>VXBZ01009569.1:103637-165436 GCA_013399135.1 Heliornis fulica | reverse complement strand
TACTGTGTCCAGCTCTGGAACCTCCAACATAAGAAGGACATGGACCAGTTGGAGACGGTCCAGAGGAGGGCCACAAAGATGATAAAGAGGTCTGGAGCACCTTTCCTATGAGGACAGACTGAGAGTTGGGGCTGTTCAGCCTGGAGAAGAGGAGGCTCCGGGGAGACCTTCTAGCGGTCTTCCAGTACCTCAAGGGGGCCTACAGGAAAGATGGGAGAGGCTGTTCAGTAGGGCCTGTTGTAATAGGACAAGAGATAATGGTTTTAAAATAGAGGGAGGGAGATTTAGATTAGATATTAGAAAAAAGTTCTTTACCGTAAGAGTGGTGGAGCACTGGAACAGGTTGCCCAGGGAGGTGGTGAATGCCCCATCCCTGGAGACGTTCAAGGCCAGGTTGGATGAGGCCCTGAGCAACCTGATCTAGTTGGGGGTGTCCCTGCTTCTTGCAGGGGGTTGGACTCTGGGATTCCTTTCCAACTTTAGCCATTCTTTTCTATGATTCTATGACTGTCCCATAATTCAGAAATAAAGCACCCACGGAATAATCTTCCATCTGTCTCACCTTCTCTTCACAAATTGACTATGTTGAAGTTGTAGAAATCTCTTCTGGAAGTTGATTGTATTTCCTTTTTGAAGAAGGTAGGGAGGAAAGGTCCATACCTGGTCATTCAAATACATAAAATCGTTACTAGCAGCAGTATATGCAGGTGATGGTGTATTAGTGTCCACACTATGGCTTCTCAGCTTGGAAACCTTGAAACAGAAATTTTCATAGTCAAAGAGCATCCTCAGAACTGCTGAAAGAGTTGCTCCAGCTGTGTTCATGGATTGAAATCCAGTCAGGATTTTCAAGGGTAGGAGAGGATAGTCTAATTTGAGATAGATTTCGTGTGTGGTGCTCTCTTTTTTTTTTAATTCTTTTTTTTTCTTTTTTTTTTCTTTCAAAGTAATGCTGATGTTTCCTTAGTTCCCAGGTCTTAAGGCTGTAGAACATCAGATATTCCAGTATTGTTAGGTGTGGTTTGTTTTCTTTGGTTTTTGTTTTTAAAGAATTGGTAGTTTCCTAGGGTTTTTTCACAGTTACTGATATAAAGAGATTTGATTTTAAGGCTGAGTTAATTTATTGTGGGAACTAAAGGTTTGGGGCTTTTTTTTAAAAATTTATTTATACTTAGTACCATCATCTTAGCATGGTGATACTGTTATTGAGACTTCTATTGTCTCAAGGTTTTTTCTTAAGACTCCATCTGTTGCCGTGCATCTTGCATGATTTGTACAGCTCACAGTTTGGATAAGTAATATCTTTTTCTGTCATCATGTGTGAGTGCATACAACCAGGTCTACTGAAGCTGTAGTTCATGGGATGCGAGGACTTGATAAAGAGTAATAAATGAAGTTGTAACACAAATACGTTGAAGCTATATTAGAAATATGTTCTGGTTTTGTTTGTATGACAGCCTTCGTTTTTGCTTTATTGTTGTTTTGAAGAACAGACACAGTAATAGGCAAGAATATATTATAAATTTACACTGTATAATATAACTTCAACCTTTCAGCACAGGTTTTCGGTGGAATTTCTCTTTCAAATCGTTAAAAAAAATAATAATTTAATACAGAAAGTATGACAGTCATATTGTTACAAAAAGCTTTTTTTTCATGTCTTCTTGATTTCTAACTCACAGGCCGTGGCTTTTATTCTGTCCTTTTATAACTGTTTATTTCTCCATAGCTATAAAGTTCAGACACTCTTTTCAGTAAAAGATATATAGATGACATCGATTAGGTTTGCTTAGGTGTCTTTTTTTGGGGGGGTGAAGTGGTAATTAAAGATAAATCTAAAGATTATATTATTCTGACAAAATTATATTTTGTTTACTTTCTAATGACCTGAATTTGCCTTGATTCAAATGGAATTAAAGTAATAAGTTTCTCACTTTTAGACTCCTTCATGAATTAAAAAAAAAAAAAACCAAAACCAATATAAGCACTATAGTAAAAGCTGTCTTGCAAATGTATCTTAAATTTGTTGGGAGTTGGACATACAAATGTAAATGTTTATGTAAAAAAACGCTTAGTCTTCAAATATTTTTCAAAATTAAGATTTAGGGGTTTTTTTGGTAGGGAACATAATATTTTTGACTATTAGTATAAAAGTGTAATATTTTTGTAAATTTGATAAAAAATGCTTTGAATGTTTTCTGTTTATATAGTCTTGATGTGCTTTAAAATGTTACATTATAATTATTCTAAATACTCTTAAAAACCTTTATTCCTCATATAAACTCTCTCTAAATTATTAGAGTTTTAGAAGATCCTTGATGCTCTAAGTATGTAAAAAATTATTTGCTTTTGTCCATATGTTTTGGTTTTTTTTTCCTCTGAAAGAATGGTAATCTAGCTGGTTTCCTCTTCTGAGTAGATAACATTCCTGGGGAGATAAGTATGGAATTTTGTCATATGCAGATTTAGTCCTTCACTGCATGTGTACAGGATGATAGATGATCTATACTTACAGCTAACCTGCAGATGTATACTTCTAATTCTCTGGCTGGAAGACATGGTGCAAAACTGAAAGGAAGGGAGAAGAAATTATATTTTCATGTAAATATTAAGTTATTCTGTAGCTAAAACTGGAAGCCAACATACAGTTCTCCATTTTGATTACCAATAAACCCAAACAAAATAATTTGCCTTTTATGAGAGAGTAGGCTTGTTTGGGTCATTCCCCTGTTGTACCTTCTTCGGAAAATTAGTGTAACACCATGTAGTTTTCACACAGAACTTCGCTTCTGCTTTGTCACAAAGCAGTGGAGTAATGTTTATTTCCCGGTTTATCAACATCACTAGCGACATGCTTACTGCAGGAAGCCATTCATTTCCTGGATGCCAGAAGTCTACTGAAACGGTCCACCTGTTATGAACAAAATCCATGCAAGGCCATCACATGAAGAACTTTGTATGTAAGAGCAGTGAAAAAGGCTAAGCAAGCCCTATTCAAATAGAGGCAGATAAGTTGCTTATGATGACAAAGCTTTTTGCCTTTTGTCTCCCTACTACTCACTGTACTTCATATAGTTTTGATGCTGACTTCTTTCTGAAACCCCCAATTCTGAAAAGAAGCTAGAGCAGCATCTCACCACACCCAGCTGTGTTTTACTTCTACTTTTTGCAGTCCCTTTGTACTCAGTAATCTGGAAAGGGCTCAGCAATTGCATGACTGAGGGGGGAAACAAAAAAAAAATTCTATCACAAACCAAAAAAAAGTAATCTTCCAGATCATACTTTGTAGGCTGGCTCTTAAAGACATAGAGGTGACACAAACTGCATTTTGCTTGGTCCATCAAGTAATTTAGCATCATAAAACTACAGTGAGCCTGCGTAAGAGCATGCATGGGAATCAGTTAATCAGCAACTCTACCTTTGAAGATGCATTGTTCTTTCTCAGACTGGTTTCAGGCAATGCAGAGCCAAATAGAATCAAACCCCACATGTTATTCAGTCAGGAATTGTTGTTTCAAGACGTTACTGAGCAGGTGACATTTTGTATTGTAAAGCCTGAATAATAGATCCTTAGGCATACATTCCAATTTGGATTTTAGTGTGTGCAGTTGTGGTAATTTGAAATGAATTCATCTCGCTAGTGTCATTAATTTTCCAAATCAGTCTCATTTAAACCGAGATACCACTTTCTGTGATGACATTGGAATTAAAAAAAAAAGTCTTTATGATTTCAAGCACTTCTTGTTTTTCACTAGCCCTATTTATTATCTTAAAATTTGCTAATTCTCTTACTTTTCTGATGTCATCAATCTGATGCTCAGAAATTGAATTTTGAAAAAACACTGTGGTTGAATTTTCATTTATCATCGAGGGGCAAGGTATTTTCTATGCAAAATTTTGTAGGAAGTGGTAAGTTCTGCATAATAAAGCATATTAAAAATACTTTATAACTGTTGACCTGTATTTCAGAGATGTCTTTGAGATCTTTGGTTCGAAGTTTTAAACTTCAGATGCTTCAGATGTCATTGGAATGTTTTGCCGCAAGTATGGACTGCATACTTTGATTTGGAGTACATTTCTGTTGTAATTTATTATAATCTTGTTGAGGTTTACATAAAGATCTGAAAGTGCTCTAACTCACATGGTATACTTCCATATGTCAAGAGATTTAATGGAAAAATGTTTTTATATATTAGCAGTTATGGAGAGGTAGCTATGTGTTGGTGTGGTAGGGAGAAAAAGTGTGCGAGGTAAAAGGCAGAGCAGGAGAATGGGGGGATGGAGGACACGTGCAATCAGGTTGATATTGGAGCTGCAGGCTCCATTAACCCAGGACAGCTGCTTTATCTTTCCCCACTAAAAAGATGCATTGTTGTACATAATTCAGGGTAAATTATTTCTGTGAGCTCATGGAAATCAATAAAAATACAGTGAAAATGAGATATTTTAGTTTTACTTCAGAGTTAAGTGTTACGAAGGTAATCTCGTATATGAATATAGAGCTGATTTTTGTCAAGCTTTCAAGAAGGGAGGAGGAGTTTATAGTAGAGTAAATTAGAAAGGAAGCTTAGGAAGAGGGTAAAATTAGGTCTGGCTGAACAGAAAATTAATTTTGTTAGATTGGGGTTTTTTGGTGAATAGAACCATGTGCCTTTTGAGTTGGAACGTCTTGTTGCATATATAACACCTACTTTTAAATGTATTGCACAAAAATGCAGGACTGGATGAAGAGCAGGATAAGCGACTTAATGTTACAAGGAGAGCAGAGGATTATTCACAAAGCCAAACATGCTAGTGCAGTCCTTTCAGTCAGAAGCCCACAAATTCTGCACCACTAGTAAAGTTATTTATATCTTTTTGTGAACTTCAGGGCAGATCCTGCAAACAAGGTATATCCATTGTATAGCTTCTTCACGTTTTTTCAGAGATGTTATTTATATATAATCACTTTTGACTTGAGTCAGACCACAGACTGTGAAACAGGTCCTGTTTTGTTCATTGGGCTATTAATACTGTCATGGTTTTGCCATAGCACTTAGCCCCACGTAGCTGCTCACCCATTTCCCACCCCTCAGGATGAGGGAGAGAATCAGAAGAGTAAAAATGAGAAAAGTTTTTGGTTGAGGTAAAGACAGTTTAATAGGGAAAGCAAAAGATGACTGCACAAGCAGAGCAAGACAAGAGATTCATTCCCCACTCCCCATGGGCAGGCAGGTGTTCAGCCATCCCCAGGAAAGCAGGGCTCCATCATATGCGTAATGGTGACTTGGGAAGACAAAAGCCGCTATACCAAATGTATCCTTGTTCTTCCAGCTTTATATGCTGAGCATGATGTCATACGGCATAGAACATCCCCTTGGTCAGTTGGGATCCATTGTCCCAGTTGTGTCCCCTCACAACTCCTTGTGCACCCTCAGCCTACTGGCTGGTGGGGCGGTATGAGGAGCAGCAAAGCCCCTGGAAGTCTGTGAGCACTGCTCAGCAGTAACAGTATCTCTGTGTTATCAGTAACGATTTCAGCACACATGCAGAACCCAGCCTCAAACTAGCTACTCTGAAGAAAATGATTCCAACTCAAATCAGCACAGATATAAAATAAATTACCACAGGAAAGCCTGGATCATCGTGAGGTTTGTGATATAGGTTAGCTTTTTGTGCAACTTAAGCTCACAACCTTTGCCTCCATAATGAATCATAGAATGGAATCCTGAAATCATGGAATTGTTTTGGTTGGAAAAAAAACAAACCAACAACAAACCCTTTTAGATTATGAAGTCCAACCGTTAATCTAGTGCTCCAAGTCTAACTACTAAACAATGTCCTTAACCAACACGTCAGCACATACTTTAAATGCCTCCAGGGTTAGTGACCCAACTGCTTCCCTAAGTAGCCTGTTCTAATGCCTGGCAACCCTTTTTGGTCAAGAAACCTTTCCTAATATCCAACCTAAACCTCTCCTGGTACAATGTGAGGCTGTTTGCTCTCATCCTATCATTTCTTACTTGGGAGAAGAGACTGACACCCACCTTGCTACAACCTCATTTCAGGTAGCTGTGGGGAGAGACAAGGTCTCCCTTAAACTACTCCTCATAAGACCTTTTTTCCAAACCCCTCACCAGCTTCTTAGATCTTCTTTCAACACATAGAGTCTTATTTCAAAATATTAATGAAAAAAAAAAGGAAATATGAAGTAAAATGTTTTAATATGTAGTCTGTTTAACATAAGGTGTTGGATCATCAGCATGCTTTCCACTGTTCACCTTGTATTCCTTAAATTTATGAAAAGTACAAATGTTGGGGTTGTGACAGCTTTTTTTCTTTCCCTTACTGCACACTTCAGCATAGGTGTCTCTGGTGTTCTTTCTGGGAAAGAGTAGTATGCTTATATGGCCTTTTGAAAACAAGGAATGAGCTAACTTGGCTTAGGCTGAGCTTCTGTTCTTATGTTTGTTTATTTTTGTGATTTGTTGTTCTTTCAATGGCTGCTGCTGACTTAGTGAGGAATTGTATGCTTGAAGGGAGAAGTATGGAAGACTGAATTGGATGGATTTCTTTCATCTAAGGTAGCATAGCAAGAGTACTAGCTATTGATATGTACTGAAATACTGTGTAAATATAAATTCTAAATTCAGCAAATACTCATTTGTGATATTGTGCTTTTTTCCTCCTTGTCTTCTATTTAGCTGTACTTAGGCAGCTTTCATGCAGATCTTTATGAATATGTGAATAATTTGTTCTTTAATTTTAAATCTCATCTAGCTTTTAATATCTTTACTAATAATTTAATCTTTTTATTTTTCTTTAGGAGGAAAAATAATTCTAGCACGTACAACTAAAAATACTTTATATGGCAATAGTATGTTTGAAATACTAGGCTACTTTATTTCTAAATTTGCCTTACACGTACTCTCTTATCCTAATACATGTCATACCTACCAGCATGCTGGTACTAAAGCACTGGTTTTCCCTGATCAGAGAAGTAAACATGATCTAGAACAAAGTAATGGAGGTGGTGTTTGGAGTAATTCTTGTTCCTGCCTTCAGGTCCTTTTCAAAGAAAAAAATGGAAGTTCAGCCAGACTGATGGCGCTTTGGGCAACCTGGTCTAGTGGAGGGTTATTGTGCCCAGCATAGGAGGGTTGGAACTAGATGATCTTTGAGGTTCCTTCTGACCCACACCATTCTAGGATTCTGTAATCTCCTCAACCAAAATGTGCGTGTTCAATTTATTTCTGGTTTTGGCATGAAGGTCCCTATTCTCTTACCTGCACATACCACCTACCACACACCCCATCCCACCCCCAATGTAATCCTGAATTTTAGAAGCTATGGTATAAGCTGTGCTATGCCTTTTCCTGTCAAATTTATAACAACTGTTCAAAGCCCACAATTCAATAACTATATCAGAATACTGACGTGTTCATTTCAGTAGATGTAAAGAGAAATTATCTTACTTGTGCAGACTTCTCCTATATGTGAAATTTGTTGTTCTGGTTTGCTGGGGTGGGGGGGAGGTGGGAAGGGGGATTAATAATACTATACTATTGTTATGGTGCTGCCTGTGACTAGTCTTAGAAATACAGTAAGCTATTTCTTGATATTCTGCCTTCCTACTTATGGGAAGGAAGGTGATGTCTTACTAAAAAAATAATGGAGGAAGTCTCTGAATTTAAAGTAGTTTTAATTTTCTGAAGTTTAACCTAGACATAGTTGAAGTTTTCATAAAAATTCTGACTTTCCTATTTCATATTTACTAGGTGCATTTGTAGGCCAGATATATTTTAGTTTTCATGTTTCACTTCCTACACGGAAGGTTGTTGTTTGGTTTTTACACTGCACATGAGAATACTTGGCTGAATCCATTGCTTGTCTACAAAAACTTAAATACAGGAAGAGGCCAGGAGAAATAATTAAAATTTATCTTAATAAAGAAGCTGTCTACATGTTATATTCTCCTGGTAATTTTTGTCTTTGTGATGTTTTCTGTTTTATGTTGGAAATGCTAAGGAAGACCAGGCATTCTTGAACAAGTGACAGAAAACAGTATGATGTGTGACTGGAGGGCTTGTTATGTTCCTCTACTGCTCAGTGCTTAGCTGTAAATATGGAAATGCTTTTACTAGAAATATTTCTTCAAAGAATGTATATTGAGGAAAGCCTGTAGGAAGCAGTAGTGAGTATACTGTGTTCAGAAGTTGCAGCACATCTTTCTGCAAGGTTTTTTTTTTTCTCCTAGTTTACAAAGGGATGATGTGAGCCATATCGAAGATACCAAGAGGCTAAACTCAGAAGTTTTTGCTAGTTTTGTGTTACAGCCCTGTCTCTATTCCTCCCTCTCACTGTCACCATTCAGTATCAGGTTTTCAAAGGATAGAGGGTTTTTTTTCTGAAAATGAAGTGTTCCCATTATGATCTCAATAAGAAAACAAATGGTGAAATAAGCCACCAGCGTAGTATGTTGGTATAAAAGAATGAAATGGAACAAAAGAGAATGAGTAATGACACTGGCAAATATTTTTTTGCAGATAAAGATGTGATTTTGTTTCAGAGGATTGTCTTCTCTTTTTTTAAAGATTCATTCAAAGCGTTTTTCACTTCAAGTTTATTCCTTTGTCTTTTCTTATTTTTAAAAAATAAAACATCATTACTCAGAAATATTTCATATGTACAATTCAAAATGTCTTTGTGCAAGTAATCTCAAATGGTTTCTTGTCTCTGTTTTATGTTTTGCTTTTGTCACTTTGAATTTCCATACAGCATTGCTGGAGGGAGAGAGGAGAAATCATCTAACTGTTTGTACATACTTGGCTTTTCTCAGAGGGTTGTAGCACAATACTTTTCTGACATTGAAGTGGGTTTTTTTTCTGAAATCGAAGTTACCTCTTCCTTTGGCAAAGATTTTTTTTTTTTTGTCTTAAAGGCACATAAAGCATTATGTACCTTCTAATAAATACATTTTCTTATCGAGCCCTAAGAAAGCTGCATCACTGCAGTGCAATGACAGCATGAAGTAAAGTACTTAGTGTGCATACATATTTCAGTGAAATGGAATGCTATTTTTGGAAATAATATTTTAAAATAATTAATGAATTCATGCATACAAAATAAATTCTAGCAATTACATGAAAATTTGACATAGGGAAAGGATCAGTACATGTTAAAATATTCTTTTAGTAAAAAAAAAATTGCTCAAGGAAGAAAGTTAGAAGTGTGTACTCAGATGAGATTGCTTATATTGCTTTATACAGCTGGTTCAGAAGTATTTGTTTCAAAACCTGAAAAACAAATTAAGATTTTTATCATGTTCTAAGCAGCCGTAATGTAATCTAGAAATAATTTTTCCTCCAATTCTCATTTATCAGTATAAATTTATTTTGTTTCTATTAAGTTGGTGTCACAAGGAAAGCATAAAATGATTAGTTAGTTATGATGTCTTGAAAGGCTCCCAGTTTTGTTATGCCTACAGCTGATTCAGGTCTTAAGGCTAATTTAAATGTGTTTGAAGTATAAGATGAATACTGTCATGTTTGCATATGTGTATAAAGCAAATTGTAGCATTTCAAATCCAGAAGTAATAGCTGTAATCTGCAAATAAAGAGGCACAATGTAATGGAATGAAGAGATGGGATAGCTCACAGTGACTCTCCTGTTTCTTGGAAATTGAATCTCATAGGGTCATTGTTCTATAGTCTGTTCAGTTACAACTATTTATTTCTCTCCTAACAGCCTTTGAACAAAGTTATTTGGAAAAAAAAAATGTATTAAGATAACCAATCTTGCTTCATGGTACTGTCTTAAGGGAATGACACTAGGCAAAAGTTAGCATTCTGATCTGTGACGACATGTGTTCAGAGTTGTCCCTTCCCCACTAGCCACACGATTGCAGCATCTGAAATGCAACTTTTCTGCCAGCTGCACAAGGCCAGTAAGAAAGAGCACTCTATCAATTCCCACTGAAACCCCCCAAATGGAGTTGTGAGATTTCTTTTTAATGTTACAAAATACTATTTGATCTTCCAAGTCAGGAATTAAACTGGAGTTGTAAAGCAACATACGTTTCTGTTCTAGCTTGTACACCCTAGTCATTTCAGGCAGGTCACTTTGCTTACTCATGGTGTCTCAGTCCCTAACCTAACTACATACCATGAAACATCTTCCTGTCAACACAAATGCAGCTTTCCTGTTGGCTTTGGGTGAGGAATACCAGATACTGAGTAGTGTCTTCCTTCATTAAAGATAGTGGTGAATACAACAAGTTATTTATAGGAAGTCCTTTAACTTTTTTGTAGTTCTTTTGAGGCTTTTCTAAATAAAAATCCAACCATCACCAGTAGTTGGAAGTCTAGCAGGTATCCTCATCTTCTGTTTCTGAATCCATTCTGCTCATCTCATGTACATAGACCTCATACTAGGGTTCTTAATGTGTGGACTGATATGTATCTGGAATTATGTATGTAATATGCTAATCATAAGGAAGTGTTGGAGTGCTTTAGTGGGTCTTGGATTTCCTAGTTATTTGAACAATTTTCTATAATAAAGCTTGAAAGGTTTTAGGTGAAATACAAAATTGGCAGAAGCTCTGCCTGATGACACTGAGTACCTCTTAAAGCTCTTCATCAAGACATATTATTGGGCAGCAAATGGCTGAAATATTTTCTCTAGTCTTTCTGCCTGTAGTGAGAATGATTACCTTAAGGTAGAGCGGAATAATGCCTCTTCGGCCAGTGCATCTTGTCGATCTTCTGATGTTTTGTAAAGCTGCTCCTTCAAGGCATGGCCCTATACAGAAGTACAAGGAAAGGAGAATGTGAAGCCTAATAAAGGCGATTACTTTTTTTTTATTATTATGAGGGTGGTGAAACACTGGAACAGGCTGCCCAGAGGGGTGGTAGATGCCCCATCCCTGGAAACTTACAAGTTCAGGTTGGATGGGGCTCTGAGCAACCAGATCTAGTTGAAGATGCCCCTGCTCATTGAAGAGGTGTTGGATTATATGGCCTTTAAAGGTCTTTTCCAGCCCATTCTGTGATCTTGTTTTAAGCTTGTTCTCTAAATATAACATGATTATTCCTTCCTGTCTCCCCACATCAAAAAAAAAAACAAAACAAAAAAAAAAAAAAAAACCAAACGTATGATGAAGGGCTCGGTGGGTAATTGTACACTAATCATGGAGATTTTGGAGAGTATTTTATAAATTACTTGCTACTTACAGCAAAGGTGCCATCAGCACCAATTCTCTTAAGTCCTCTTTATCTGGGATGTGATGTTTTGCTTCACTTTCCAAAGCTATTGCCTGCTGGGCAATTGCCTGCTGGGTTTTATCTAAACCTGCTAAATCATTTTTCTTCTATTTTCTCTTTTCCTGCATTTTTTTTCCTTTTCCCCGTTTCTCAATTGTGCTGACACTGGTTTAATGTAAAGGTGGGTTGAGACTATCTTTAAATTACGCTTGTAAATCTAGCCCATTTTGGTGATTTGACCCTGGCTAGAGGCCAGACTCCCACCGAAGGCCCTCTATCACTCCCCTCTTAGGTGGACAGCAGAGAAAATATCTATTGAGAGACTTTGGAGTCTTCAGTCTTCCGTCAGTTCCTCATGAGTTGCTCTACTTCTTGAGGGGAGGCATTCCTCACAAACTTTCTCTGTGCCAGCACAGGGTCCCACCCATGGGAGACAGTCCTCAATGATTTTCTCCACACGAGTCCTCTCCCACAGGGTCTCAGCTCTTCACCAACTGCACCGCCATGTGTCACTTCTATAGGGTCCAGTGATAAACTCATAAGATGTCTCTCGGTCCCAGACGACCGATGTCTCTCGGTCCCAGCCTGGTCCCCCGCAGAGTCACAAACACCCCCAGCAAACTTGCTCCAGCATGCACCTCTGTCTCTCTGCCTCTTACCTCTCTCCATGGGCTGCAGGTGCTGTCAGGGGCTTGCTCCAATGTGGGTCACAGATTCTTTCACATTCCTCCACCTGCTCCATGGTGGGCTCCTGCCTGGCCCAGGTTCCTCTCCATGGGCTGCAAGTGGGGTCTCTTTATCCTCCATGGGCTGTGGAGGGACACCCGCTTCATCGTGGTGTTCTTCGCAGGCTGAAGGGAATCTTGTCTCAGCATCTCTTCCTGCCCCCTTTACTGACCTTGGTGTCTGAAAAGTTTCTTACATCTTCTCACTCCTTCTCAGGTGTGAAAAAATGCAGCTCTTGGTGGATTTGGGGGGTTGATTTTTTTTTTTTAATCCCTCTAAAACATGGTTCACAGAGGTGCTGTGTCCATTGCTGATTGGCCCAGCCTTGTTGGCAACAGTGTTCAGCCTTGAAAGCCCAGCTGCTATTTGCTCCATGGGACCTCTGCAAGAAGCAGCTAGAAGCTTTTCTGAAGTCACCCCGCCAAACCACACCTGTCTGTTCCTTGGGATGCCTGTAATTGCCTGCCCTAGTCTTTGCAGTACTTGCATTCTCCATGCACATACCCATACCACCAGCAGCATCCCCATAAAGTTCTTAACGCTATGCTATGAAAAACTATCCTGGTTGGTTTGTTTAGGGTCTTTTGTAGTCTAAAAGCTAAGGGATCAGAAATTCTTAGTGTCTGATGTAATTAATTGTAGTTTAGTAATAGAAGCTAACACTCTTTGTAGACTAGCTCTTAATTACAGCCTTTCTGTATGCTATTCTGGTGTTGTAAACAATCACAAAAGTGTTCTAATAATATACAAGTGTTATTTTGCTATTATATGAACTTTTTTTTTAATGCTCTGAGGTGTGACTAAAGATGATTTGAGGATCAAGTTTAACATTTCTTGAACTCAAATGTTGTAACACATCCGTCCACCTGAAACATTTGTTTGCATAATGTCCACATGAAGCAATTGTAAATATATGCCATATTTTAGAAGCTGATTTAGTAAGCATTCTAAGACCAAGTATTTTTGTGGAAGCAGCCCATCTCAGTGTTTGTAAATTAATTCTGATTTTTAACATCATGCAGGTTTAGTCATTCTTCATCCTAAAGACATGTTGTATCTTGCACAAGGTTCAGAATGAAATTGTGAGACTATTCCAGTGAAAGAGAGAGAACACAAGGGCAATTACTGTCATGAAAAGGTCAGAACTACATCATCGGAGTTTTTTTTTCATTAATATATTCATTTTGTGTACCTTCATTAGTAGATCTTATTTACAGATAGGCAAGGTGTTTCACTTTGGACCATACATTTTTGTTTCCATGACTGACCAATCAAATCCTTAGTTCAGTCATAAGTAGTTCAATCATTAGGCAGATGTTACTCTTCTTAAGACCTGCCTCTTTAGTAGCTTAGCAAAATAGCAGGGACACTGACTACTGTCTGCATCTCTTCTTTCTGAAAAAACAAGCATGCAAACCTTAATAACCATACCAACATAAAAAAATAAAAAATTTTCCACAACCACAAAACAAACTAAAAAAAAAACAAACAAACACACAAATAAAAACCCCAAACAAGAACAGAGCATAATGCAAGACAAATCATGTAGCTTTAGGCATTCTGGTTATGATTGACTGCAATGAAGAGAGATCTTGCAACAGATTATGCTGTCACTATACAATTGTTATGCTAGCACTTCGGAAATATGTTAAAACTAATAACCATCACTTAGAATTGCTTTCAAGTGTCTTGTTATAGTATTAAATAAACCAGTCACCTTCTTTCAATTCTTATGCAAAAGTTTCTTTTAAAATAAATCTTTCACAAAACACAACAACAAAAAAAAAACCCTAAAGATAACAATGAACAAGTTGAAAGGGGAAAAAAAAAAAGATTCTGAAACAATGAATACTCAAAGCAGGTAAATTGATGGGGGAATGTTCTTCTGATGTATGCACTAATTACGTTTATACCGTCATAAATATTTATGAACTATTGAGGATACTTCTTTTGAAACATGCTCTGAAAAGCAGCAGTTTTATTCTTTGCAATATTGGTGTATTTCAAACCTAGTTTTCTTTCCAAATTAAGATGAAAAGCCAAATTTTTGTGAGGTGAAAAATCAGGGGATTATTTCCACTTGACAGAATTTAAACTGCTTATAATACTGTTTTCAGCTATTTATTTGCTAATAAGTGGAAGGAAAATGAGTCAGAACGTAAATGTACTGTTTAATTTGGCATAGTACAATGAGAATTGGAAACTCTCAAGGCTTCCCCTTTTTCTCCTCAGGTTGCTCACAATACACTTCCACAAGGAGGCTTCGACCAGCTCCTCTTTTCTGAGCTTAAACAGCTTTGACTTTGGTTAGTGTCATTGGTCTGTAGCCACTTAAATCTGTAGTGAGATTAATGAGAGACCCTATCTGAACTGCTGTTAGATGTTTGGGAAAAAAAACAAACAACCCAGAACACATGCTTTGAGTTATTTAAAATTCCTTTTAAAACTCAAGCCAATAAGACTGAAACACTGTATCAGTTTGAGTAGAAATGCCAAGAAATTAATACTAAATGCTGTGATGTGTTCTGATTTGGAGTCGGTGGTTTTGCTTTGTCTTTAAATAGAGATAAAAAATATTGAGCTGACATTTGTGTTAGCAGCTAGCCATAGATGTTGTCACCCTTTACTGAGATACTTTATGCAAAGTTACTGTCCTGTTTGGTACTTGAAGTGAGACCATGGGCTTGAAGTGAGAGCAGCATCACTCTTCTCAGTGGCATGTGTCAGTTCTGTGAATTGGCAGCTATGCTTAGAGGACTCGCAGTAGTTTCTGCCCATCACTGCAGGCAGTGCAAGTGGATTAGGCAGGACTTGTGTAGTTCCTTATCTCCCTACATGGGACAGCTGTTTTTAGCTGAGGTGATTTTCTTTCAGTGTAGTGCTGTGGTTTAGATTTAGGGTGAGAATAATGTTGATAACACACTGATGTTTTTGTTGTCGCTAGGTAGTTGTAGTGTCTACACTAAGTCAAGGACTTTTCAGCTTCTTGCACTCTGCTAGGTGCACCAGAAGCTGTGAGAGCACAGCCAGGACAGGTGGCTCAGGCTGGCCAAAGGGATGTTTCCTACCACAGAACACCATGCTCTGCGTATATCTGGGGAAGTGAGCCGGGAGGTGGCACTGCTGCTTGGAAGCACACTGGGCATTGGTTTTGTGGTTTTTTCCCTTCCACGCATGGTGAGCAATTGCATTTGTGTATCACTTGTGGTTTTATTATTGATATTGTTCTTAGTATTATTTTTTGTTATTCTCTCTCTTTGTTAATCTAATAAACTGTTTTTCTCAATCCATGAGGATTTTTTCCATTCTCCTCCCCATCCCTTTGGGGGCTGAGGAGTGAGCGAGCAGCAGCATGGTGCTTGCTTACCAGCTGGGGTTAAACTGTGACAAGCTGATAAGCAATATCTTAAATCTGTAGGACTCAGTGGCTGACAAATCAAAGATTCAACTGTTTTTTTGCCTCTTGATCACTCTGATCAGCAGGGTAGCTCAATCTTGGCTAACCCTAAACTCGATAAGGGCCTCTGCTGCTCCTGATATGCAGTATTTTGTCTTTCTTTTATAAACATGGTTTTCTAGTTTCTGTTGGGTCTGATTCACCTTTTACTTTATCCCTTCTTCAGACACTGCTAGCCATCAATGGGCAAACTCAGGCATATGTAGCTGGAAAATATATTGGGCCCTTTTACCTCTTACAGCTCGTGCAGTGTATTGCTGTCTGTAAGTGGTTTGTATGAGTGTTTGAAAGTGGCAGCATGAGGCATTTGGTTTTACTTGTTACCCACATTCCTTCATCTATGCATACAGTTCTTCTCATGGATCTTATTTCCTGTATCACATTTACTTTAATAGCTGTATAGGGAAGCAGATTAACTGATACATCCTATCTTAGGATTGTTTTAAAATATTAGCTAAGCATGTGACTAAAAATGTGGATTCTGTATTTGTCACCCTCAGCGTGTTTGAATTTTACAGATGGCGAGTATTTCATTTATTCCACAGTAGTAGTCCTGAAGCAAAGGCAATAGTTGCCAAATCTTCAGTACCTGTAGTTGGTGTTTATTTTCATCTTCTGTGTATAAGAGAAAATAGCTCAGAAACCTCAGACAAAACCCCAAAAACCTACAACAATCCACAAACAAAAAAGCAAACAACTGCAAAAAAGCCCCTGATCTAACCTTAAATGCTCAGTGTGTGATTTTTTAGCATCAGCCTTGTGCATTCTTTTGCTACAAGGTAGTACAATAAAAAATTAAATCTCTTCCTGCTAAGTAGTGGAATTGGTGTCGTTGTAAGAATAAAGTACACTGTGCTGAACAGCAGCAAGGCTTGATTTTGCTGGGCTATGTTTGTTTGGTTTTTTTAATCAGCTCCCTGATGCAGCTATTTCTTGAAACATTTTGAGAGCTCAGTAAGAGAAGCCTGACTTTAAAAGTTTGCAACTCTTCTCTTCTTGGAAGGTTTTCTATATTCTGAAATATTGCTAATACGAGATTCGGGATCATGTCATCTGCCTTTCATCTCAACAGGTTTGGATTTGCTGGCCAGGCTTTGTATGCATTATGTTGGAGTGTTGTCAAATTCTGTAATAGTTAAAACACTCGAATGGACACTTTGCAAGGATGTCTGTTATCATACTGATCTGTATTTTCTAAACAGTATGTAATTAGCAGATGTGATTTTGTTCACAAACTTCTTGTATGTTGCCATAAGGCTTAATTGCTGAGTTAGGGACCTTCAAGGATTTTAATTTAAGAAGCTTCTTATGAGAAACATTATTTGTTTTGGAATAATTTCACTTTTTTTCATGCTTCAGTGTGGTAAAATTGTATGCTAACATGAAGATTTTCTGTATGATGTTCTCTTAAGTTTCTGTGAAATTTTTCACTCCTTTTTCTTATATAAACTTTTGTTTTGAGATTAGGATATTGGTTTTTGCATGCTAGTTTCTTAATATTTTTTAAGCTTTTTTGGTCCAAGGCTTTTTTAGCTTTACAACTTCTCAGACACTACATCCGAACCTAATTATGCAGTGGTTGCATCTACTAACGGCAGATCAGTTAATTATACATTCATCAGAACTGAGCTGGATGGACCATGAAATCTTGGCTATCTAAGCACCAAAAGTCTATATGCCAGTCAGCATGCCATGATAAGTGCTGGCATCTATTACAAATACATCAGATTTCTCTCTTGCTCTTTCATTAGGAGCTCTGCACAACTTTTCTCACTTGCTCTGTATCTCAGAGCAACTCGTAGTGCAAAGATGTGCAATGTGATAAGTGTCTGAAGGACCTGCTAAGGACCATGCTCACAGAGAGGTTTCTCTGACTCCAGGGTGACTTCACAAGCAAAGCATGTCTTTGCAGGAATAGCTATCAATGAAATACAATAGGAGGTTGTGAAAGATAAGGTAGGGATTGTCACAACACCACTACCTTGTGTTTGAAATGCAAGCCTCATTTTTCAACTTGGCTAGCCTCCTACAAATTTAGAAAACATACATTTGAAAACAACAGTGACAGTCTACCACTGTGAACACCTATCACACGTGTTTTCATTCACCGGCTGAGGGGCAATGTAGGCAGGTAGCACATCCAAAGTGTAGGCATAGGAGAGTGCCCTGCTGAAAAATGCAGGGAGTGTGGTCACTGTTTGCTGGAGCCTTGTATAGGGAGGGAGAAGGTTGCAAACTGAAGGTGAGGTGTTCAGCATAGAGCTAGCTGGTGTGCAACACACCTAGCTCTACTGGTTTTCTGCTTGATTTTACCATTTCCTGTTTGTTCCAACTAATTCTTTAGCAAATATCCTTGCATATCCAAATTACATCTCAGATTAGAGATTAGGTACAGCTAAGATTTCAGCTGTTGTGTAAAATTGATGATTAAATTGCATTTAAATATGAACTTATATTACATATTTTATCTGTATATTCTGCTCATAAATATTTGTGTATATGTACAATGTAGGCTCAAAGGGGTGATACCTTTGGAGGAATCTCAGGAATGTGCTGTTTCTCTGAGAACATTACATAGGAAAAGGAATGGAGCTACAACCAGAAGCACTCTCTGATGGCTGATTTGTACTGTTCCAAGTAAACTAGACTTTATGTTACTTTTCTTCTTTGGCATAAGGTTGACCGGCCTGACCTGTGGAGAGTGGAACAAGTTCCCAGTCGGTGCCTTATCTGCCTTTTTGTTTCGTCCTTGCATCAGTTCTGCATAGGAAGTATGTGTTATGCAGTGTCTTTTTGGATACGATTTCTCCTTTATGCAAGCATAATTTGTTACTTCCCTTTCACCCTCTCCAGATGAGACCATTTACTTCCATTGTCATTCCGATGTTCAGCTTTGTCTTTCACTGCTGCCCACTTCTCTATCCTCCTATCTCTCAATTCAGATGACTTCCATGCAACCTTTATAGCTTCTTACAATCCAGCTTCTGTTTGGTCTCTCGAGACTGTGTTGTCTGCTCCCCCTGCACCATCACCACCTTAACAAATGCAAATTCATTAGTCTGTGGAACAGGTGCTCATGTATCTTCTTTTCTGTTTATTTGCGTGGAATAGCTGTATAGTACTATGTGAAGACATGGTGCACTGTTAATATCTGTTAAATGTAAGGTTTTATTTTCTTTGGAAACACGGTAACACTTTAAAAGTTGGATGTTTCTCTTGTTGGTATCTTTCAATGTTGCTTCATTAATTTCTGTTTCAGAGTCCTGACATCTGTCACTTGGGCTGTTTAAAGTTTTCTTTTTCATAATATATGAGAAATTTAACAACTCCTCCTAGATTCAGCTAGTATAGAGAAGTTTGCAAAAAATCTGACATACTAGAGTCTTGCACAAATCTCTGTTCCCAGACATCATTGTTGCTTGCCAGTTTTGATATCTAATATAGTCCCCCTCTGTTGTGTAATTAAATTTCTGGTGTATACCCAAGCTCCAAAGGCAAGCTCCTAACTTTATTTATTTATTTATTTATTTATTTTTCTTTATGAGCTGCATTTTTATCTAGTCCAAACTGTTATATTTAAAATGTGTATTTTGTGCTGTTAACAAAAACACAATTACCTATTTTTAACCAGATGTGTTCTTATAGCAAGAATATATTACTGAAGTTTAATTTTTTGTTTATATAATATGAAAACATTTAACATTCCTTGTGTTGAATACTATTACAATGTTCTCTTTAATTAAAATTTCTTTCCCTTTCAGTAACGTAAACGTCTATACACTTTCTATACACTTATAACCCTTTCAAAATTAGCATTAAATTCTGGCCTTACTGATACCAGTAAGAAAAGTACTATTTATTAACTATATTATGGCAAAAAGGTTTGCCATGTTTGTATGACTTCTTCCTGTTCCAGTCTGGTCTTTGATTTACTATTCCAGCCTGTTAACCTGTCAGTTGTTGTATCAGTCAGTGCCCAGCATTCTGCCACACTAAAAGGTGTAGCTAGAACCTGTTGGACCTCATCCTCCTTTCAGGAAAATTTGTTGTCATAGCTTTTTTTTTTCAGGGGGTTTTGGTTTTTTGGTTGGTTTGGGGCTTTTTTATTATTTTTTTTTAACATTTGTGTTGTGGGTTATTTCTGTTCCTAAATATTTTAGTGAGCCGTTAAAAGTGGTTAACTTAATAATACTGTGCATGTACACATACAGAATTGTACAAAGTATCACAGTATCTAAGTCAGTCTCTTGTTTTTACCAAGATGCACCTAATAGAGTCAGCAGACTGGAAACAGTTTTAATGTAACAGTAGCACAAATCGTGTATGTTGTTACTTTTTTTTTTAATTAATATTGCATGCTATCATGAAGTAAATTTTCAGTCTGAAACATATTATTCTACACTGGGGGAAGGGTGCCACCATGCAACCTTTCAGGACAGTTTCTAAGACTAGATTATTAAAATAGGCATCCTCTCAGGGTCCCTTCTAGTCTGGATAACTTCTCGTGGTACTGTCTTCTTATCCATTAGTATGAATCACAGAAACCCATGAGCTCTGCTCTTTGAAGCATTCAAGAGAAAACATTAGTCTGCCCCTAACAACTGAATATTGTTATCAGTGACACTGCTCATATTTCACCAAAAACTCTTTTGATGGAACACCACAAATAAGTAAATGAAATATTATTTTTTTATTCCAGATAAATGTTTGGGGTTTTCTTTTTCCTGTGTAAATATAGTTCCACTAAATAAGAATGTGTCGGCATAACCATCGTTTGCTTTGATTCTGTTGAGAAGTGAAGTAAACCATCATAAGCAACGCCATGGTCTGCCCACTGTGCCTGTGCCTGGCTACTCCTCGGTGTAAGCAAGCTCCTCCATCCAGCCTTTCCTAATGCGTGTACGCAGAGCTGGTGCTTCTGGGAGGAATTGCTTCTGCTCTTGTTACTTGAGCAGTGGTCTTTGTTTTTCTGTAATTGGTCTGACAAAAGGGAGGTGTAGATTGGAAATATAACTAAACAATGCTATTAAGTACGGCTGGAGCTTTTGTTTGAACAACTGGTAGATTATCTCCTTTAAAAAGTTGAAACTGTTTTATCAGCATTATAAAATTTCACAGTGCAATGACGGTGATTTTTTGACATCAGTGGGAAATCAGTGAAAGCAGACTAGCCCTGGAAGGAGAAGCCAATTATTGGTATACTGTAACCCAGAAAATTAAATACAATTTGAAACATTATTTGAAGAGAGGGCAGAACTGTGCTTAAATGTTATCAAAATCTCACCTGCAACACGAGACAGCAAGAGTTTTGGGTAACCGAGCTGGCTTCTCTTAATCTCACTGCATGGGGATGCATCAGCTGGCTTAGAGCTGGTTCAGGGATACAGCTGAAGAGGGGAACTATGAGGGAACATAATTGTTTTCAAAAGCTGGTATTTCTGCTCTGTCATGCATGTGTATGAGCAAGCAGAGCAACCTTAACCTGTTCCTGCAGTGCTTTGAATTGTAGTCATTCCTCACAAAAGACCTTCTTAGATAGGCCAGAAACAGCCTTTGGAAATAACAAGGGAACTATCACGTCAACAGTATTGTTTTAATAACATATGAATGTAATAGAGATGAAGTAAAACCTACTTCTCAGAAGTTTAGGGTGAGGAGGGGGAGTTTGTTTCTGTGCTTTCTGTTTTACTTAAAAGCAGTATTTTCATCCTGAATTCAGTTGATATTTTTTAAAATAACTTTTTTCCAGTTTAAAATAACAGATGTATGAGAGAGAAAAGTGTACTATAACTGGTTGGAAAAAATACCTTTCAAGAGTATTTTTGTCCCACTTACTCGCTAAATAAAATGTGTTTGGAATAGATAACAATAAATATGATTTAAGGGGAATACTTTAGAAGCACTTATCACTGAATTTTGGAAGTGCTGCAATCAGCCACTATTATACAGTATAAAGAATTAGTTAAATATTGCAAGTTGGAGTACATGTACAAAAGATCTGATAGGAAAAACTTCATGACATCTCACAGGTAAAGATTATCTGTATTTACAGGGCTTGACAGCTTTGTACTAAGCACTAACATGATGTGATATGAAATGGCTGGTATATTAAAATAGGAAAATCAGACTACCAGAACTTTTAACAATAGTATAAAATTAGTACAGTATCATTCAAGATCATAGACTTGGTGTTGGTTGTTTACTATAAAGAAGAAATAGTAAATAATGGAGCCTCTTGACTTTGAACAAAGTCTCTGATAGCCGAATATTTACTTTACTGAATGATTTGTTTATATTAGCCTGTGCCTTTTTGCCATAGTAAGTGAGGCAATAATAAAGCTCATCTTTTTGTTTTGACAAAAGGCATTTATTATAAGTGACATGAAATACAAAGATGTCTCTCTTAGAGGAGAAAAGGTCAATAATAGTAAATGTCCTTTTTATAAATGTATAAAAAGTAATAAAATATTTAGTGATGTATATAGTTATTCAGTTACAGTTCTAAAGTTAACATTTTGGTGCAGAACAATGCTTACAACTTTCTGCTGCCAACAGCTCTGTCATGAATAATGTGTTTACTTCTACAGAGTTTTCATGGGTTTGTAAATTTTTATTATGCTGTACTTTATTCTTCATGATTTGAAAACCCACAGTTTTGTTTCTTAGGAAGTAAGATGAGAACCCAATTTTCAGACTTTCTTGACATCTTTTAAATTTTATTGAAACCAGTTGTAGACAAATGAATGATGGGAAGGAGGGTCACCTGCAGAATCTCCAGGGTTGTGATAAACAAGTCTTCTACACCCCAGCTATGCCCCTAAACTCTTTGAATCCATAAGTGATGCAGTGTGGTGGGTTCACCCTGGCTGGAGGCCACATGCCTGCCGAAGCTGCTCTATCACTGTCCTCCTCAGCTGCACAGTAGAGAGAAGAATGTACTAAAAGACTCCGGGGTCAACATAAGGACGGGGAGAGATCACTCACCAGTTACTGTCATGGGCATAACAGACTCAACTTCAGAAAATTAATTTAAAGTATTACAAAGGAATCAGAGTAGGGTAATGAGAAATAAAGCCTAATCTTTAAAATGCTTCCCCATCAACCCTCCATTCTTTCCCGGCTTCGTTCCTGATTTCTCTAGCTTGTTTCACCCCAGCAGCACAGGGGGATGGGGAATAGGTAGTTTAATCTGCTGTTGTCTTGTCTGCTCCTTCCTCCTCAGGAGGAGGACTCTTCACAGTCTTCCCCACTCCAGCATGTGGTGCCTGTCATGAGAGACCATCCTCCACCAACTTCTCCAATGTGAGTTGTTCCCATGGGGCTTCAGTACTTCACGAACTGCTCATGGGCACCTTCAGAAGTGGACTGCACCAGCACGCATCCCTCATAGAGTCGCAAGTCCAGCAAACCTGCTCCAGCAGGACTCTTCTTTCCATCATGGAAAGTCTGAAGTGTTGAAGAGTATATTTTGCCAGTTAAAGTTTGACCAGAGCTGATATTCCCCAACATGCAAATCTTACTTTATGAAACAGTCTTATACAGAAATTTTCTCAACTGCCAGTACTTAACCTGAAATAAATTTTTGGTAGATCACTTATCTTGAAGGCTTTTATTTAAATGAGATTGGGTTTGGTTTGGTGTTGTGTTGTTTGGGTTTTTTTTTCCTAACTCAGAGCTTCAGCAGTTTATTATAAAATTTAGAAGAAACTGCAGTTGGTGTTGCTGTTTGATCCATATGATACTGGGGACGATCACCATCATAGTTTTCTTTAGAATTTCTCAGAGCAGAGGCGGGGGGATCTTAAAGTCTCAGTACAAGAATGTTCATTATCTAAAGTTTGGATATTCAGATGATAAGTAGGATATTGGAAAATTCTACCTACGTATGCTGACTGTGTAAAAATATAGTACAGGTATCCATGTAAGATTTATGTGTATAGTCCTACATAAGTGCTGAGGGAAATAAGAAATAAAATAATCATTGTCATGTCTTGAAAATAAATGGAGGCTGATGGAGTGTGTTAAGAGGAAGCATCATGTAAGGTTTCTGTAGTCTTTGTTCCACTGTTGGAAATGGGCAACTAATCATTTAATTGTGATTCAATAGGATTTACTGGTATATTAAGAGGTAGGACTGGATTGTCATAGGTTAATAGTGTTAGAGACAGACTTCCAAACAGTTTCCTGTGATAACATTTGAGATTGAAAAGTACTAAAAAGAGAGAGGCACGAAAAAAAGCAGGAAAAAATTCATAATAAAAGAAGCCTGCATTTAGTGCTATATAAATTAAATTATTATAATTATGCTGTAAGGACAAGAAACTACTTTCCCTAGATAAACTGTAAGATTTCTTCTTGGAGCAACAAGTAGTGATTGGAAGGAGTTCCTCAGAATTTCATTCTGTAGCTGGCCTGTGGTTCTACTCAGTGCCTGTAGAAAGAGTACCTAGATCCGTGACGTGATATAGGGTAATCATTTTAAGGTCTCAGTACTTTCCTCTGTCTTTGATACATTAGAGATATGTCTGTGATTTTTTTTCATGACTGTGCCATACCAGAGGAGATGCTTTATTTGATCTGTTAGTACAGGCAAGGTTAAGCATCTCGTCCCTTCTTCCCTAGGAATATCCGAGTTTCAAAACCAATGTGATGTTTGTCCTGATCTTTGTCTTATAGATTGAAAGAAATACATGCTATTTTCAGAAAATGTAAGAAAAATACTCACAGAACTGATTTTGCCAATACCTCTCTCTTTACCACACTCTCATGTGATATTTCTTCTACCCTGTGTTCTGTGCAGGAATTGCAATATAATTGTTTGCCTAAATTGATTTTTCTTTCCAGTGTTTTGGGGACCAGTTGGTTATTGAATACTAGTGCTAGACCGATTAAGAAAATATGAAGGTCTCCAAGTCATCTAACCCAAGTGTTTCAACAGGTGTCAATTTGGAATTTCACTTTATTGTGTAGATAACAAAAAATGAAAGCTTGTAATGAAGCTCATTCTCTCAGAACTTGCAGTGGTACTGTAGATTTTTCTTATTTAGTTTTGTTAATATGAATGTTAAGTTTAATTATTTAAGCAGCAAAGAAGATCTTGGTAGCAATGTGAGTAAATGCAAAGTATCAGAATTACTTAATATCTAAGAGCTTCACAACTAGGGGAAATGAGGATTTGCTTGAAATTTTTATTTTTTTAAATATTGATAGATATGCTGTCTACACTGATTCTGTTTATAATCTGTAGATTTATTTTTTTTTTGCATTGTCATCATTGTTCACAAAGGTTCTGAAGTTAAATTCACTGTTACAACTCCTAGATGAGTTGATCTGACTTTTGTAAATTGACATAATTTTGTCTACTTTGACAGAAATACGTTAGGGTGGAATTGTTGAAATTGTCTCCTAGTGTATCCAGACTTCAGTTCATTAGCTTTAAATAGGATCCTTTTATAGTATTTCAGATCGTTTAAAAACTTGTTCAGCTTTATACACCTAATTAAACTTGTTACCTTTTTATCAAATAAACTACTGGCTTTAACTGCTATTAAAATGTTTGCTATCATAGTTAATACAAGATACAAACAACCCAGACTAAGGAGCACCTCTTGACACTGTTGCGTCTTTTAAATGTGCCTGCAATTCTGCTTAGCCTGAATCTTTGAGAGAGAATTACTAGTAAAGATGTCTAAAGAAGAGAGATTGGGAAAACTTTAATGACCTGTGGGGGCCCAGTTTCAAAGTAATCATCAGTAGCATAACTACTTTGTGGTGTAAACGCATTCCTAGCATAATAAACAAGTCTGATGTAGATTTTCATTATAGTAATGGAAAGTTAATTTGTCAGAATTCTTATCTTGAAGTCTTGTACGTTGTAAAGTTGTCCAATATGCACAGAATGTAGGAAATAGCAAATTGGAATTAATGTCCAGATAAATTAGTGTGCGTTGTATTTTAGTGGTTTGTCTTTGGTTTGTTTCTCTAATCAAAATTTCAGTTAATTTCAGCTTTGCTTCCCCCACATTATTCCCATTGTCTTGACTTGCATCGTTTGTAGCAGCTGGCTCCTTGTCAGTCTGTAGTTTGGACTTTTATATCAAACAGCAAATTCGTTACAGGAAACGAAGTCCCTATAGTACTTCTATGCTTAGAGGCTTTCACAATTATCAGGAAGTGATGCGATTCTTGTCAGAAATTAGAGGTGGAACATGGGGAAGAAAGCAGATCATACTTCGCGGGTACCGTGGGTTATCTGTAGAAGTAAATGTTGGTCCTTGGTCCTTGCATCTTAAATGCTAGTTCCTTTTCCCTATCCTGCATCTTAAACTTAACCAAAAATGCCTACTGGAATTTGTTTTGTTGTTATTTGTTAACTTATATTTTGCTTTCTCAAATGAGAAACTGAGGGACCCTTTTAAAATCACACAAGACGAACAAGAAGCTCATGAGTGTGTGTTACAGAAGGTTCCCACAGAAACACGATTGAAGTGTGAGTAGTGTTTAGACCTTCAACACACTTCTAGACATCAAGTAATTCATCTTCCATCAAGACAGTGCACAACACTAAATTCCTTTTTTCCTAATGACTATTAGCAATAGCTAGACCAACAGCATTACTTTTTGTATTTTGCTGCACTTTATTGTTCTTCAAAAAAAGCCAACCAACACAAAATGACAAAATGCAGCATTCAAGTATCTGTGGTGGGGAAATAGGCAAAGCAAGTGGAGGTGGAGGAGTTGGTCTATGGTAAAAACATAAGAGACAGATATGCTCTACTTAGAGTGAAATACTCTATTGAAGTATGGACTAGTTTAGTCAAATTCTCTATCTTCTGTTGCTTATGTCCTCTGGTTTTGGTTTCTTTTTTTTTTTTTTCTTGAATAAATAGGTATGATTTCTTTGGCTATCTCTTCAAGTTATTTATCCCTGACTTTCTGATGTTCTTTGCTGTCTTTAACTGAACTATCTTTTATAGTCTATCTTTTGAATAGTGTGCAGATCACAAAGGTGGTACCTTGCCCAACTCTTAAGAGAATATTGAGTTTTGTTAGATACAGTGCCTGTTCTGTAGCAATATCTTTCCTCATTTTCAGTACCGTATTGTTAGCACAGTTTAAGAGCAGCAGAGTCCAGCATTATTCCAAGGTCATTTTCAAAGTCCTGCTGTGAGTCTGATTCTTTTATATTTATCTCTGGTTTTGAGCTGAATATGAAATTTAGTGGTTTAGCTTTTGAACGGGAAATTTAATTTACAACTTGTCAGTTCGTTTACAAAACAGATACCACTGTGAAGGATTCTCCTAAATACATATACAGCCTTTCTCTTTTGTTCTCTGTTCATTTCTTTGCTCCTGTGAAGCATGGAAATACACAAAAATCACTTCAGAAATCTAAATTCATAGCTGTCACTGTTGACTGGATCCTCCGGGTCTTCCAGGGAGCACAGGCTGTGTGAGACAGCAGATGGTGGCTGCACATGTGAAGTATCCGTCCAGGAAAAAACACTTGCCTTCTTGCAGCATCCCTGCCCTTTGTCTGCCCACCAAACCCCGAATTGTTGACAAAACTTGAGTAAATGCTTGTAGAAACAGTTAGATTTCCTCTCTTAAAAATCAAAGCTCTATTAAAAGTGGTCACACTACCTCCCATACCTATTTTCAGGTACAGTACTTGTCATCTGTGTTTTATAGCACATAGGTGTTCTGTGTAATTTCTATGAAATCTAAGCCAACTCTCATAGGCTTAGAAATGTGTGGTTTAGCTTTCAAGATGTTTAATGTGCTTTAATACTGTGTAAAAGGAATAGTCCAATATGATTAGGAGCCTGCTAGGAAGCAGGTTACGACAGGAGTTAGAACTGCTAAGTCCAGCTGTTATAATGACAGTATATAAATGAACAAAACTTTACATACATGAAAGTCATTCAAAATACTGAATCCCAGATGTACTGTTGCTGGAAATCTTTAGCTTTGACAGCTGGGATTTGCTTTGGAGATTCTTCGTGAGAGAAGCGGACCTTTTTCTTGATTAAACTACAACCTTTTTCCTTCTTTTTTTAGTGGAATGAGATCAAGGTTTGAATAAAGCTATTTCTCACCTTAAAGTGAAGTCTGTTCAGTAGTTGTGAGGCCTAGGTAAAATCCGCATTGAGACTGCTGAACTTGCAAAGCATTGCTGCTACAGAAAAACAAATTGAAATACAACAGCGCTTATAGACATGTATGGGCACCTCTTGTGATGGACACGCGGAAGAACCCAGTGCTCAAACCTACTTCATCTCAGCCTGAAATGTCTGGTGTTTCTGATGCTGAGCTGAGTGTTCCCTTTGGAAATGGAACACCCCTTGCAAGGAGACAGGATCAGTGCTTACTATTAGATCCCTGTACTGTCATACCCCTTAAGTCACTTGTTTTCAGTATTAAATGCTTTTTAATACCACTGGAAACAATGATGACAGTATTTATAACCAGGATAAAACGTGTAAAAAACAAAAAAAAAAAGATGTCAAAGTGCATCTGACTGGTCTTTTGATTCTTTGAAGTTTAATTGGTAGGATTAGAGATTTCTGACTCTGTGGTTTTGTGAATGGTAGCACTGATTTCTGTTAAGTGCTCTAAAACAATGGCTTGCTACTGTTGAAGTAATTTATTTATCTCAAATTTGTGTCCAGATTGAATGAATTTCTGTTGTCCTTATTAAGAAATAGGAATAAGGATTTTTAGCCTGGCATGCTAGCATGGAGGTTGTAATTTACTCACTATTTTACACTTATCTGGAGTCTGTGGATATTTTGTTCTGGTAGTCTTACTGTCCAAACAAGCTCATCAACAATCATAAATGTTCTTTTTCTATTAATAATAAAATGACCAGTTTATATATGGAGAATTGTTCTTTGGAATTTAGAACTTACAGAGAGGAAATAGAGTTTAATGTACTTTTACCATGTGATTTCACATATCCTTAATATTTCTAAATACAGGCAATGAATTCGGACATCCAGAATGGCTTGACTTTCCCAGAAAAGGGAATAATGAGAGCTACCACTATGCCAGAAGACAGTTTAATCTTACTGAGGATCATCTTCTTCGCTATAGATTTCTAAATGCGTTTGATAGAGATATGAATAAATTGGAGGAAAGATATGGCTGGCTTGCATCTCCCCCGGTAAGCTGTATATACTAAATGATAAGTTTTTAGTCATCAGTTGGGTACGTGTTTAGAATAACAACAATATCAAATTTGCATGCAGAAATTTTAAGCAGCACTTTATTATGCAGTGTGTAATGCCCCACCATATATTTCAAGTTGTCAAAACATGTCACTGAAATGTCTTCCGCAGATAATAGAAATCTGAAACAGTCTACTTTTAACTTCATAGCAAGCTCTTTTCCTATTATTTTTGCTATTTTTATTTAGTAACTGAAGATTGGGTAAAGCAGACTATAAAATTGTCTGTAATCCAATCCAAGGATTGCTTTGGGAAAGCGTAAATTGTTCTGATGATTTACTTTATAGAAATAATTACTCTGTTACTGAGAAAGCACTTTTGGTAGAATGCAGTGTAAATTATAGTCTCCCGATCTTCAACCTGTCACTTTTATATTTGCTTTTTTACCTAAATATTTCACTCCACTGTTTTTTATCAAAGCAAATCAATTACAATAAATTTTTCAGTGTTTTATTATTTCATGCCATTCATAATCTACTTTAAAGAGTTCTTTAATGGATGTCTAGTTATTTGTTAATAGCATTAGCGAATAGAACAAAGGTGCAGCTGTGTAATATGCCTTATCAAAGTTATTTCTCTCACAGATTCAAAAAAATCCAACCAAAAACATACCTTGAGCTTCATTTTCCAAAGTACTAACCATAGATAGGATGCTGATCCCCATAGCAAGTAGATTGAAGACTTTATTTTGATAAAGGAAATTGTGATAAAAAGATTTTCCACCAATCCTTGAGGAGAATTTTTCAAGTGCTCTGGACCGAACATGCTTCTCTCTTTGATTTTTACATTGTCTTATAAAAGTAAGCTATGGCTTAGTAATCAGAAACATGACATTGCATAGGTAAACTCTTTCAGTTTGCCTGCTAATGCCCTTATCTATGTTCCTTGAATCTTTGACTGTTTTACTTGAAATGAGGTATAGAAACAGTATTTGTTTCTTTTTGGTTTTGTTAATTCAGTTAGAAATGAAATATTTTATAGTAACGGATTTTCATTTTTTCTATCCTAGGCCTTTGTGAGTGAAAAACACGAATCCAATAAGGTCATAGCATTTGAGAGAGCAGGTCTCATTTTTATTTTCAACTTCCATCCATATCAAAGTTATGTGGACTACAGAGTGGGCATTGAAACTCCAGGAAAATATCCTTTTCTCTACTGTTTCACTTGTCCAGGAAAACTTTAGAAATTGAAAATTTTATTTGTGTTTTCTAATATGAATGCAAATTGTAGTTAAAAGGTAAGAACCCACTTACTTGTTATCAGTATAATCTTGTTTTAATTCTTATTGTACTGAGAAAAAAAAAGTAGAAATTTACCTTCTTAAGAGATCATTTTGTAGAAACCAGAGGTAAATATTGGAATTTAACAACTGTATGTTTAAGTTTATCATTGTGATGCTTTGTTTTTTTGGAATTATGTTGAGGCATGAAAGGCAAGCAACTCCTACTTTTAAATAAACCATAGAAAGTGACTACAGGAAGATGAGGCTGTACACACAGGAAAAGGCATTAACTGAAACCTTTGTCATGAAGGTTGTATGTTTTCTGTTTGATAACTGGATGGACTGAGAATGTGCTCTCAGCTTAGTTGAGCAGTAAATGATTGCTCTTGAGTGATTGATGATTAGATGATAAGGGGACTTGAACATCTCTTGTATGAGGAAAGGCTGAGGAAGCTGGGGCTGCTTAGTCTGGAGAAGAGAAGACTGAGAGGGAATCTTAAAAATGTTTATAAATTTCTAAAGTGTGGATGTCTAGAGGAAGGGTCCAGGCTTTGTCAGTGATGTCTAGTGGCTGAGCAAGGGAAAATTTGCACAAACAGGAGGTTCCATCTCAACACAAGTTAAAACCTTTTCACTGTGAGCACTGAGGCACAGGCATCCCAGAGAGGTTGTGGGGTCTCCTTCTCTGGAGACATTCAGAACCTACCTGGACACAATCTATTTTCTTCTTCTCAGTTAAGCATTTACTGTTTGCATAGAATCCTGAACACGTCTCCTGTTTCAGTTGAGTCTGCTCTACAGTAGATCTTCAGAAGCAAACTACAAAATCTGCTTTTCAGTGGTTTTACTTTTCAAATTAAGGCTCTGTGTAGTTTCATTAAGTTGATCTGTTGCTAGTTCACTCTGGGCATTGAAGCAGCTTTCAGCTGCTTCAGTATCTTGGACAGAAACAGTCATTGCTAATTGATTTTTTTCATTATTATTTAATGAAAGCAGAAACTCATTGGAAAGTGTTTGCTGTTCACTTGGGAGTTTACATCCTTTAATTTGGTTCACTGGAAATCATACTGAAACTTAACAGCTCCAGTGTGTTCAAAACAAGGATGGTATAAACAAGGCAAACAGATGATGTCTAATATTTGCAGTTTATATGTTTTTAATATATTAGTGTCAGTACACACTTATCCTTTAAGCTTGTGCAGTATAGTGTTATTTACAACATATATAGCTAAAATTTAAAAGGTCTTTGTTAAAGCATAAAGATTCATATTAGCTGTTCATTCACTAACCTAAAATTTTTATTGCTATTGGAACTGCCAGTTATGAAGTGTATTTGCTTTTGTGAAGTTGCTTTGTCTGACCAACCCCTCCCACCCCAAACAAACAGTGGATTTTATGGTTCTCTGTCGTCAGGGTGAGATGAGCCTTTGGTGGGAGTGGAGGGCTCTAAGTGCTGCTGCTGCTCTCACTTCCCTATGGAACACAGAGCACCTGCACCTCTGAGAGCCATGTTCCTATGGTTGTAAAAGCGTCTGTCCCCTTTTACAGTATGACATTATTTTGCAAATCAGAGGAAATAGTTCTCTTGATTTAGTGTTTTCACTAGGGAGTCTCAAATGTAGTATAATCCCATAAATCACCTTTTCAACAATCTTCCCCTATTCTTTTTATTTTGTGGCAGTTCAATGCATGAACCAGGGGAAATTACTGAAAATCCTCTGGGAGAGAAATGTTGCCAACTGGCTCTCAGCCTGATTTAACCTTGGATTTTTAAGTTGAAGGTAGGAACCTTCTCTTTTTTTCCTGCATCTCAGATTCTGAAGGTGCAAATCATTCTGAATAATACTCAAATTTAGGCAGACATATTGCAAGATTGTGCAAGTTCTGGTTCAGAAGGTTGACTCGAAATGATCTTCAGGTTTCAAAAGTGGCAGTGCTTTGCATGGTTGTCCTTCCAAGGTAAACACTGAAGTGTTTCCCATGCAGAGGAATAAAAAAAAAAACCCAAACCAAAACACCTCTCAGCTTAAAAAAAACAAAGGGCAGCTCATAAAAATTATTTGCTTTAATTAGACATATTTGAACAAATAATTTAGTTGCCTAAAATATGTAGTTTTATCTTAAAAACAGGTCTAGTGTATTTTAGTCAGGCTTCCCTAGAACAAAGTTTAGGAGGTTGCAGTGTCTTCCGTTGAAATAAAAATCATAATGTTTCTTCTTAAACTATTTTGCATAAAAAGGAGAAAATAACAAAGGAATAAAAAAGGAAAAACAAGTTTAACTTAGGTCAAAGTGATTTGTAAGCATCTTCTTTCTTTTTTTTTTTTGCTGTTCTCTTTGGCCTTTGAAATAAAAGTCTAATTTCACAGAGTTCCAAAATGGTCTCGGTTGGAAGGGACCCCAAGGATCATTGAGTTCTAATGCCGGGACACCAACCCGCAGGCCTGGATCTAGACAGGGTTGCCCAGGGCCCCATCCAACCTGGCCTTGAATACCTCCTGGTTTGGGGCATCCACCACCTCTCTGGGCAGCCTGTTCCTCACCACTCTTTCTGTGAAGAGCTTCCCCCTGATATCTAACCTAAACCTTCCCTCCTATAGCTTAAATCCATTCCCCCTTGTCCTACCACTATCTACCCTTGTAAAAAGCTGATTCCCCTCCTGTCTGTATGCTCCTTCTAAGTACTGGAAGGCTGCAATGAGGTCCCCCCAGAGCCTTCTCTTCTCCAGGCTTAACAAGCCCAGCTCCCTCAGCCCGTCCTCATAAGGGAGGTGCTCCAGTCCCCTAATCATCTCTGTGGCCACTTCTGAACCCTCTCTAACAGCTCCACATCTCTCTTGAATTGGTGGCCCCAGATCTGGACACAGTACTCCAGATGGGGCCTCATGAGGGCAGAGTAGAGAGGGACAATCCCCTCCCTATCCCTTATGGCCACCCCTCTTCTGTTGGAGCCCAGGATACCTTTGGCCTTCCAAGCTGCAGGAACACACTGCTGGCTCATGGTCAGTTATTCCTCCACCGGGACCCCCAGGTCCTTCTCAGCAGGGCTGCCCTCAAGGAGCTCTTCTCCCAGCCTGTGTATATGTCTGGGATTCCTCCAGCCCAAGTGCAAGACCTTACACTTTGCAGTGTTAAACCTCAAGAGGTTCACCCGAGCTCACTTTTCAAGTCTGGGAATGATATTGGTTATGCGGAATAAAGAGGTGACTCTTCTCATCCATTGTCATCACACGCGGTGAACCACTGGGGCTTCTTTTCTTAAGGAAGTGTACCTGACTGTATGCATCAAGTGAGAAAACGTGCTAATGCCAACACCATAAAAAACACCTTCTCTTTAGTCCCTGTCCTTGGACAGTAAGATGTCTGTAAACACCTCAAACTTACCTAAGCTTCTAATTTTTGTTCTGTCACAGAGAAAGCTGCACAGTACTGTGTATACCAATTGTGTTCCCAGTATTTTTTCATTGCTAATGAAGACAGGTTTCCATTATACCCCTCCATCATGTAAAAGTTTGTTCTAACCCTAGGAAAGCCCTGGAGTTGTGGAACTACCATCAAGTATATGAGAACTGCTGAAGTCTCAGTAATAGCTGATGGTATACAATGCCGTTACGGGCTCATGATTATAATTGTTTATTTTCAGTAATTGTCATCATTATTAAACTAGCCATACCTAATACTTTGGCATTAGAACTGAAGATGCAGATAGTTGCTGAAACACTTATCTGAAACCAAGCTCAGAAGCAGAATCATGTTATAGTAGGTCCTTAAGCATCCTCTACTCAGCTGAATAGTGGTAACAAACTATACACATGGTCTTAAGTGACAGCAGATTTGAGTTATTGCAGCATGTGGTGAAAGAGAGTAACTAAAATTGCTTCACTTCTCACAGTTGAGAGTCCTTGTGCAATATTTGTGATTCTTAGCAGCACACCCTAAGAGTCTGTATTGTATTCATAATTGCTTCTTGTTGCATGATGGAACAGCAAAAGTGTGCGTGGGGGCAACAGTTTGGTTCAGATTTGGATCTACCTATTTTCTGTCATGTTGGGAGCTGCATAACAGTTTGCAGTAAACAGGGGCTACCTTTTACTCTTTCTGTAATCTTACTAATACTGGTAAATGTGAGTTAGTGCAAAAGAAAAGGATGGCGTGATTCCCAGAGCATGAATGAAAAGAGGCTTTTGGTACTTCCAGGAGGATTTAGGTTTATTTTTAGAACTGAAAGGTAAGTTTGTCCGGTCTTTTATCAACCACACAAGTCCATAAGAATTCCACTTTATAATCCACCTAACCAGGAGAGGTGCAAATTATCTGTTCGTTTCTTTTAGACATGCTATTTTTTTCTTGGCTGAGATTTCTAAACTGTTAATCAAGAATAGCTGACTTGAAGTACTTAGCATCATCTTATTAGCATGAAAAAATCACAAAGCTTTCTTACTGCAGCTCTGTCTCTTAGAGCAGTCAAACATTTTCATATAGAAACAGTATAGAACTGTTTATGGTAACAGTTTTTAAATAAAAAAATATCCCATAGCTCACAACCGCTATTAACACCCTATTCTACTTGCTTTCAGCATCCTTCTTCCTTGCCAACATCCACCAGACAGAGTTTTAATATCTGTTTTCTTTAAATATGTTGGGGTACTTTAATGCTGACTTTCTTTCTAACTATCTGTTTTCTTTAAATATGTTGGGGTACTTTAATGCTGACTTATTTTCTAACTCTTGCCCTGCAATTAGAGCTCTGAATTTTATGTATAATTTTGTAATTGAACATTTTAACCTGAGGGGTCTTTTTTAAGTGTGTCTTATAACTAGGAAATGTGGTCACACATGACATTCAATCTTAAGAGCAACTTCTCAAATTTAAAAGGAAATCTTGAAGATGCCTTAGTAACTTTGTGAACCAGAAGTACTTAAAAACCAAGAGGTTTTTGTTGCTCTTTTCATTTTTAACTGGCGGATTTTTTTACTTGATACTCTGAGGCAGTTACTGATAAGCAAATTGCTGTAACATATTAAGTTCTTTTATTAAAAGTTTATTTTAATGGTATTGGAAAATGTGGTGATCCTTTCACTACCTGGATTCAAGGTTTAGGGAATTGAATTTATCACATAAGTGCATGTAACATGTCTTTAAGTTTGCCTTTATTGAGTGGATGGCTTTGGCATATCAGTATATTGCAACAATATATATTGTTCAGCTGTTGCATTATTTAATTTCTCAGTTACATTACCAGATATGTTAGAAGATAGAGCATCCTGCATGTCTGGCCTACATTTTTGTTGGCATTCTCTGTTCTGATCTCATTGAAAATATCATTCTTCTTTCAGATGTTATTTATTTGTAGGCTGTAGGCATAGCAAAACTAATTTTAAAAGAGAAGTGGTAGTAGACATTACAGTCCTTCTGGTCCCACTGGTATGAAGATCTTTTTCTGAAGATATGAAGAGTCTTAGCCAGTTTGGAGTCAAGTTTTCCTCCCCTTTTGTTCAGCAATCTTCACAGAATCACAGAATGTTAGGAGTTGGAAGGGACCTTGAAAGATCACCTAGTCCAATCCCCCTGCCCAAGCAGGATCATCTAGATTAGATGACACAGGAATGTGTCCAGATTGGTCTTGAATATCTCCAGGGAAGGAGACTCCACAACCTCTCTGGGCAGCCTGTTCCAGTGGTCTGTCCCCCTCACGGTGAATAAGTTCCTCCTTATATTAAGATGGAACTTTCTATGTTCCAGCTTCTCCCTTGACATACTTCCACTGGCATTGAGTTTCTCCATTCAATATCTTGTTCCCCTAAGATTAGATGTACCCTAGTGTGAGACATTCAATGACCGAGACCTTAATTTTACATGTGAACATGAAGGTCCATAAATGTTGTTGAGCAACATGAATTGCTACTAACTTGTCTCTGTTTCTATCTTGACATTTCAGGTTGTCATATATTACTGAAATGCAAGATGGGGAAAAAATCTCATGAAAAATCGCTACAAATGTTGTCATTTTTATATGGCATAACATATCAAAGCATTTGTAATGCTGGAGTGAATGTCTGCCAGTTGTACACCTACTGTTGACACAAATTTATGGTGACTAAAGACATTTGAAGTCAGGGTTGTCTCTATTTAAAAAGCTAGATAAGATCTGAAGTATAACAAAAACTGTCATCAAAATGCTGAAAAAATATACTTTTTTACTTAAAAAAAAATAAAAATTCAGGCTGTCTGACATTTGCAACCTGCACCTAGAGCTTCTAATGAGCAAATAAGGTCACTTGAATGAGTCACTGGTGTGCAATTGCTGAAGGCAAAGATGGTGCTTTGCAGGCTGCTTTGAAGTGTGGTTGTGTAAGTGTCCCTGCCTGTTAGAATTCTGGGGGTATCCAGTGCCAGAGACAAAGAACTTAATTTAAGATCAGCCAAATGCCACATTGTATAGAGGTAGTTGATATGTTAAAGTTAATAGGTGTGAATGAGAAATACAGCATACTGATGTGGGAATGATTCTTTGATCTGTCTAGGAAAAGACACGGGTTTCCAGTACTGTGACTCTGTGTAACTGTTGGAACAGCATATGCTACTCCCAATTTCTGTTTTATTATGTGAAGACTAAAGAAAGTAATTTCTGTGTTCATGGTGGAATATTACTTCAGGCTCTTTCAGAAGCCTTTTCAAGAGAAACAGGCAGCTTGAACCAACAAATCATTTCTGCCTGATTTCCTTAATCTACATTTAGGTCAGTTGTCTCTAGTTCTGATCATAGATAATTGTTTTCATGTTAACAGGAAAACCATTCATAAGTTTGTTTTGTTGTTTTTTGGTTTGTTTTTTTTTAACCATGACCAGATCTTTCTGTTGGGTAGAGGTTGATTCCCAGGCCTGTCTGCAGTAAAAAAAATAATAATGAAGCTTCATTTCCTCTGTTCATAAAGAATATGTCTTGAAGGGAAAAGATCAGGAAGAGGGGCTTTGATTTGATTTCTGTTTACATTATTGCATTAACTACAGTAATTTCAAACTAAACTCCCCCACTTGTGCAGTCTGATCTATTCACAGAGTCACAGAATTTTAGGAGTTGGAAGGGACCTCCTGAGATCATTGAGCCTGACCCCTGTATGTCACAGTTTGCACTTATCCCCACTGAACATCCATTCCTTCATCCTGGGACATTCATGAATTTACTCTGGACCAGTGGCATACTTGAAGCCACTATAAACTTAGTGGTCTGCAAAATAATAATACTAGTAATATTAATAGTTTGGACAAAATATGTGAATGAAAACATGTTTGTGAAAGCACTAAAAGAAGCAACAAGGTGAGGATTAAAAGAATGGCCCATATCGATAATGGAGAATGCAGTTTCTAAAAATGACACCAAAGAGGTTTTTTTCATGTCAAGACAACATGATAGGTACTGTTAAAGTGTCACAATCTCTGCTGTGGCCCAGATGACTTCTCAAGATGACTGTATGGCCTAACAGCAGTGGGATGGCTAGTAACGAGGTTTACTATATGCTGTGCCTTTTTCCATTAGCACAGTAGGAAAACATGTGTTTCTTGTGGAAAAGGATAAGCACGCCTTTCCAAATGATGCTGCTAAGAGACTGCAGTAAACAAGGATTACTTCGCTTATAACTTTAAGATCATAACTATCATCATTCAGAAGGTGTAAAAGATTTGTCAAAAAACTGGGTCCTCATCATGATTCAAGAAAAAACTAAGAAACTTGATAAAGTCTTGGTAACTGATATCCCTTGTACTCACCATTGCATACATGGAAAGATCACTTGTGCACATGTGCCTAGATATGAGAGTGAATGAAATCTATGACAGAGTGAACATGAGTCAATAAAAGCAACTTTCTTAAATCTTTAAGAAATAACCTTCCATATAATCCCATGCTGATTTTTGTTAAACAATTTTTCTGCAGTGTTTTAAGTCTCATTAAGTATGCTCTCTCTATATAATATACATTCCCCCCCCCCCCCCCTTTTTACAAGGCTTATTATCTCGGCAGAAAAGCAAATTAGGATTTTATGTTCATGATTACTAACCTATATATGTTTACAAACTCCCAGACTTACATGCAGTTTAAGCAGAACACATTTGTATTTGATTAAAGCAAAATATATATACCCCCCATCCACCTTGTCCTCAGTACTGTTCCATGAGTTAAGTGCTAAATAGCTCAAACTATCTAAATATCTTGAGCTGAAGTTCATCAGGTGAAGGTGTTTAATTTAATTAGATAATTAATCCAAATAGTCTCTAATAGGCTTTTTCTCAGTTGTAAGTTGACCTCCTTAGTTTTCTCCAAAGTGATGTGTGGGTGGTGAGGAGGAACAGAGGTACCCTTCATCTTGAAATTAATTATGCTTGTCACCTGTTTTTTCAGTGAAATTGAAGAATTATTAAAACCAAAAGTGCCACTTCAGGCTCTTTACAGCCTTCCTTGCAGTTGTACTTCCCTTCATCTTCCCTGTGTTTATGGTACATTTAATGACTGAGTTCTTATTTTCCTTAACCTGTCTTAATAGCATATAATTTTGTGCCTTTAATTTCTTTAATATTTTTATATTCTTTTATGCTTAGCTTGAAGAATCTAGTTTCTACTTTATTTAGGCTTCTTTCTAGGATAGGAGGGTCATTAATTAGTCTTGTTGATCTGTAGCTATACTTCTGCATGCATATAAAAAAAAAACATAAATTATGTTTATATCCATAGCTTGTTTTTTACAAAATAGATTTCTTTGAGAAATTGCTGGTCTTTTGTATCCTTTCCCTTTCTGTCACTCCATCTTGAGAATAACATTGTTAGTTCTACAACTGCTGGTGTGCTTGGATTTACTTTCTCTTGTTTGGTTTCTTGTCTTCACTTGTTGCTGTGATACCTTCTTTGATTTTAACAGCTGTCATTTTGGCAATGAAAATTGCTGCTCAGGACAGCAGTATGTGAAAGCTGTATATAATTTTCATTGTCCTGCTTGTGGCTTTTTCCACCTTGTCAATATTACCAACATTTTTCCAACATAGGTGTGAAAACAGGCAGTGAATACCATTGTCCATTAGGTATCTTTGCTGTTGCCAAAATGTAGATTGTGGAGCCAGTAAATCCAGTCTGAAATCTCAACCAGAGTGTCTGGTAGGGATCACGATTATTGTGGTCTTGGTACTGTTTTCCTAGCTACAGGTGGAATCTTGCCTTTCCTAAAGGAAACTTGTCTACAGTGCTGACAGTCAAGCAGATGATGGAAACGCTTGCCCAGAGGGGTTGTTCGGGGTCTATCCTTAGATGTTTTCAAGGCCTTACTGGGTAAAGACCGGTACAGTGTTGACTTAGAGTGACTCTTTTTTTATAAGAGCGAACTTGGAAAGACTTGTATATTCAGCTGTTAAACACTGCTGTGAGTTATTCTATATTACTTTGCCACTTTATTCAGCCTGACCTCTAAGAATCCATAAGTTACAACACAGAAGATCATTCAGCTGTAAACTGCTTGTATGCTAGATGCATAATTGCCAACTAACACAAGACTAAGGACAAGTGCTGATACAATACTTGAAAGTTGGCCTTTGGTTTCCATCTAAAATAGGCAAAAATATTTTCCAAGAGTTTGAGGGTTGGATCTGTCAAAATATATCCAAGACATTAAAGACTTTAAAATATGTATTATTTTTTTTTATTTTTACTGTACACATAGCTAATAAACTAACCATGCTCAGAAGCTATTTAACACTCAGCACCAGATGGAGTCAGTCTTGGTTTGGCCACTGCAGTGGATCATACTTTAGCACTGAAATTACAGTGGCTTACTCCAACATTTTATTTGTATGATCTTCTGTCACCACTGCTTTTTGCTGTTTTTCAAAGAGGTAAAATCTGAAAACACACTTTTTTCACCAGTGTGTAACCTCTAGAAGAAAGTGCATATAGAAAATCTAGGCAGATATCTTGATTTGAAAACTTTTAGTTCATTTTAAATTTAGATTTTTCTTCTGCATTTGAACATCTGTTTCTTAATTCTTCCTTGAACTGTTTTAATTGTGTTCTCTTTCAATTATAATAATAGAAATTTTCAGCACTTTGGTATTACGTACCAGTGTTAATAAATGAGGGTAAAAAATACTTTTAGTCTTATATAAGATCATTTGAAAGAGGAAAGCCTTCCTGGAACATCTGTTTCTGGATTAGAGTGCTGGACCAAAATAAGTTTAATAACTTTTTCCCAAATAAATCTTATTTCCTATCTCCATTCTATATGTTTAAAAAGCTCCTTTTTTCACTAATATGTTGTGTAAGCTCTCACGTGGAGAATGCAAACTGGCTTTTGCTGCTACATGAATTGTGGAGCCTATTTTTCTTCAAAAATCTATGACAGTTCTCTGGCTGGAGTCCAGAGAAACTTTTTCTTCATTCTTGCATGGTGCATCAAATTCCTGTTACACGTCTCTTGCTTTTGGTACAACCTCGACTAATATATTTTGAACAATACATAAATATATGAAACTATCTACTGAGATATAGACTTCTTAAGAAGTAATAGTCTTTTGTATGCTGTGTGCAGCTCTGATAGCATATGTACTCTAGCTACTTCTGTAAAGAATTTCCCTTAGGAAATACTGAAAAAGGCTTTATGGGAAGGTCGTTCTGGTTTATACAAACAAACACAAAATAACCAAAGCTTTCTTTGCGCACCCTAAACAAAGCATCCAGGGTTACCCTTTGCCCTTACTTTTGTGAGTAAATCTTTTAATCCATGTAGATGTAATGAGAATGCATAAATTTAATCTTCTTGTGTGGTTATAATTTCCATCTGGATTAGGCATGGGAACATGCCAGTGTTACTGTTGCTGCCACTATAGCTGGTTCAAGACAGCAGGGTGATCCCAATACTGCTTAAAGGATCAAAAGCTTTTCAAAAGCATTCCCATGTCTTCTGTTGTTCATACATTTTCTTTCTAGCCTAAATTCACTTTTGAAAGTTTCAGTGTACAGACAGAATTAAGTATTTCAGTACAATTTTTGATCCTTTTCGGTCTGTACTTTTATCTTTGTCTCATCTCTTTTGCCAGAACCCTATGCTTTTGCTTTTAGCCAAGAAATGGTATCAAGGGGTGGTAAAAAAAAAAAAAAAAGCACTCTTTATTAGGTATTCTTTTGTATATTGAGAAGTGCAGTGAGAAAATGAGAGCTGATTTACATATGAGTACCAGAGAACCAGATGTATGGGTGCTTAAACCTTCATTACACAAGAAAATCAAAACTATAACAGTTCCTAATCCTGATTTTGAAACAGATTAGGAAAGGGTGGAGGTGAAACTAGGATTGCCTGGTATTTTTTGTAATTTTTGTTACCCTTCCTACAGGTCCAGTCTTGCTCAGTTGTGTCAAGACTTTCTCACTCGATGGGTAACGTCATATAGGCTATCACTTTAATAGACTTGTCGTGTACATAATACAGAGGACCCAATGTGCTTCATATTACTTGAATGCATGTCATTCGTGGCAGATGTTTATGTAAGTCAAACCAGACCATACAGAGAAGAGTAGTTTATAAATGCTCAGTAAGCCTTACATCACTTTACAGCTGGATAGTAGAAAATCTTATCTGCTCCTCTGCAAAGCTTGTAATTATGCTGGACTGTCACTCCCACAAATAGCACTTGGGTTCTTTTATGAATAGCAAGGGCTGAGGAACAAAATACAAATTATCCTATTTTGTGATTTGCATTTACTTAGTACTGTTTTATATGTCATTAAACGTGCATAAGATCAAATAAAACATTGTGTTAAAATACGTATTTTGAAAAAACGTAAAAGCATAGTAATTCAGTAATTAATGTGTAGATAATGACAGTCTTTCCATTTCCAGCTCTCTATGAGTTCATTATTTTTTGCTGCTCTTCTCTGGTGCATGTCTAGTCCTTCATGGACTAGAAGGTTGGAAGGGACCTAAAGGATAACTGGGTCCAAACTTTCATGGGAAAGGCTCCAGCTAGACAAGAACACCATCTAGACAAGAAGGTCCAGCAACCCTTTTCAGGTGAATCTTAAAAGCATCTAATATTAGGGAATCCTCCACTTCTCTGGGGAGGTTATTCTAATGGCTGATCTCTTTTTGTGAAATTTTTTTATCTATGTCCAATGGGAATCTTCCCAGGAGTAACTTGCAGTCATTAACCATTCTCTTTTTCACGTGAATCATTGTGAAAAGGGAATCTCCATCTCCCTGGTAGCCACCCTCTAAGTACTGGAACATAGGGATGACGGTCTCCCCTAACACTTCTCAAGGTTGAATAAATGCTGTTCCCTCAGCCTTTCCTCATATGGCAAGCTTCCCCGGCCTTTGATCATCTTCATGTGATTTAATCTAGGTGATCCTGCTCGGGTGGGAAGGTTGGACTTGATGATCTTTTGTGGTCCCTTCCAACTTCTAACATTCTGTGATGTCCCTTCTCCAGACACTCTCCAGCCTATCAACAATTTTTTTTTAGAATAATGGAGGACCAAAACAACATGGTATTCCAGGTGTCCTCGCAAGTGCTAAGTAGAGTGGGGTAATGACTTCTTTATCTTTACTGATGGTGCCTTTGATGCAATCCAGCTTCCTGTTGGCTTTCTTTGCCATTGCAGCACACTGTTCACTCATATTGAGTTTATCCACCAGGACCCACTCCCATGTGGGACCCCATGTTTACAGAGCTGCTCTCCAGGCAAGTCTATCCCAGGTGCAAGATCTCAATGCTTGCCCTTGTTAAACTTCATGAAGTTCTTCTAATCCACTCTTCCAGCCTATGCTAGTCTTCCTGCAGGGTGGTTCTCCCTTCCAGAGTGTCTACTTCCCCACTCAGTTTGGTACTATCCACAGACTTCATCAGCATGCATTTGATCCCGTCATCCAGATCACTTATGAAAATACTAATAGTTTATTGGACCCCATATTGATCCCTGGAGCACCCCACTTATGACTGGTTACCAGTGTGAAAAGAGCTATTTACCACCTCTCTCTGGGTGCAGCTTGTCAGCCAGTTCCCCATCCACTGGGCAAACCATTTGTCTAGACCATAACACAGTTTCTGTAGGAGGAGTCTGTGGAGTACCATATTGAAAGCCCTGGAGGGATCCAGGTAGACAATGTCCACTTCTTGCCCTGCATCAACTGAGCAGGATACTTTGTTGTCAGAGGCGATCAAGTTTGTCAGTCGTGGTTTGCTGTAGTGGTTATGAAGCTTAGAACATCAAACTGAAGAGTAAGCAGACAGTTTTGAGTCAGAGTACATGTTAGTATTTCCACCAAACTCTTGATGAAACAAAAGACCTCACTGCAAAGGAAAATACTTCTATGATGTGTTTAATTAAAATGAACTGTTGTTTAATGTTTTCATGAAAGTAATCTTCAAAAACCTACATGCTTGTAAAATTCCAATATGTGAAAAACAGCTTTTCAATGAGGTGTAAGTTGGAAAGTAAATGAGCATGTTTACCAAGCTAGGGGGAGGTTTTTTGCATGAGTTAAGTTATGAAGATCTTAAAATTAATTTTGACCTCATTGTTCAGGATCTGGTGAGCAGTTTATGTGCCAAATATGCCACATTGTGAGATGCAGAGGCACAGTGATATTAACTGTGCATTGCTAGACATACTTTATAGTCTGGAATAACGAAATGGGGTAAATTGTTTTAAAATTAGCATGGCCATAACAATGGCATCTGCTGTAAATAGTTTTAAAGGAATCATTAGGGATGTCAGGGCTTTCAGCCACGTTGATAAATTATTAAATTCAATATATAGTGTAGATCACAGAAGCAAAGAGTGAAACGCTTGAGGGAGACATTCCCCTGCCGTGTTAATAAAATAGTAGCAGCCACCGCTGATGCTGAGTTTGAAAGGGCACTGGAGAGAGTAACTACAAGTCTCAGTTTGTATTTCTGCATGTTGTACATGTCAACAAATGAGTGGTAGTGTGTATGTGTTTCTAAAGGAAAGAGGGAAGTGTGTATGTACTGCACATAAGACTATTTTTCTAGTCTTTTTCTAATTTTTCTAACTTTTTTGGATTTATTTTTAAGTAAAAACACACAAAGATTTTGCCAGAGAGTGCTGTAATCTGCTGTCCCCCCCTCGCAAACACTGCCCCCCTCCTCCCGGGCACCTGCCCTCTGGAAATCAACAACTAACTTGGCAGTTATGGCCCTTTTTCTCCTTTCACTGTAAATACTTGTGGGGGAAGGCTAGACTCAACATCAGTGATTTGGTAGCTAATTGACAGCTTTGCTTTTGTCCTCATGTGCATCTATTTTTCTTCTTTGCCTTCTGTCAGCAAAACCTGTGCAATCTTCTAAACTAAAATACTTGCTGTTAGTTTAGGCTACATTTTGTGTTGTCATGCTTTCATCTTTCTTGTTGCTAGACATTTAAATCAGTAAAACTGGTGTATGGGAAATTTATCTCATCTGATAGAGAGTGCTGTAAAAAGACTTAAATAAAACCAATTCTATTAATATAAAACCCCTTCTATCTGTCAGCAGGTCTATTTTTACAAGGTTGGGCAAGCAGAAGCCTGAGAGATGTTTAAGAACCACTGCCTGAAAAAGGTGTTGCTTCACTCTTCCCTATTCATACATTAAATACAAGCTCTAGCAAAAAAAAAAGATTCTTCCATTCCTTCTTCCCTTAAAGTTAAACATATTGTGCATTATAGAGCACTGTTGTTTTCTCCTCTGATTTTGGGGATGGAGAGTAGAAATTGAGTCTTTCTGGTTTATCTCCAGAAGGAAAAAGGATGTTTTAATTACGTACAGACAAGAAATTCAAAGGTACTGAGGTAATCGTAAAATTAAGTCATCCAATCTTTTGTTGTCTCAAATAAGAAGAAATTTTCTTTTGACTGCATTAGCTATTTATTTCTCCATTTATTTCCTTACACTCTCTGCTTTTCTTCCTCCAACATTATATTACCTTTTTTTTTCTTCATGTGCTTGAACCTTTTAAAATAATCAGCACAGGTATTCAAGCTCATTACACTTCGTTAATAATTCGCCCCTTTTTAGTAACCACAATCAGGATGTTTGTCTATTAAGTATGTTTTCTATTAAATATAAGAGTTCCTTTATTATTCTCTGCTATAATAATTCAGACTCTTCTGAAAAATTCTCAAATGATTTGTGGGCTTTTCTTCTGTAAATTCATATGTTTTTCTCTTTGCATAAACTGTAAAATATTGTTAAATTGATTTTTGACTGTCCCAATTATGTAACTAAGTAAATCAACTCATTTAGTGGCACATTTTCAGTATAGTTCATCACATGGTGCTGTGCATGTCTACTGTAATACTATGCACTTAGCTTTCATGGAAGCTTCTATAAGGTAATGGAAGGTACTTTACTAGGAGCCACATTGCTAAGATGCAATTTTCAAGACAAAATAACAGCTAGGTCTTATATGTTCTGCATATTTTTCTACTATTTTCTTACATTTTTATATTATTTTTGCATTATAGTAATATATTAGCATGAAATTTTTTGCAGCAGTTTTTCTAGGTTTGGGTTTGTTTTTTTTTTTCATTTATTTCCCATTTATTGCTACTTTGGCATGGTTCCTTAATAGTTTTTTAAGTATAAAATGCTTCTGGATTCTGATGCTGCAGAATATGGAGGGCATCAAAGGCTGGACCACAGTACAGAGTATTTCTCTGAAGAATATCCTCACAATTACCGACCTAATTCAGTTATGGTAAGAAAGTTTGGGGTTTTTTTCTTCTTTCATTTGAGTATATGTATACACACACACAATTCTTTGGACAATCTAGGAGTGTTTTGAGGGGTGGTGGTATTTTAAAATTTCTTTTCTGAAATTAGGCTTTGTGTGAATGCAGTAGAAAGAATACTGTTATGATTTATTATGACATAATATTAACTGGTTTTTCTTCTTTGGACTTTACATTTAAGTTTGCATGCCCTCTTGCAGTGTCGGGCGCACAGCGTTCCTTGCCAACATGCATGAAAACATTCTAATAAGCTTTTGAATTGTTATTTTGAATATCATTTGCTTTATTTTCATGTCTGAGAAACTCCATACTTTATGATTTAAAGCTCTGTGGAAAGTGAATCTTGCATGACTTTCTTAAAATCGTTTGCTTAACCCCACAAACACAAATTAAAGCAAATCGTGCCTTTGCCAACTGGCTTTCTCCTCCTCAGTTTACAGAAAAAAACTTTGTAAAATAAAACATGAAGAATTTCCAGGCCTAAAGCAATGGGAATAATGGGTAAAGCGTTTCTCAGAAAATCACTTCAGACAAAGCAGGATGCATATCCTTGAATACGATTTCTGTTAGCTGAGATGGTGACTAACAAACCTCTGCCTTTTGTCATTGCTCTTAAAATCGTAAAATCATAATTGCTTACCACAATAATTTTAAAATGTCATTTTTGCCATCCATTACCTATGTATTCATATGTATGTGAGACAAGTAAATTCAAAAGGGCCATGAATTAGGGCAGAGTTCACTGAAATAAAGTTCTGAGAATTCTTTTTTTGCATATTAGATTTTCTAAAGCATATAAGTGGGTGACAGGGTGTGTATTTCTAGGCATAGGTATATGTATACACATAAGCACCTTAACTAAGTTACATTTGTAATCTTAACAGGCTACAAAAATGGACTATCTGTCCTGATATGTGTGGTCCCCTTCTCTTTCATGACAGAATGGAGACATCAATTTCTAGTGTCACATTTTACCATCTCTCATGAGATCTAAACTCCTGAGAATTACTGTCACTTCTAAGATCTCTCTCACAGTCACCCTGTTTCATTTCATTCAGAGTATTGGCATTTGCTTGTTTTAAAATAGCTTTTTTTACATGAAGAATTCTTGTGCTTTCAACATCCTTTTAAAACAATGCCCTCTTAGTGTGGGTAAGTATCTATGCTCACTTGCACATGAAGAAACTAAGGTGCTAAAATTTCATTCCTGAAAGTTATGTAGCAAATTAATTCTTCCAGAATTCTTGCTTCATGTGTCCAGTTCAAATACTTTGCTTTGGTGATTGGAGAGCAATATTTACCACTAACTTAACTTTTGCAAGCCAATTAACTGTAATTTGGAATGTATATTTTGCATTTAAATTCTTAGATGGTGAATGCAAGTCATTTAAGACAGGAAAAAAAACCAGCAAAATGTGAAGATGCAGTTTGCTAGGAGCATGTGGAAGGCATGTGACTTGCGAACCAGCAAATGCACTTTTGTGGCATAAACTGTGGCATGGCAATGGCGCTTCTGGGTCAGAAAGAAACCCAGCACCATGAGTCATGTTAACTTTCTTTTATGTCCTTCAGCAATCCAATTCACAGACCACCTTCAGCCAACTCCCTAGAAGATGCCACAAGCACCACATAGAGGTAAAATGCTAGTAAAAAGACATACAGTAATTGGGGAAAAAAAAATCTGAAAAACCTGACTAGACTCATCAAGATAGAACTCCAAGTAGGAAAGAGCAAAAGTTAGACTTAATGCCTACATCTGCTATTTTACAATGAAACATCCATGTTTTATTTTAAATAGCAAATTACATTACAGTTCTCGGGTAATCTGTCATCCCTGGGAGTTGCTTTAGGCTTAGTTGCAGTTTCTGAAATCCAAGTAGAAGTTTCCCCTCAAATTTCTTCTCAGGAAATATGTGACGCCACCCTAAAACTCAGAAAGGTTCTTTTCCTGCTATTTAACAATTATTTTACTCTCTTCATGTAATGCATGAGACTTAAGGCTATGTTTCAAAAATTTACTTCCTCTTTCACCACAAACTTCAAAGAAGTATCTTTTCATGACAGATGTACTTCCCTTAAGGTGTGTAAGCAAACACCGTGCAAAACGTGCCCAGAGGGCTATGATAAAATGAAATCACATGCAATAATTCTGCTGCTCAAGTCAAGCTTAAACAGTGCACAAATTTGTTACAAAAATAGAGGATTAGATGTGACATGATTCATTCTAGAAACAGCACCTAATAAAAGATATATTCAAAGTGACATTGCAAAATGAGAGATAGAGTGAGATACAAAATTCCTGGATGAAGAGGCAGCTTTGTAAGCACTGCTAGGCATTTCCCTTTGTTGACAGACAGGTGATTCAGGTTTGTTTAGTAATGCTGTAGAGGGACATATTTCAACATCCTCAGACACACTTTGAAAGCTCCATAGAATAATGCACAAGAAGTGTCCTCTGTAATATAGCTGATCAAAATTTTTTTTGTTGTTGTTCCATTTCACTGCTTGCTTGATTCTGGATTGTTAACAAATACGTGAAATATAAATAACTTTCCATGTAATCAAAGTTTCTAATAACAGTCCGTTAACTATTATGTCACTGTAAAAATAGACTCTTTTCGCCATAGTTTTATTTCTGTTTGTCTCCACTGTGGTATTCTACTAAGAGTCTTTTTTGAGGTGTGTTTTATGAAAGCTTTGTGCTTTGTCAAAGATTTTATACACTTTTAGTTTTGCTTATGTCTTACCGTCTCTTTGAAAAATGTAAGTTGTGTTAAACACGTTTCAGTTCTGTCAGATCCTAATGTCCCTTTGTGTGTGAAGTAATTTGGTGCCTTGGTTATTGTAGTTGGATGTGAAGCTTAGATTTGGGGTGGTGGGAGCAGAAAAAAAGGAACCATTTTAATACTAACCATTCAAAATATTTTGCCTGTCTTTTTGAAGGCATCCAACTTGACCAGATTTTACTGTAAAATAGAACTAGTCATCAATGTGTGTTCAGTTAACGTTAATATTTTTGTACTACACCAAAAGCTAGGATTTACATGGAAACAGTGGGGTTCATACTTTGATGCTTCATGCACCAAAAGGTTTGACTGCTAAGCAGGCAATGGGGAATATTGCAGAATATGGTGTGTCATTGGCAAAGTAGTACAGTCAATTGAGAAATATGATTGTTTAACATATTTCAACTTTTATAGTTCTATTTCTCTGTAGTTCTTCCCAATCCATTAAAGAATAAATAGTTGTCAGAGTATTATTACTTTCCCCCTGTTGCCAGTACTGGTTGGTTTTGGTGGGTTGTTTTTTTTTCCCAAATGTCTATTTTTTGGCACACACTGATATAATCTTTTCACATTAAGTGAAACTGAAATTATATAGTCTATTTTAAGAATATCTTTATTGCTGTGTTGGGTTTTTAACCTTGACCTTAGTATATACTATTCAATGTCAAAGTGCAACTTCTTACTTCTTGAGTCTATTGACAAATTAAAATCCTAACAACAACTGAAATTATCTCAAAGCTTTTAGTGACCTCAGCTTTGAAAATACCCATTTGAATAACTTTAGTGATAAGGATTTATGGATTGAATTTAAAGGACTGGTGTATTCTTTAACTGTTTTCTCCCCTGACATGCACAGATACAGAGATTATAAGAAAGAATACTTGTAGTTAGAAAATTAACTTGTTTAACTAGTGGAATTGGTAATGCTAATGCAAGCAAAAACAATTGTTATTTTTACCTCGTGATGATTGAGGTTTATAAATTTGTTTGTTTATATTCATTGATTGTTTGACTTCTAAAACCACAAGGAAGTGCAATGATTCTAGAGTTACTTTGACAGGTTGTTTTTTTTTTGTTGTTGTTTTTTTTTTTTAGTCTTCTTGTTTGTGTTGGCTGGGGGTATTTGTTGTCTTTAAGCGCTTTTTCTTACCTGAAGAAAGAATGCAGAAGAGAATAGAAATTTTGAGTTACATCCTGTGCAGTGTATGGACTTCGTTTGCATAAATGAAGCAAGACACTCTGAGAAATAATATTCTGCATATTCATGCTCTACAGCTGTAAATTGAAAAACAAATTGGAAGGCAGAACTTCACATTATTTTAAGCATACCTTCTTTGTCACATGCAATATCTTGCAAAATGAAAACTGAAATGTCTGAGGTTTTGTATAACAAATTAGTCAGAAAGCAAAAGCTATCATGTATTTTATTCATTGATGGCTAATTATATTCTCAGAATAGCATTGGTGTCTGACAGTTTTGAAACAGAGATATGAGATTGTCCAAAGCTCTCATTTTAATTAAAAATTTGAGATAATGTTGGCACAGGCTCTTGTGACATTGCCTTCTGCATCTACCAGCTGCAATATGCACTATCAAATATTTTTCTGCAGCGCCTGATCTAGCTCTGAGTCCCAGTAATTCTCCCATCTGTTGCAAAATGACCTTGAAATGATATTTGGGGCTTGGTGTTTTCCAACCCAGAAAGTGGGATGAAGAATAGTTCATTGCAGTTCCAGCCAATTTCAGTTGTGCTTGCACCTGGTACTGAATCTAGTCTGACAGATCAGAAAGTAGCACTTGTCATTTGCAGAGCTTCATGCTTGTGGGGTGTTAGGTATATTTGGAGATTGCTTATTTTAGTCCTTTCCTGAAATACATAAAGTGAGATTTCTGCCTATAGCTGTTGTTTTTCACAAGTGCTTCATGTATTTGGTATTCTTGTATCTTCTTAGCTTTTCTAATATTTACTTTCTTGACATTTCTTCATAATTTCTTCCAGTTATCTGGACATTTGCAGAAAAACAAAAAACAAAACAAAACAAACAAACAAAGAAAAACCAAACAAAAAAACCCCAAAAAACCAAAGGAGTAAGCGTTTGTATGACTGAAAAGCATCTTATGTTCCTGGCAGTAGGAGTAGACCAGTTTCTTTTTGATCTGTCTGTGGGATAGCTTACATGAATGGATTATGATCTCAATAGAACACTGTCTATGCTGATGGAGAACAAATTGATTGAAATAGACGTATTTTTGTCTCTGTATTAGAGTGGCTATACTATTTTAATTCCATAAGCCTTGATCTGTGTGAGATTCACCTGGTTTCAGACAGTGTAACTGCCTCATAGTTTAAATGAACATGCATTTATATAAGTATAATAAGGTCAGAGAAGATAACAAAACCCAATTTTGATATTTAACCTATAAACAGCATTTCTATCCTGTGAAGTAAGCAGCAATTATTCTACTTTGTTCCCCCTGAATACTCTGTTGAGAAAAAAAATAAAGACAATTGTTTGATGGTTAAACATTTAAATATTAACTTCTTAAAAAAAATATAGCTGAGTCATCCTAACTGTCCCAAAGAGATCTGATGTTCCTACATGTGGTTTTAGATGTGTTTCTGGTTTCCTAAAGTTGTAGAGTTTGTGTGAAACCTTGGAGGACCTGAGGTAATAAGTAATTGTTGTAGAAAGCAGGGGACAGTTCATCGGTAACCTAAGCAACCTGATCTGACATCATAGCTGACCCTGCTTTCAGCAGGGAGTTTGAGCACTCTGAGGTCCTTTCTAAGATGGAATGTGACTGGTAGGGAGGAAAGAGCTGGGAAGGGCATTTAAAATGAACACAGAAAGTTGGGAACAGAAGAGAGGTTCAGACAATGATTTGATTAAATGATAGTCAAGACATTGGTTAGCTACGAATGTGTTCTCTTTAGTATTCTGTGCTTTGAGTTTTCACTTCTGTGTTCATCAAGTCAGCCTCATGAAATGGTGAAGGAGACATGAAATGGAAATAAAACTTGTGATCAGAAAGAAGCAGGTTAGAAGAGCAGAGATCAATAGAATTGAAGCCAGTAATTAGAAGTATGTTATTCAGCAACAGTATATGAAAGGCAGAATGGAAGACAAGAATAAACTTCTGAGACCTTCCTTCTAGGGTTAGGAGAAAAAAATCTAAAGTGACATCCCTCTGATAATATCTTTTACTGATGAATACCTAAGTTTCCTATGATGGTTTTAATCAGGATATCTTTGTATACTTCTGCTGAACTTACCTGTCTATAAGTGGATATGTATCTCAGGCCATGTGCTATATACCTAAAAACTAGACAGAAATAATGAGGAGTGTTGAGCAGATGAATCGCTAAGTATACTAACAGGAAAAGCAGCTTAAGGAAAAGAATTAAAGTCCATGACAAAGGGAGGAGTCAATGTCTTTTTTACTTCAGACTCCAAGGGCCAAGACTGCTCTCAGACCCATTTGTGTGCCACCGCACTACTGATAAGAAAGCAGTAGCAGAGCAATAGGTTAGGGACATCGTGAAGACAAGACAACTGAACAAAGGCTGTAGTCAAAGTGAAAAAGAATGCTGACAGATCTGTAAGCCAGGCATCCTCTGAAGTGAAGGACCACCTCCTCTTGGAATCTATATCCAAATAAGTGGGGTGTATGAGGTAAGTCTACCAGCCAACCCATATTTAGCAAAGGCAAAACATGTAAGATCAGCTTGCTTGCCTTCTGTGATGAAGTGACACTAGCTGCATGCATGAGGTTGCTGCAGTCAATGCAGTAGGGCTGACAGCTGTCTCCTACAGCATAATTCAGAGCTGAGGAAAATATGACCTGGATAAGAAGGTTGTTAGGTGGCTTAAAAACTGGATGTACTGCTGCAGTTTCGGTAATCAGATGCTCAGTGTCCAGCCACTGACTGGTGTCAAGGAGAATGCCCTGGGAATTGCTGCTGGGGCTGATACTGTTTTGGAGTCTTCAGCAGTTTGCTGAAATGATGAGAAAGCACACCCTCAGCAGATTTGTGGATGACACTGAATTCGGGAGAGTTCTTAATAATTTGAATGTTAGAGGGCCAGTCCGGATGCATCTTGATAGATTTGAGGGATTGGCCAACAGAAACTTCATAAAAAATTAATGAAGAAAAATTCTGCAGAGGAATTCCATGCACTGGTAAAAATTAGAAACCGACTTGCTGAGTAGCAGCCCATCTAAAAAGCACGGGGGTTATGCTGAATACTAAGTTGAATGGAATGTAGTTTGTCACAGACACGTACTACAATGTGTCAGAACAGATATCATCATTGAAGTATTTCAGTGTATTGGAATTATCTTTAAAATTCTTAATTATAGTTTGGACCTAAATAGCTCAAAGACAGAAAAGGAGGGGCGGGGAGAAGTCCATGGTACTTTACCTACAAAGTGCAGAAAGAACCGTGGTTGACTTTTTCTTCTTCAGTATTTAGGGAAGACAGAACTGAGTCATACAATAGAAGCATCGCTGTTTCGCTGTTGTGTGTTCTGTTTAAATAATAAAGCCAGAGCACACACGCTGTAGTGTTTCTGGAAATACTGGGGGAAGGGGAGGAGGGAGTAATCCTGATATGTTTGTAACAAGATTTATCTACTGTTTCTGTAGTGATTTTTTAAAAATTGTACACTAGTGGAATGCATAATTAATCATATTTAATCATTAATTACTATTTATTCATTGTTTGTATCTTAATTGTTTTGTTGCTTCTTGTAGTTTTATTTAAGCCTTAGAGATGGTTACACTGACTGAAGTTTGTTGAAAAGATTATGACATTATGCTGTTTTTGGCTTTTCTATGTTTTAGCAAGATGTCCACCAAGACAACAATCATTAAAATGCATGTTTAATTTGCCCGGTAATGGAAAAAAAAAATTAATAAGCTGGCAGCTGCATCTCTTCATAGCAAACAAAAAACATCTCTCATCAGTCTAAATACAATCATTTGCACAAATTCTGAAATTGTGCTTAAAAGCAGTTTTAAATTTTTGTTTGGGAGTGAAGTGCTAGGAGGGGGTCCTTACATGCTGCTCTCAGATTCTCGGCTGATGTAAATTGACTTTAAAGGAACTGGGCTAATTTACTCCTCCAAGGATCTGACATATTATTGACCAGAATATAACTGAGAACCACTGTATTACTGCTATTTTTTTTTCCTTTAACTCAAGTAACTCTTTACACATTCTCTCTTAGATTTTTTTTTCTATTTGTTCCTTCTCACTTCATCATACAAACCCACAGTGCTGCGTTTCTCAGAACACAATTTTAAAATCACTCCTTTATCTATGCATTCTGAACTAGTTGACTTCATTAAGTATTTCCTCTCCTGCACGGATTTGTAGAAGCTATTTATCACCGAAACCTTAGGGGAAATCATTAAGTTTGCTGCCTTTCAAGAAACATAGGATACGTCTCCGTCTGGTTCAGTGAAGATCAGCTGTTCTTTCCCTTTTTTCCCCCATTTCCTAAAGCTTTTTGCTTTATTGCTTTATTCCATTTTGAAAACTATGAAAGCCTTTGATGCCACCAGGCTCTAGTTAGCAGATAACATAGTTGAAATTGCAGAATATTAGCCATTCCACAGGGATGGAGGATAGTCCAAAAGAGAATGTTGTCAGAATGAAGCCGATAATCTTCAATCTTGTGTTACCTTTTATAATTGCATTTTTATTGACTTGTTCAGAAAACACATTCATAAGCTTGACAATTGATGGAGTGCCATATATCAAGGTAATTGGTAGGTAGTGTGTATCAGTTTTGTTTTCAGATCGTGACTCTACTGTGCTTGGAAGGAATGTCACATAAAATATGTTGCCACAAGCTTTTCTGAGCTGTGAGAAGTCTTTTGGTTACATATGTTTGAGGTTTTTTCCTGGTAATCATGAAAAAAAAAAGGGGGGGGGAGGGGAATGTGGGAAATGCAGTAATTGGGTGGATAAGTTTGACTCTGTCTCATTTTGAGAGTGAGTTTCATTGCTCAGACACTGAAACTCCGTAGATACTAAGAGTGAGAAGAATACACTGTGTTTACCTGTATGAAATGACATCACGGACCTTGGGGCAACTTCAGTTCACAGCAAAAGAGCGTTCGAATGCTGTTGTGAAACTTTGTCCTTTATCATTGTACCGGCGGTTGACCTAGGTGTCCTCAGGTTTTGAAACTGGTCATTGTAAGTCACATGAGGCCCTCTGCTGGTAGCCATTTTAAAATCTATCAAGGTAAGATAAAAAAAAGCCGAACACAAAACCTGACCAAAACAAGGGGAGAGATTGCAGTGTAGCTACTTTTTATAAACTTTTTTGTTACCTTGTGTAATTCAAGTGCTGGGGACTAAGCAGTCGAAAATAACTCTTTTAATGTGATTATTGTGACCCAGAACACTGTATAAAATTTATATTTTATAATAGTTATATTGAACTTATTTTCTGCGCACTGTTGCTTAGAGGTTGCATCCTGTGAGGTTGATGTTTTTTTCAGCTGTTCTTGTTCTTCTCGTGTTTTACTAGGTGTACATTCCAAGCAGAGTGGCCATTGTGCTTTATAACACGGATATCCCAAAATGAGATTCTCTGCAACAATCACTGAAGAAACAAGTCGTAGAAGAAGTGCTGATACAATGTGCTAGTACTAAGTATAACAAAACTTGATCTAAGGAAGCTTTCTGAAACTGATTAGAGTAATATTAGGTGTTTAAAATTTAAGGTTAATATTCTCATGTAATTGCAGAGCTCTTGACTTGCTAGAAACTCTTTTGAGGAAACTTGACAAAAGAGGAAGGAAAACGTTGGTTTTGTAGTTCTGGTAGTAAAATAAAATACAGTTAAGGTATTGCAAAGCAGCAGGTGTTCTCAAATTGTTGTTTACAGATTTTTTTTCAGGAATAACAAGAGTGATCCTGCTCTAAAGTTTGTAATTTCTTATAATCCTCTTTTTTTGATAGTGAATTTAAATATTCATTATATATTAATGCATCTTACTAAAAGTAAGTAGTTTGCTTAAACAGAAGTTTTTGGCTAAAAGGCAGCCTTAAGGGTTTGTGGGACCTAATTTGAGGATCCTCTTCTTTAGTGAAGTCCAACTTGCAGTTAGAAATGTTTATCCAAATGGATGAGAAGGTCCTCTGAGAGTATTGAATTTTGCCAATTTTTATTTAATTGAAATTGCACTAAAATACAGCATGATAAAGTGAGCAGGCTGATTGACTGATGACCTGCGGATGCCATTGTGTATGTTGCTTATTTGCTCCCAATCAAATTACTTTGTGCATCTCACTTGCTACAGATGAAAAAAAATGACACAACTATTTTTAGATGACTAAAATCTTCAGTGAGAAGAGTGTTTTGTTCTTACTGCCACAATTGGAAGATGTGATTAAAATGTAGTTCTTCCCATTGCGTTTATTTCATTAATGTCAGGACCTTGCAATACTGATTTCACTATTTCCAGAAGCTGCCTTTCAGCTTGGAACATGATGTTCTTCTTGCACTTTTATAACTTTTGAAACATTGCTTCTCATGAAGAAGCAGTCTCAAAATACAGTGATCAAACTAAGGTGTTTTTTCAATAAAATTAAGGTAGTTAATTATCGGAGTGCTGCTAAGATATTCAAGTGAGTTCTTTCACGAGCTGCAACTTTTTTTTTTTTGTAAAGAGTAAGATTTTTGTATATTTGAAATTGTATTGCAGAGTATTCTGGAAAAATAATACCAAATAAAGGAGACATGCTTTATTTTGTTCCATTTATTTAAAAGCATGTTTGAATTGGTTCTGAAATGAATGTTTTTTGTACAAATCTGAATTTTCTAACTTTTAAAGTAGCCAAAGAGGAAGATGTCTGTGACTCTTTCCAAGTCATTATTTTACACAGTTTCCTATGTAAACCATTGTGTAAATGACTGAATAGTTGTGCCAACACTGAAACACTATTCACGGTTCCTGGAATGCTTACCTTGTGGCTTACTGCTTTAAGCAAAACAGGGGATATGATGGAATAATGCAGCATGATGGAAAACAGTCTTTTGGTAGAGTTCACACTGAAAGGACATTATGTACAACCCCTATAACATCTCTCTCCTATACTCTGTGTGACAGAGAATTTCATATTCATATATGAAATTCATATTGTCATTTGACACAGTGCTGCTTAGTATCATGCTTCATTTTCCTCTGCACCAGTTTGATCATTGTTTGCTAGTGGGCTCATAAAAGCATTCCTGCTCCTCCAAGACTTCAAAGAAAATATACTGAACTGTTTCAGCAACTAGAACTGATTATCTTTTTTTTTTTTCTTCCCAGATTTTTTTTCTTTGTAGTGAAATAACGAGCAACTTTCTAATACATGTTATATTGATCTAATATGTATTATAGGGTGGTTTGTTTTGGTTTTTTTGTTTGTTTGGTTTTTTTTCCTGGCACCAGTTCCAGGTTTAAAAAATGTTAACTCAAGGCTAATGTCTGTGTCAAACCTTTTTTTCAAGAGAAGGAATAAATGTATGATGTGAAGTATAAACTGTAAAGTTACATGCAAAATAAACTCTGAGGAATTTACACCAAATGTATATATGGTTTCATTGCTTGTACTGCAAAGGGGTTGCACAGCCTTTTAACGCTGGAGGGGAGAGCATTAGATTGTGGTCCCTTTTGAAATCAGGAACTTGTCTTGATTAGAAATAGTCTAGTGAGCATGGTAGAATATTTGTCCTACATATGTTTTTCTTTTATGTAGTAATCAATTAATAAAAGTAAGTTTGTTACAGAAGTTTAAAGAGGAATGTGTAAACATAGAAAGCATAATAGCTCAAGCTGTTTGGGAATCCACCTCTGAATTCTCACAGTGTGTGTACTTCTACCTGTCTCGCAACAGTGGAATATTTTTTTTTCTTTCAATGCCCATGGAAAGACAATTTATTCCTCACGCTCTTTATGTGCTGGCAGATTATGAGGAAGAATCCAGCTGTGGCCATTTGATCTTCTATCTAGCATGGCATTCAGATTGTGAGGCTTCAGCCAAGGTCCCTCCTTACCATTTATGCACTGAAGCCTGTCACCGTGACTATTGAAGCCTCAGAGAAGTTCCAAGAAGCACATGAGTTCCAGAACTCTTTTTTTCTTGGATGTGCCTCAAATCAGCACTCTTCAGTAAAATGTGGTAGTTTGGCTCTATCTCAGAAGTAGACTAAGCAGCACAAAGTTGTTCACAAGATATTTATAAATTGTAGAAGAACTCTCATGGTGAAGAGGACTGGTAAGGATCTATATTCCTTTAAAGACAGTCATCTTCTCTGTCACCTGCAAGTACTGGTGCCGCTTGGTAGCTGTGGCTGAGAAATTGTTGTTCCACAGCCTCTCAGCAGGCAATGAGAACTCAAGTTCATTCTCCCCTGATGATTCATCTACAGGTTAAGTCTGACCCTCCGTCTAGAGCTGTGTGTGCTGAATGGTTCTTTGTATTGAATAAAAGTTCTCCAGTCCACGTTACTCTTATGGTAACAGGCAGGCATTCACTAGATTCTAAGGGCAGTAAATTTTTATTTCCTGGCTGTTTTCTCTTCATCCAAAAAATCAAGTCATATTGTCCTGAGGTTTATTTTGAAGATGAAGAATGGAGTAGCTATTTCAGCTTGGTGGGTACTTCTAGAAAAGATTCTAATTGAAAAACCTGTTTGACCTTTTGTTGTTTTGTTGTTTTTTGGTTTGAGTTTATTGTTTTGGGTTTTTTTCCGCAATTAAATTTGTCTTGCTCATTATATTCAGTTCAGTAAAGAGTTTAACCATTTGCTTTGAAAGGCAGGAATGTGTTGTAGCTAATCCTCCACATCAGAGGGAGTCTAGCTGTATGAACAGTAAGATACCAGACTGGGTAAGAAATTGTGTGGTGCAAGGTGATATTTTCGTTATTAATCTGACAGTCACAGTTCTGCTTAAAACAATGTTTTAAACAGCTTGTTTAGGAAGTTTTTGCTTCCGTGTTTTTTCATGACTCCAGGTTCTTAACTGCCTGCCCATTAGTGGGAGGAAGGGCAGGCAGTTAAGGGAGGAAGGAAGAACTTCAAGTTTGTTTAATTCTCCCATCTCAGAGTTCAAAAATAACTTCTTAAGTAGTGAAGGGTGAGTGTGAACTAAATGATCAGGAGAAATTGTTTCCTTTTAGTTAAACGTGAATATTCGGTTCTGAGTTTGAGACCAATCTGTGCGCGTTCCTGTGTGATTTAATCTAAGTGATCCTGCTCAGACAGGGGTTGATCTTCCGAGGTCCCTTCCAACCCCTGATGTTCTGTGATTCTGTGAACCTGTTAGGTCAATGATCCATCTTCTTTTTCCCTTGATCCATAATTTAGCTTTGAGGAATTTTATGTATTCGTACTTAAGAGGTTTTTTTCATTGACTAATGTTTCCAAAATGGGCTTGTTGTCCACAGTGATGAAGCAGCATTTTACATGCTCTCATGCATAGCTTATCTAGGCTTTGAATTCCATAAAAATCAGCCTTTAAGTGGCATCCTAACAACTAATGGGAAATCTTTTGCCAAGACTCTGCATATGTGTGTGTGTTTTCAGACCTTGTAGCATAAGGTGCAGATGTTTTGAGGTGTGGGTTATTTGCTGTGATGAAGAGCGTTCTCTTATGCCAAAATGTATGTTTTAGCTCTCTTCATATTTCCAGATAAGAATTCTATTTAAAGTCATTAGGATATAGTTTCTCTCCTCAAGAAAGTTTCAGAAACACTTAAGAAAAAATCCAAAAGTTTGATCCTGTTGCCCTTATTTAGAGAGAGAAATATTATTTTTTTTTCCTTCATGCAATGTGTCCTTTATGTAGGCTTTGTCACTTTTGTTTTATCTGAAAATAAATTGTGGTAATAGTGATAGGCTGACTGACATATGGCTATTCTTGTTAAAAAGAATTATATAAAGTGATATAAATTGTGGGTAAAAATAACTCCAGTTGAATACATTAAAAATATTCTACTTATGGAAAGGTAAAAACAATCAATAGCTAATGACTCATTAGATGAGACAAATTATATTTTTCATGCCTTTGAGTACAGTATGTACCCTGTAAATATAAATAACTCTTAGATATTCATGGTAAATTAAATCCAGAAATGAATTAGGAGAAAACATAAGAACATGTAGGCATAGAAGTAATAGATCTCAGCTTAGCTTATATTTTTGCATATTTACAAAGCTTTTCTGAACCCTGAAAAAAAATCCAAATGTTTAATTGAACTTGTTCCAAACAACTGTCTTCTAAAGTTAAAATGAAGACAATAATTTCTCTGAATATTAGGAGAGGGTTGAAATTGATGCAAAACTAATCACCCATGCCATTTGACTCCAAGATAACCTTCAGCATTGTTAAAAGCCAGGAGGTAACTCCCTCTGAACTTGCTTGTTTTTGTTGTTTGTGTTTTTTTTTTTCTAGCTATGTCTCAGAAACCACAATTTAAGTATATAGAACAAGTACAGTCTACAATAGGATGATATAAATTGAATATTCTGTGGGGTATGAGGGTTATGATGAAATAGATAATAGTGCATTCAGAAAGGAAGGTGCATCTGCAAACATTGAAGAAACTNCACCCACCCACCCCTGGCTGGAAAGTGGCTGGACATCTGCCTGGTGGCAAGTCATGGATGAATTCCTATTTCTGCTGTGCTTGCACACACAGCTTTCGCTTCCAAGCTATCATTACCTTGATCCACAAGTCTTTTCACCTTCCTACTATTTTCTTCCCATCCCAGAGGAGTGTGAGCAGCTTGTTGAGGGTATTTGGCTGTTTGCCGCCATCAGCCCTTCATCTCCACCAAAACCAAGAGCACTGTTCACGTCAGAAGGACACGGCTTGCGAGGGGAATGTGGATGAAGTCATTTGAGAGTCATCTGAAGGAAAATGTAGGGTGTAAATAAAAAATTCTGACTCACATCTCCTTGGGTTGCAGTGCAAGATAACTGGAGCAGATTAATTATCCTGCTGTTAAAAGTATCACTTTTGTGAATGATCAGACACGTTCTCTTGAGTTCAATCTACTCCATGCTAAAAATTTGTGGACTGGTTCTTCTGTGGTGGTCTTTACTTGCTAGTACATGATTATCCCTGTAGACAAGTGTAAAAAAAATACTCCTCCAAGCCAAAATATAAGAAGCTTTAAATGTAAATTCCTTCATAAAAGTTTTTTTCACTGCTAAAAGAGGGAAAAAAATAACCCACAGCCTGCTATCAAAAGATTGCCCTCTGGTACAGTAAAGACGTGAAAAAAAATAACCCATGGAATGAGAACCTGTTCTTGAGAACGTGTGAAATTTCAACCATTACTTCTGTACAAAGCTTTCATGCACTGACCACTGCTTCTGCTGGGACTTTTTTTCCTTTGTTCATTACAGTCATATTAGAGCAAACACAACATTTCCTTTGAGTCTCTGTATTCTGTAACCTGCGTGGCTGTCTCAAACATTTACCACTGGTATCCATGGTTTTTAGTCTCCAGGAAGAGGCTGGGGTTAGCTTTGGTTTGAGGGTTTTTAGGGTAGAGGAAAGAGGACAGGCTTTAATTGTTTGGTGGTTTTGTTAAATGCCACTTAAAATCCTGCCTTTGCAAGTCAACTAATCATTTCAGATCTTTGTGGCAAACCCTGCCCAGAAGAAAAAAAAAAATCCCACAACTTTAGACCACCATAAGAAAGCCAAATATGTACATTTCAGTTCAGGACATCATAAGCCTACTTTTTTATCCAGGATGGTTTCTCTGAAGGAGCTAGTGTTGGCCACTGTATGAAATGGAGCAGAAGGGCTGTGTGACATAGAGACCAGGGGTTGTTTTTTGTGCAGAAAACTATTTTCCCAAGGCAAAAAAATATTCCAAGATTTCAAGTACAGGATGTTTTTGGTGAAAAATAGTGGATTATGATAAGTGAGCATTTTCGTGGAAAGATATTTGTCCAAAACCCTCTGCCACGGTCGNACTGTCTTCTAAAGTTAAAATGAAGACAATAATTTCTCTGAATATTAGGAGAGGGTTGAAATTGATGCAAAACTAATCACCCATGCCATTTGACTCCAAGATAACCTTCAGCATTGTTAAAAGCCAGGAGGTAACTCCCTCTGAACTTGCTTGTTTTTGTTGTTTGTGTTTTTTTTTTTCTAGCTATGTCTCAGAAACCACAATTTAAGTATATAGAACAAGTACAGTCTACAATAGGATGATATAAATTGAATATTCTGTGGGGTATGAGGGTTATGATGAAATAGATAATAGTGCATTCAGAAAGGAAGGTGCATCTGCAAACATTGAAGAAACTAAACTGCATTGAAGAAACTAACCCACCC
>VXBZ01009569.1:86510-102868 GCA_013399135.1 Heliornis fulica | reverse complement strand
AAAAAAAAAATCCCACAACTTTAGACCACCATAAGAAAGCCAAATATGTACATTTCAGTTCAGGACATCATAAGCCTACTTTTTTATCCAGGATGGTTTCTCTGAAGGAGCTAGTGTTGGCCACTGTATGAAATGGAGCAGAAGGGCTGTGTGACATAGAGACCAGGGGTTGTTTTTTGTGCAGAAAACTATTTTCCCAAGGCAAAAAAATATTCCAAGATTTCAAGTACAGGATGTTTTTGGTGAAAAATAGTGGATTATGATAAGTGAGCATTTTCGTGGAAAGATATTTGTCCAAAACCCTCTGCCACGGTCGAGCCCCAGGCAGCAGCCGAGCACCCCATGCCACTCGCTCACCCCTCCCCTGGGAGGACAGACAGACAGACAGAGCCCTGCGGGTTGGGATAAGGACAGTTACTGACGCAGCACCACGAGGGGAATAACAACAACAGAGCCCATGGAAGAATACACACACAGAGTGATGACACAGAGCATTCTACCGACCCAGCGAGATAGTAACACAGAGCCCTGCACCAACGTGACAACTGACCAGACGCCTGACTTGGTGTGGAAACAGCCTGGGCCAGCTTGGCTCACCTGTGCTGGCTGCCTGGGGAAGGGAGCTCCAGCCTGGCCCAAACCAGGACACCCTCTCAGAACAGTACTATAAAAATAAGAATACTAAGCAAGATCATTGCGTAATGTGCAAACCATGGGCACTCACAGCCTGGAGAGGGCTTTCATTAAGTTCATTCCATAAGTGAATACCTGTACTGTTCAGAAACTGAGGAGCTCTCTTTAACAAGCATGTGAAGTGATAAGGCTGCAAAGTTAGGTTTCTATAGGCCTCCTTGAATTTCTGAGATCCAGATCGGCAGTGTAACTTCTGCCTGGCACCTGCTGGGGTGACTTGGCAGGCAGTGATTTGGCCAGGCTGTTGGCCTCAGCATCTCCCTTCCCAGGCAGGTCAAGCTGTCCTGGTGGTGGTCCTCGCACAAATGCTGGTGATGCCATGTGATGAATTGGACTGGAAAAGTGATTTGTGTGGAATATAATAGTGTAAGGCCACCAAAATGCGTAACCCTTGCTGGAAATAGGCTGTTTACAACTGATGTCTCTGTCTTCCTGCAGCTTGTTGGAGGTGACTATGCTGCACTAATATGTATGGGTTTTTTTCTGGTTGTGCTCTCTAACAGCCTGCTATCACATAGAAGTCTTAAAGTCATCTTTCTAGTTTTCAGTAACCTCCTGGATCTAGCAGCCCCTGCTCCTCAAACCTGTCAAATAAGTGTAACACAGTATATCGTATTAATGGATTAACACAGTGGCCACGTGTCCTTCATGGAAGTGACCTGTTGGGTTTTTTAAATCTCCAAGGGATCATTTGGTAACGTGATTAAGTATTTTAAAACAAGTTGAACATGGTTTGCCTGACTGAGGATAGCTGGTAGGAAGTGATAATGGAAAAATCAGATATATTTAATGCCATTTTAGATTTCTCTTTTTTAATCTTTCCTGTGGCTGTAGTAAGTACAAGGTGACTAATGCACCCCTGGAAATGCTATCAGCAAGTGCACATGCACACACACTAAAGGGAATATAAAACCATATTGACATATAGATAGAAATTAACTAGGAACAGCTATTGCCATGTTGTTGGATTTAAGTACTGTGGAGTAGAGGGAGGAGAGTCCTAATCTTCCGTCACCGCACAAGAAGGGTTACTCGTTCAGAAGTCTTCACACTAGTTCTGGTGCAAAACATGAAAGGACCAAATACTCTGAAGTTACATGTCTGCTGCTGCCGTGGAAGCCCTGGTCAGGAAATTCTTGCCTTCTGTTGCATGTTTATTATAGTGGTTGGTTTGGTAAGTCCTATTTAAACTTGAGTGGTGATAGACACCGTGTTATGTAAAGCACTGGGCCAGGTTGTTTGAACATGAAAGATAATTGCTGATGTTTCATTGGCAGTGACTCATAGGTAGACATTCCTATGGCTAATTGAATACACTGACCTTTAGTATTAACAGCTTTGATGGGTTTCAAGCCGTGATAGGCTTTGACACCAGGCATATCTTTCAACCTCTCTTGTCTTTTGCTTTTTCCTGAGGCAAGCTTGTGAGTCTCTGTTTGTTTTGGACAATGTAGGCAGGTGTCTGGCACAATCCCTACAGAGCCCTGCCACTTCTCAGAACTGTGCCATGCCTAGTCCTGCATGCCTTTAGCTATTTTCCATCTGTGGATCAAACCACACTGACCTTCTGGACAGTCCTTCTGTCCTTATCCCTTCCTATTTCTCTGGCTCCTACCACTCTGCAAGGTGGGTATGTTGATACAGGTATTTGAAAGGGGTTTGGCAAGGCTGTCAGGTGCTTGGAGACAGGGAGGGGACTGCAGCATGAATAATGTGCTTTACTTTATCCTTCAAGGTCAGCAGGGGCCTGGCTTCTAACTCCCAACTTCCACAGACTTTACAGGTTCTGCCACCTTGGTTTGGTGGCTCCTTTTCAGGTTTGTCCCTGACTTGAAAGGATTGGTAGTTATGCTTTGGGCGGTGCTGTCACAGCAGTTACTGCAACAGTGCAGATGTAAGCTCCAATCAGAGATGTGCAAATGAACCATCTTCAGCTTCTTAAGCGTATTCCTCTGTGTCCTCTGCCGAGCAATGCTTGTGTGTTGCTGGTAGGGAATTTTCCAGCGAGGAAAAATTGTAAGTCTGAGCCTGTCCTTGCATATATGTCAAAGTCTGTTTCCTTTGTGCCCTACCCTCTACCTACCTACATCTCTACCCTGCAAAGCTGATGGGTGGCAGGAGAACTGCCCAAGATTTGAGAGAATCGCTCCACAACTCACCAGTCCCAGATATTTGCACTGGGGGAAGCAAAACAAATGTGGCAGTGTGAAGGGCTTGAGAAGACACATCACCTGCTGGGGTTGTTCTGGTGTCCAGTGAGTCAGGCTTAGTGTGAGTCCTACTCCAGCCTGTTGCACTGGTAGAATCAAACCCACCTTCCCACCTCTTCCAAGGGGTTTGGATGTATTCACACCAGTATGCAGGTACTGCATGTGCTATGGGGATTATAAGTGCAGTGGCAAGAAATCAGGTGATGGGATGGACAAGGCAAATAAGGACACGAAACCCCAAACACACAAACACACCATATTCACTGTTTCTTAACTCTCTTCCGGTTCTTACTGGAATCAAGCCAGGTGCTTATTCTGTCTTTTCCAGTGACCACTGCTGACAGAAGATACAAGCAGCCAGCAGTGGGTGTGTGCTAACCCTGCTTCTGGGGAAGGGAGGTTTGATGGAGGATTGCACGTGGCAGAGGAGTCGGCGCTGGGCAGGGAAGGAACACATACCTGGATGTATCTGGTAGGTAGTTCTGAATAGAACAAGCTGTTTCTCCTGCTTTTATGTCTTCTGTAGAAACTTCTCTTGGTCACACAAACTCAAATAATTGGGCTTTATTTTTTAAGTGTGAGTTCTGCTGTATTTTGTACCTACTGCCATATTTTTTTCCGAATCTTCAAGTCATATCATTAGCAACAGCATCCTACTGCTGCACAATATTTCTGCAAATGATGCTGCTTAATTAGCCAAGTGATGTGTAATAATCCTACATGACATTTTTCCAGAAGTGTTACCTAAAAGGTCTGAACCTCTTAGAAGTGATAAAAAAAAAAGTGGTTGCAGAGTTCAGGAAGATAAATGTGCTGCAAATGGTTTCCTGTCTCTGCAAGTTTCTGTCTACAATGACGATTTAGATCAGAGAAGTGGCACGTGGGTTTGAAGCAAGTACTTTGATGGTCTCCGCTTACTGGACCAACCCAGTTCCCAGAGCAGTTCTGGGACAGAAGGTTCCTTAGGGGTAAAACTAAACAGTCAGGTTTCCAAAAGGACTCCACATGCCCCTCAGTGTACAATTTGTTAAGATATTTCCATACGTGGCCTCCAGCCGTTGTAAGGATGTCCCATGTGCATCTAATAAATCTCCTATTGGGATTTACATGTGGAGGTAAGACTTTGCAGCACAGGAGATGAGGGTTCATCTAATCTGCAGAGGCTGCCCAAACCACACGTAGTAGCAGCATGAGGAGCTCAGCAGGAACCTCTTTGTTCTGTTCCTAAAGTACTTCCTAACATATATGTTGTGTAATAGGCCAGTACTGTTATTCTTAAATACGCAGGAGTTTACTAGTCAATACATACCCTTGGCTTAAGCCCTGTTGTTTATGTAACACTGCAAATCAAATTAAAGATACAGAAATGCTTCTGAAAATGTTTACAAAGGATCTACAATTATTTTTACAGTTAACCTTAATGTAGCTGTTATGGCATAATCACAGCCTTTAGTCATTGTTCTTCTGACTGCTGAGGGAAACAACGTGCTTGTCAGATGCAGCAGAAACTGCAGTCAGTAGCAAAATCTTTAACATCTAATTTGCTGAACCTTATTTTGCACTTTTTCATCTGAAATGCAGATTTAGAAATTGAAAGCAGTATATGTAACATTTCGGTGCACAAAATCATTAGCAGCAGGATATTTGGATGACAGCTGTAGTTTGGTTTAGGAGGATTTTCTTAGCTGAGACTAATTCATCTTCACATGACAGAAGATTTTTAAAAGCTAACAAGTTTTACTGTTTTGTGTTTTTGAGGGATAGGGGATTGTATGTATGGGGGTTTCATTTTAATTATTTTTTATAATCCTGGGGAATTGAATTGTTCTTGTCCCCAGCAAAGGCACAGGAGAAGTAAAAGCGGCATTTTCTCATTTTACGGCAGGGATCTGTTGCAGGGGAGATACTTTGGGACATACCTTACAGTACTTTGCTGATGCAAGGATTCACAGCTCTTACCTTACTAAATGCCTCCTTATTTAACTGCAGTCTCGAAGAGCCCACCTGTGAATAAGGTGGGGTGAGTACCACCCTTGATGCATTTTATGTTGCTTATTTCCTCCTACATTTTATCATCGCATTCTAACGCTGCATGCCCTAGCAAGTGGAGTAACTGGGGATAGTGCCATGTCATACATTAAAGGTACATCAGAGGTATAAAATGATGCCCTTAAAAGGTTATGCTGTGGTGTTCAACATGCCAGCCCTCTCTACAGCAACTCTCCAATTGGAACTCGGGAGCCAGTCTGTTCTTGCCTGGCCAGCCATGCACAACCACTCTTTGGTCCAGACGTGGGCAGAAGTGTATTTCTGGCATCAGGAAATGAGACCTTCATTAGCTCCCCACACCCAGTCACTGGAAGCCTCACACATTGGCTGCAGAGTGAGGATTAACCCAGAAGTCACATGGGAAAACTGTTGTGGAGTCGCAGGAAAAATGAACTTCCTCCCTTACCACTGTGAGAAACTGACAGGTGAGCAGAGCAAATGTTGGTATGTTCTCTTGTGTTGCAGTAGTCCACCAGTTTTGTGTGCTTTGGTAGGCAAATATTGTCCTGGCACAAGGAGGTGACAAAGGCTCTGCTAGCTGCTGTTGCCCCAGCCCAGTCTTGGTGGCGGCAGAGGCATGGCAGGAGAGAGCACAGGTGTTTCCAGGGCACTGCAAGTGTCCTGCCCTCTCTTCCTTGGACTTTCCTGGGCACAGCTTGAACTGGTGCAGGTGCCATGGACTGGTCTTCTGCACAGCCAGGACATGTGATTGTCAGCAATGCAAGTGAAGATGTGATACACACATAAAGCTATTCCTGTTGATAGAATGTGTTTGCCCTATATGCTGGCATATATCACTAATGCGATCTCTGGTTCTGCATATGAGACTGGTTTACCCAAGTTTAACATATTTTTCTATGTAAATACACTATATACAGACTCATAGAATGCACTGATTGGAAGGGATATTTAAAAGTCATCTAGTTCAACCCCCCCCTGCAGTAAGCACGGACATCTTCACTAGATCAAGTTGCTCAAAACCCCATCAAGCCTGACCTTGAATATCTCCAGGGACGGGGCTTCCACCACCTCTCTGTTCAAACTGTTCCAGTGATCCACCACCTTCATATTGAATAACTTATTCCCAATATCCAACCTAAATCTCCAGTTTTCTAGTTTAAAAGCATTACCCCTCATCCTATCACTACACTTTCTTGTGAATATATGCTAACTGTAGATAATCTATGTGCTGCATTGAAACCAAAAATATCTTTATATACAAATATTAGTCAACGTGAGGAAAAAAGAAACCCCAAAACCATCAAGCTTATCCGCTGTTAATCCAAAGCCTGTGTATACGGTTGTAGCTCAATGTCAGACACTAGATCAAGATTGTGGAAGAAGCTGTGTGAAGAAAGCTTCTTGTCTTTCATTGGAAAGCCTCACACAGAGGTTGGTACCGTGATGCTTGCAGTGGTCTCATGAACCTGATGCCTGTAGTGGCACATTGACTGTGTAACAGCAGTTCAATAATTCATGGTCATTGTTATCATAAGGAATCACATACACAAACTCCTTCAGCACAGTGTCAGGCCTTGCTGAGCAGAGATCACAACATAGTTGTTAAGAAATACTGATTTAGAATGGTTTTGTTGCTTATAGAGTAATCCCTGTTTGTGTATGCAGTTTGTACCACAGAAAGTGAGGCTTATTTCTAAATATAGTTTAACTTCGATTAAAGCTTATAAAAATTATACTGAAAAAATTTTAAGAGAGTTGAGCAGAAGTATTAAAGCTATCATTCTCACTCCAGTCCTCCAGCAAAAGTCATCCTTTCAGTTTTCATGAAACTCCATCAATAACTAAAATGGATTTCTCTAAGTAGAACCCAGTGTCTCCTCTCTGGGTGGATGATTGAATTTATTGGGTCATTCAGCACACGGATAATGTAAAAACTTTTAAAGATCACCTTAACAGTTTTCATCTTTTGTTGTCAGAGTAAAATACAAGGTTTTGTAATACTTCATTTGACTGAAAGTACAGGGTTACTTTTGCAACAGCTGAAAAACAGAAGACATCTGATGGACTAGCTGTGCCAAGGGTCTAATCATGGTTTTCAGTTGGGAGTCTGTTAATGTGATGTGGACCCAGGTGTGGCTGGTGTGAAATACCTGAACTCTGGTTGTTTCAGAAAAACACTGTGATCCCCTGCCCTGGTGATCAGTACACCCGTGTGGAAGGTGAGATGTCTGGGGTACAATTTCTAGTTCCCCAAAATTGTTTATCTCCCGTCCCAATGAAGCAGCATTTAAACCAGCCCCTGCTGTGTAGGTTGGGCTGCAGGTACTGAGTGAGGCAGGAGCTGGGTTCCTCACCCTCCAGTGGCCCTGGCACTGTGGTTGGCTTCTAGGTGACACACCTTGACTCCTGTGTGCAGCTGTAGGGGTGACAGGTGTTTGACGCAGTTGTGATTTAGTCAGTTATTAATAGTATAAGTTAAATAAAAGGTTGCATTTTAGAAGCACTTAATGAATGGCTAAAGATTTCCAAGTAATCTAGTAAAATGGATTATGATCAAACAGTGACTTAAAATACAGATTCAAAGATGAGAGGATTCACACTAAGGTATCTTAAAAGTATTGTAAATCAAAGTATATAAATCACAGAATCACAGAATTGTGGGAGTTGGAAGGGGCCTCGAAAGATCATCTAGTCCAATCCCCCTGTCTGAGCAGCATCACCTAGATTAAACCACACAGGAACATGTCCAGATTGGTCTTGAATGTCTCCAGAGAAGGAGACTCCACAACCTCTCTGGGCAGCCTGTTCCAGTGATCTGTCACCCTCAGAGTGAAAAGGTTTTTCCTTACCAAAAAGTTTTCCTTTACAATAGGTAAGATAGGTAGATATGTTTACATTTTATACATACATAAACCATAAAGAAATAGAGAGAAGAAATCTTAGGGCTCAGTGATATATGCCACCCATGCTCCTAAAGGCCAATGTGTGTGTGACAGGTGGATGAAGGCTGCACCCTGGCAGATGAATCTTGCAAAGTTCATTCCTGAGAGATGTCTCAGATTCAGTGGGACACAGGTCACAGCCTGTTGTGATCCAGGAGAGCTCCAAAGGATCTTACTTAGAATTGCTACTTATAGGGCCAAGATTATTGACTTTTGTCAGGTATTTTTTCCACTCTGGCCCAGCTTGGGTGGTGAAATATTCTGGTATTTTCCACCAATTGCACTGACTCAGAACTCTTCTGGCATCTCCCCCTTTTGGGGCACAGTGTAGAGGTACCAGGTTGTCAGGAGATGATTGACTGGCACTGTTCTTCCCAAGCAACAAGAATGTTATGGCTCAAGCACAGATGTGCTGGGGCATTACTGTGCAAAAAACAGATGCACTAAGGGGGCACTTTGTTGATCTGGTCTGTTCCGCAGATGTACAGCCCAGAGAAGGGCAGAGAGGGGAGAGATTCAAGAGATGGAGGGTGGCAACCCCACAATCCAGCCTGTGACTAAAGACAATTAATCTCATCTAAAGAGTGGCAGTGATGTTTCCTCTTGCTTCTGTGTCTATAAACACATAATGTCGTAATCCAATTATAATAGAGGAAAATTTTGTGTGTTTGGTTAGCTTCTGTTAATTAGCTAAAGTTTCATTAAGTGAGGTTAAGTGATCTTATTTACATGTACGGGGCATATACAGTGGGAAGTGTTTGTGGTAGTGCAATTTGCGGAGCCATTCTCAACGTTCTAATGTAAAGAACAATAGTTAGAAACAAACCAAATTCAAAAACAGCAAAATTACAGCGGGATGCAACATCAGGTTTGGCATCCCAGTCACTGTTGGAGACCATCCAAAGAGGGCTTCCACCAGTGGTGGTCTCCATATTCTTTTAACTCTTTACTCTTGACATGTTTCATTCAAATCACGATTGACTGTAATCAGGGTCTTTTGTCCACTTTCTTGTGATTGATCTAGGATATTGAATCAGGATAGTGGAGGAGCTGTTAAATTTTGGTTACATTAATTCTGATAGGTGTAGGTTGTAACTTGGTGTAGCATGTACTCAAAAGGCAGATTATCATCAGTAATTATTGGTGCAGAGTAACTAAAATCGCATGTAATGATCATAGAAAAAAATTACATAAACATAGATTAAACTGATGGGTTATGTTACAAGCAGTTACCTATTAATGAGGATCTGCATGATGTTTGCATGCAAATACATCTTTTTCCAAGGTATATTACTATGGTTTCAGGCACTTAATTTGGATGGATTTCCAAGTGGAAAATGTTTTGTACTATTTCCAAAGGAGATGCCTTGAGCTTTTAGGGCATTACTTTAAGAGATGAAATTGTTGTGCTCACACAAAACATGCATTTACATAATTTTTTTCCACTTTGTTAGCTAACTTATATCTGTGACTCTAGCAGTGACATAACCCAAAATGCAAATGGTACCAAAGCATTAATTTTGTCATGTGATGTATAACACCCAGCCCTACCAGGTCAGCATCCTCTACCCCTCAGTTTTTAGGGTGGTCTTATAGCTGCAAATCCATGTTGTCTCAAAGCAGCACGTGTTGGTGGTGCTTGTCAGACGTTTGTCTGCGCTATTAGTTTGGCTGAACAGTCAAATTGTGTCATAATGCTGGCCAGCTGATTTCCTCTCCTAAGCAGCATGTGCTCCACACCCTATATGTTTTTGTGTGCATGTATGGTATACTTATGCACACAAACATGCATCTCCAATAAACATAAGAATATTTGAGTGCAAGAAAATTGCATTGTTGATTACTAGATTTCATCCTTGTTAGGGTCAGGAGCTACTTATTTTTGTGTGCCTGAACAGAACTAACACAAGTTCTGGCATACTTATGAAATTCCTAAATATTTCTGGAAGACAAATCAATACCAGAAACATTTTTAGCATGCGATCAATTAGATTATTTGCAAAGATTTTTGTTCAGGAGCAAGATGAAAAAGCTGATTTTTCTGTTGGGGAATTCTACTAATATATTAATTCAAATATTAAGTGAAACTGTTGTCCTGACAACTTGCTGAAGCAATCATTGAGTCAGTGTAATCTTGAATGCTCTAGCCTAAATAGTTTCAAAGCCATTTGTTTGCTCAGTACTTTCCTTCGAATCTTTCATTGAGCTAGCTTCCCTTGAGCAAGTGAAAGTAGTCCATCAGGAAGGGTCCCAGATCACTGATTCTAGGTCATTGGGAATTATTACATTTCCTCATTAAGCTGTGGTTTTGTCTTTGCAGTACAGAGATGTAGTGATTACCATCACTCTCATCCCGTAGGATCAGAGTTACATCAAGAGCAGGCAGGATTCAAGACTCGGTATATTAAGGCTGTGCAGTGTTTTATTATTGTAAGCCAGTCCTAAAATTCTGCCTGCCTCCTCAAATCACGTGTGGGTTGTGAAATAGAATTGGGGTTCATGCAAGTCATGATACAGAGTTCAGTTGCATAAAGACCATCTAATAACAGCCGACAGCGATGGGCAATTTTTTACATCTTTCTGATTACTTTGCCTTCACTATTCTTCTTTCTGCTGAATCAGCAGTCTGCTCTGTTGTAATGTACCTAGGTATATTATGGCAAGCTCTGCCCACGGAGGTCACTGAAAGCGTCGTGCTGGTTACAGTGCCTCATACTGTCTGCTGCTGACTTCCTGAGTCTGTGTTTGCTGTGATGCGGCATCCTTACGCTCTCCAATACTTTCAGGAGCAGCAGTGCCTTGGATGTTCCTTTTAGCACAACGTGTCCTTGGCCTAAGGTATTTTTTCTTGCTTTTGCTTCAGGAGAGGAAAGCAAGGAGATCTGCACAGGGTCATGCTGAAATGAGTAAGGAAAATGCAGAAGTCTACCTGCTGTATGTGACACTGCAAAAATGATTGATATGTTACGCACTGCCAGTGCCCCATGACTGCCCTCTGGACAGTCTAGAAAGATTTGCTGAACTGAGGGATGCCTTTGAGATAAAAGCCATAAAGTTGAGTATGTGTGAAATGCCTTTTGCTTTGTTTTCCTTTTTAATCAGGACTGGAGAGCTCAGTATCATATATAATGGAAATACAGATATTACAACAGAAAAATAAATCACTTTGCTTGACTTACATTTGATCACATTGGATCCCCTACATCTAGTTTTTTTGAAGAAAAAAAAAGTACAGTAGAATTACTCTTTAGGGAACCCCCCAAAATCTCAATTAAGGGCAGTGAAAGCAGTCACAGTACTGTCAGTAACTGCCAAATCCAACCAGTGCTGTTTATTTTCTGGCTCTGTTTTGCTTACAATTTGTGAACTATAACTAAATTTTCCCTCATAATTATTGTCAAGTGCAAACCCTATTATGCTCTCCTGATTTATATATATTTAAAAATTAACTTTTGAAGGACTGTCGTACTTATGATGGGAGTTAAACACATTTCAAATCTTAATAAGCCTATTTTTGTATTATGCTGCTTAAATTACAGTCATGCTAAGGAAAGGGCTGGGAGAGAATAATATTAATGGCTTTTTTTGGAGTAGAAAAAATTATTCACTTTTAATAAAAGATATTTTGATAATTTACTCTTCACTACTTGATTTATCTCATCATCCCACATTAATTTGTTTTTAATTTTTATCCCCTTGCCTTCTTAGATTTTCTAGCTTCAGTAACAATTCAGAGATGTTTGGATTTCTGGACTTCAAAATTTAACATTTTTTAACTAAGAAAAAAAAGCTTAGGCACTTGAGCTATCAAGCAATATAACCTTCACATAATAATCTAGGAATCCAACTTTCCAATGCCTTGCTCGAAGATGCTGGAAATTGATTATTTAGTTCTCCTGCTCTATGTCCCTGCTAGGCCAGAAATAGCGCCATAATGTAATTTTTTTTTTTAAGTGATTTGCAGAGTCATTAGAATAGGTTATGTACTGGCACTTCCATTGTTTCCCTTGAGATGCATTTATAGGTGGATATGACAGTAACCTGTATGAAACCTACATGAATTAAATGATAAACTTCTCTCATTGTCTGTCAACTTCACCCCTCCAAAAAAAAGGTTGAAGGAAGGTGAGTTAAATAGACTTTGGCATATCAGTTGAAGTTTTTACTGAAAAGGAAGTATCATAGCTCCATACCATGGAAAAGTTCCCACTACCTTCCCCACTGCCTGTCCTGTTCTTTCTTCTTTCCATCCGTCCCATTCCCTTCTAGTGCATGTATGTTTCTCCGTTTCCATCCATGTTTGAGCCACCCTTCCTTGACCGTGCGCCAAAGCTAAAGGAGGCGATGCCCAAACAGCACCAATAGGGGTCAGAATATCCGCTGAGGCACCAGACGTGCAGAGACTGACGGGGTGACAGTCTGCACCAAGGGTTGCAAGACGCAGTTACAGCGGAGAGGCACAGCCTGTGCTGTCATGGATGATGGATCGCGTTTTAACCTGAGACATACCAAATAAGCATTTCTCCCTTTACTAATGGGTTGTGTTTGTCTGTGTTACACAAATCAATTGAGATTCAATAAGAAGGGATTTTTTTTCTTCTTTACAAAGAAAGATTACTTGATGTTCAAGAACACTGAATATCCACTCTAGCAACATAAATCTGATATCTTCTATTAAATTTATCCTGCACAAGTGTTGGGATATCAGAGTCAAATTGTCATGCTATAATTTGATTTTTTTTCCCCCTGTGTGTTTTAATTATTTTTCTCGTATTCTAATTAATAAGTCATCAAACTTTTGTTAGGAGCTGCCTGTTCTGTTTGCTACGAAATAATGTATTACCTAGTCTTTGTTCTTGAAATTTACATGCCTGTTAAATGCTGTAAACTAGCATTGAGAGAATTGTATGTGTACTCAGAAAAAATGTTATTATGTCCAAGCTTTAACCTTTAAAAAGATTCTTATTTGCAGCAGCCTACACGTGGTTAGGCAACAGTGCTTTTCAGGTCACATGTATGGCATATCCACCTTAAACAATTTCTTGGTTTAATAGCATAGGTTGCAAAATTTGTGTTGAACAGTTAATTATAAAACCCAGCTTAAATTATTTTCTCTAGTCTGATACCCTAACTTCTCGGTGTTTAGACATAAATATTTTAAAGCTTTGCTACTCAAAGCTAGAAGACATTTCTGTTTAAGAATGATCTTAAAATTTCTGTAACATTTATTTTTCTTTAAGACAGGTCCTAGAAAGTAAAACTGTCTCCTTCTGAGGTGCTTGAAGCCTTCAAATGTTGACTGCTCCATTAACACACACCTACTCTGTCTTCCATACCTTGTGTTATAGTAAATTCTTGGCCAAACAGCCCATTTTCAGTGATTTTTTTCCTTCTTTGTTAATTAGTTCCTGAGCAATCACCAATGATGTTCCAATTTTTTGAGGTATTTAGCTGCTTGGGGTTGTGTATGGCATTTAAAGCACCTGTCCTAGATTCTAGACTTTTCTGGTATACCCTATGATTGAAGTAATGAATATAAATACGAAGGAGGAATAAAGCAGCCTGTTCCACACTGTAGCTTTTTTTAGTCTCAGCTCTTGCCTTTTAAGTAATTTTTCCGTTTCTTTGACCCAAGGGAAGTGACAGCTTTGCAGCCTATGCTGGAAGGTCAGTGCCCTGAGGCTGCACCAGGGAACAAGAGGACAGAGCCCAGCACTGCTGGCTGCCCTTGGGGCAAACCCTGCTCACAGCCATCCCCATGTTCAGAAGGTTTGTGTGCCTTTGACCACAGCTGGAGTTGAGGAGGTTTTTAGATCAAAACAAATAGCTTAGGTAGGGTAACTTTCCCTGTAAGCCTCCAGGCAGCAAATGTATGTCCTGGAAAATGAGTGTCATTTTCACAGGGAAAAAAATATAATGTAAAAATCCTCCTAGCAAGTGTCCTTTTGCATTATTTTCTTCATTCAATTCAATTTAATCTGTTGCAGTTTTGTTTTGTATTGAATCATAGAATCATAGGATGGTTTTGGCTGGAAAACACCTTCAAGATTGAGTCCAACCATCTATCCAGCTCCACTAGGTCCAACACTAGACCACGTCACCAGGGACAACATCTACTCTTGTTTTAAATACCTCCAGGGATGGTGACTCAACCATCTCCCTGGGCAGCCTGTTCCGATATCTGAAAACCCTTTCAGTAAATAAATTTTTCTTGATATCCAACCTAAACTTTCCCTGACGCAACTTCAAGCCGTTTCCCCTTGTCGTGTCAATAGCTACCAGGGAGAAGAGACTGACCCCCACCTCACTACCTCGACCACCTGATGAGGTGACTCCTCAGTCTTCTTGTCTCCAGACTAAACAATCCCAGCTCTCTCAGCCTTTTAAGACTTATGCTCTAAACCCTTCACCAGCTTTCTAGCCGTTCTCTGGTCATGCTTGCACATCTTGATGCCCATCTTGAAGCAAGCAGCCCAAAACTGAACACAGAACTCTAAGTGTGGTCTCACCAGCTTCCCTACTCCTGCTGGTCACACTATTCCTGATACAGGCCAGAATGCCATTGGCCTTCTTGGCCACCCAGGCACACTTCTGGCTCATGTTCTGCCAGCTGTTGATCAACACCCCTAGGTCTCTCTCCTCCAGACTGCTCTCAAGGTCTCTGAGACTTTAGTTTTCCATGGGGTTCTTGTGACCCAAGCGCAGGACATGGCACTTGGCCCTGTTGAGCTTCATGCAATTGGCCTCAGCCCATCGATCCAACTGAAATCATCTTGAGTTTAGATTGAAGTCCAGACCACGTTTAACACCACCAGAAGCAGTCCTCATCAGCTCATGCCTCCCCTCCTGCTCAAAGCACTGCCAGCTTCTCAACCAATTTTGTGCCCCGGTATATCTGTGCTTGACAGTGAGTGCTTAAGTCATCCATAACAGTGAGGTAGAGAGGACTGTGTAATAAATTTTGGCTCAGTTTGACTGTTATTTTTCAATGGGTTTTGCTAAATGTTAAGGTTTTAAAGAACCATTAGAAGAAACGTAGGTGTAGGCAAATATCAGCTCCCCTGGCTCAGGCGCTCATTTTCGTCGGCTCAGCTAGAGACTTTTGACAGCTCCCTAGATGCTGCCTGTATATTGTCGGCAGGAGTACTGAAGGCACCAGTTAGATCAGTAAAATTATGTTAACTCAATCTATATTTGATTGGAATTTTTGCAGACCTTTAAAATCTTTACAGCATTATACTGTCTATTATGTCTGCTCGCTTACTGAAATCTATTCTAATTGATGAAAGGGACAGTAAACTGCTCGGGAATAGGTTTTTACCTGGCTTGCTTTACTTACTGTAAATCTCCATAGGCTGGTGATGGAGAGAGGCAGATTTATTGCCCATTAAAGCAATAGGGAAGGAATCAACACTTTGTTAAGCATCAGTCCACATTGGTAGGTAAGCGAGCTGGAGCAGGTTGTAATGGTAAGGGAAGAGCAGAGGTATCACGAAGATGTATGTGGTTTTGAATAGCTTGACTTTCTCTTTGCTTCTCCTGTGCCCTGATTTTCAGGTGATGCTGTCTGCCTTGGAGGCGACCTAGTCCCCACATACCAGCACGAATGAATAATCAAGAAGTCATGTTCATCTGCTGTTGTTTTGCTTCTGTAAAAGGTATTGCATATCCAGCCTTAATAAGAGTGTGATGCATTTCAAAATATATTTTTTCTTTTCTTAACAAATGTAGGCAATCAAAGTATTTGTTCATAATTTTCTAGCTGTAATGTGTTAGCAAGGACTGTATCTGAGCTTAATGTCAGACATCTAGTTGAAAAAAAACAGGGAAATGGCAAATAACAAAAGAAAAGACTCAAATATCAGAGGAAAAGGGTGTGTCACAAGGGTATGAATTGGCTAGATTTAGATATGACAGTTTTAAAAGGCATATTGAATTTTACAAATATTTCTCTCATACATTTTTAATGAGCACAAATAATCAGAGTGATTTTCAATCCCAGTGAAAGGTTACAGCAATACTGTGACTTGCTTCAGTAGGTGTACTGGCTTGAAAACAAATCCAAACAGCCCAAAACAAAACAAAAACAACCCAACAACAAAAAGATGTATGCGGGAAATGGCCTATAGATTATTAAAAAAAAAACAAAAAACAAAAAACCAAAACAACACAAGGCTCTAAAGAGACAGACTTGAACTTGTCCTGTGAAAACTATAGACTAAAAAAGTAACCTTCACACTCTGAGTTCAGTTTTTGCCATTCTTTTAGAAAGCCCAGAGAAAAAGACATATATTTTCAAGATGAAAAAATATTTGTATTGTAGAGATTGCAGCAATTTTGTTAAAGCATTAGAATAATCTCTCTCTGCCTTTTTTTTTTTCTTTAATCTTCTTATACATACTCTTTTTGTACTACTCATTTTGAAGTTTCATGCAGTTTTAATTCTGAGCAGAGTTATTTAAAAAGTTGTGTCTTAAGGTTTTGGTGTTGTTTTTTTTTTTTT
>VXBZ01009569.1:57364-86495 GCA_013399135.1 Heliornis fulica | reverse complement strand
TTTTTTTTTTTTTTCTTCTATGCATTTACAGGGTTGCTTCTTTACTTTCCAAGAGGTGGTAATGATTAGGGTGTTACTTGATTGTTTTTTTTATTACCAGTGGGGCAATCAGCATCTGAAAAGTCAGAATAGTATTTGTTTCCTATGTGATCACCTGTTCCTGCTGTTTATGTTTCACCTGGACACCTAATCCTTTTAGCAGTGTGAAAGATTATGGAGCAACAGACAAGAGATTACAGCTCCAGGTGAGGGATAAGCAGCTTGATCAAATGAATGATGAGGAAAAAAGAGATTGTTTCAATGCAAATATTCCCTACTAATTAGGGCTAGGGAGAAAAACTGAGAAGAAATACATTAGGATTCTTTCTCCCAATAGGAGTTTCACACACATACACCACATCCCCATTGAGGAGAATGCTTGAAGTTTTCATAAGGCATTAAAGCGACTTTCAAAACATAATTCTTGGGGACAGCATATACAATTAGTATCACACACTTCTGCTAGCTTTGTGGATGCTTTTCATCTCACTTATTACATACATTTTTATTTTTTTAGAGTAAATAATCATTATTTTGTTTGGTTTAATCTTTCTTTGTGTTAGAATTCCACGGGGTCAAGAACTAGCCATCGGAAGGATGGACATCTGTCAAACACACATGGTCAGTGTTTCCCGTGACTTTGCTTACAGAAACAGACGGCACCAGATCATTTTGCAGTTAGCATCACACATATATTTCTGAGTGATATTTATCCTGGTAAGCACCAAGTGAGGTAACAATGCAGCAAAAATCTTCCTCGCTTCAGTGTCACCCTTTTCAGACATGAAAACGTCTCAGTCCTCAGAAGCAGGAAGTACAGTTAGGTCCTGGGTGTGTTTATCCCTTTGTTTTGATTGTATTCTGTGCTCCAACTTGTCCACCAAAAAACTTTCATGTCTTGTATAATGCAAAGAGCTAATAAAGATACTAATTAGCTAAATAATACTAGAGCTACTCATTTCCCCCCGCCCCCATCCTATCTACTGAGAGCAGCACATCAGAAGAGAGGTAGTTTTCTACTGATCTTTCCTGGGACCTCTGGGTACTACTGCAGTTCAAATATTTGCTTTTCTTCTCAAGCATCGAGTTATCTGTCCCCGCTTCCAATTCTCTTTGCAGAAAGTTAGAAATGACTGGATTTTATTAAAGTTAATCCAATTTGCAAATAGAAGCAAACTAGAAAATGCATGCTTAGCTTTTATTTCAGAGAGGGATGGTGTTTGGTCTTCTACAAAGCAGTCACCCACTATTTTGTTCCTGTATGGCAGGCTTTGTTTTTCTGCTCCTCAAAAAACTGTAACAGAAATGGGAAAATACCTATTTCCACATTGATGCAAATGCCAGACAGGGGGTGACGTGGCTTGTCCAGTCTCCTACTGTTTATCTGGTGCAGCTGAGAAGAAAATCCACTTATCCTGTTCTGACTGCCTGCCCTAAACCCTAGAGCATGCTGCTTTCACTGGTACCGGAAGAGCATATCTCGGTGCTTCTCATTTTTTCTTATTAAAAAAAAAAACCAAAACAACCCAACAAACCATGGCTCAAAGACAGCCAGTGGGATAAGTAAATAGAGAAAGGAATGATTTATTGTGTGAGCTATGCTATAGACTCAATAAACCTGATAAATTGTTTCAGATTTGTACATGGAAGACTCAATTAAATGCAGGTAATTAAAAACTCTTCCACAAAACTGACAAAAATACCTGTGGAGACATTCCTTCTGAAAAGGCATTGCCAGTTCCTGATCGTGTTTGGGATTAAAACAGAGACTTGCTAAGCATTTTCATAAGCTTAAGAAGGGCACACTGATGATTTACTTGTGACAGGCATGCTATTTTACAACCCTGTTCTGCTATTCAAGCTAACAATAAAATTCTGTCATCTTCTGCTGGAAAAAACCCCGCAGAACAGAGACAAGGAATACAAAAGATTGTTTGCCTTTATGGATGATTTAAAGTTTTGCCACATAGCCAAGCTCTTTCTAAAAAGCAGAAGTGATAGTAGAGGAAATAATAATTTGCCATTATTTAGGTGACCTGTACATGCTAATATATATACATCATTTGAAACAAATATGTGAATGCTAATGCTTGAGTCAATATTTCAATCTGTGAGTCGCTTTATTAATAGCCACATCCATTAACAAAGGTATCTGCAGTATATATCTAATTAATTGACTGTTGCACAATAATAGTCTTCTCCAGCTTTTGAAGTCAGATGGTATTTATAGCAAAAAAGTGCTGCAAGGGACTTTTAAGTTGTAATTAATAATTATTATGTCTCATCATTTAAAAGGCTTGTCCCGTCGATATGTTGCTTTAGTTTATTGCTCGGGAGTCCTGCAATAATTAAAAGTAAAATAATGGAAAGTAAATTAAATCAAATCCTACATCACAGAGATATTAATGGGGAACAGATATGTCTTGTACTATTAACAACAAAGGAGTTAAGTGTTTCTTTAAAAATAAGAGTTATGCTTCTGTTGAGAAATGTGAAAGGTTTAAAATACAGAGTTTCATATCAAAATTGCATCCATCAAATCCAATTATTCTCAGAAACTGCAGTCTTTCAGAATTTGTAGGCTTGTTTAGCAGTAGTGCATAAGCAGGAGTTCACAAGATGCTTTACAGACGGGAAGGCAAAGGAGCGAAGCAAAGAAGAGACTTTTCCAGGGTCATGGCCGATGGCAAGACTGCAAATAGATGACCAAAATCAGGCCCTTTTTTGAACAGAAAGGCAACAGTGCTTTGATCTCTCTCCTCCTCTGATGCTGACATCTGGTACCTCTCTGTACCTTGACGTTAAGCACATAGGAGCCCAGTGGTTTCTCATCACTTTAACTGGTGCGCCAGCACAGCTGGTCACAACCTCAGCTAGTTCAAAAAAGCACAAGATTTGGGATGAACTACTTTTCTGAGGACTTCAGCATAATCAGTGAAGTTAACTAATTAGTTACACTAGTTTTTTTTACCAGCTGAGACATAGGCCCCAAAGTTGTGCATTGGATGAAGGTGATTTTTCCTGCCATGAGGTAGAAGCCCAGGCTGCAGTCTCTGCTGATGGCCTTCCTCCGTGCCTCAGTGCTCCTGACTGCTATAAAAAGCAGCTGCAGATCCTCACTCTGTTTATCTGCACTTTAGCCTGGAAATGGTCCTTTCCTAATTGGTTTTATATGATTATAGTTAGATTAATCTCAGGTATCTTTATGCTGTTACTGTTGGGAGAACACCATCGCTTTTCAGAAGCAGGAAACTGCTTTGCTCTGCCTGTGTGGTAGGGTCTTCTGATGAGATGGTATTTCCTCAGTAATATTAAACAGTTCATTTGATAATTTCACATTTCACTCTTGTCCTTCTAAGCCTCGTGTTATGAGAGTACTGAAATCTGAGATGCTGCTTTTTCTTCAAAACCTTTCTAATGGTAATTTCTATTTACTGCACCACTTAAGCTCTCCTTCCCCCAGGCAGAGACAAGGGAAGAGCCAACAGCAAAGCTCTCTGAGAGACTCACAGAATCACAGAATGGTCTCCTTTGTAAGGGACTCCAAGGATCATCGAGTTCCAACCCCCCTGCCACAGGCAGGTACACCAACTTCCTGGCCTGCAGCTAGACAAGGTTGCCCAGGGCCCCACCCACCTGGTCTTGAACACCTCCAGGGTTGGGGCATCCACCACCTCTCTGGGCAGCCTGTTCCTCACCACTCTTTCCATACCCTGATATCCAATCCAAACCTTCTCTCCTTTAGCTTCAACCCCTTTCCCCTTTGTCCTACCACTATCTACCCTTGTAAAAATGCAATTCCTCTCCTGTCTATATGCTCCCTCTAAGTACTGGAAGGCTGCAATGAGGTCCCCCTGCAGCTTTCCCTTCTCCAAGCTGAGTCATCAATGTTCACTTCACATTGGTCTTTTGAAGGCTTTAGAGCACCTGCTTATCAAAGGTAGTTTGAAATACGAACAGAGCTATTTTTCTCCCCAATATGTTGTGCCTCAACATATTTTAATGTTTTTCAGTATTTAATTTCTCTAGCCTCAGGGATGTACTAATGAGGCTGCAGACCTTTGGCATGTAGCCTGAGAAGCCAACATCCAGTCCATTCACTGTTTTTTGTCTATTATTTTGCCTACTTTAGAGCTTGACGTATGGAGCCCACCATCTTCTGGATGCATTCTAAAAGCGTTTGTTGATGATTTCTCCAAATATTTATTTTCTCTCTGTCCTCTGGGTTTCTACCTGAGCATGGTTAGCTCATGTTAAGAGGGCTGAGAAAATTACTGCCCTCAGCTGCAGAGTGTAACTTCAGCATAAATCAGCATCTACTTCCATTTGCTGTGCAGTTTTGCACTGTAAGCTATGGTGTTTCAAGGTCTGCTTGGTGGTCAGCTAAAACATCTTTGCTGTGATGCCAGGGTAAAATTTTACTTTGTGAATTATCCAAAACTGAAGTGAGCTGCTGGTAATTGAATCCCTTTGTGTTACTGTTAGTTTCTTTACTGAATTTATCTACATTTCTCCCCTTAGTGCCATATTCACTGCAGTATTACTGTGTTTATTTGAAGAGCAACATCTGAGATTATTATGATTTCTTCCACAGTGGTGGGACACAGACAGAGTATAGCATGAATGCTCCATCCAGCAACTTCTGGTATCTGGAGGAAACAGGTGCTAACATTTCTTGCTGTTGCTGGCTGTCATGCTGTATATGTCTGGCAACTTAGAGCAATTGCTTTGGATTAGGGATGGCACGGAGCATGCAAAGGAAAATTGGTACTTGGTTGTATGGTGAGAGAGCACCTCACAACAGCCCTTTGAACCAGTTCATTTGTTCTAGTCACTGGCAGTGAGTAGTGAGACTTTATCTGGTACTTGCAGGCATTAAAAAGAAAAAGGGGGAAAAAAAGGCCTATTTATGCTCAAGGTTGGGCAGGCTTGGTCTGTGGGCCGGTTTTTCAATGTCCGAATTATATTACGAGCATTTGTTTATCCATGCAGTTACGTGTTCACCTGAGGGCTCGCTCTGCTAACCAGAAACCATGGTCGCTCTCGGTGTAAACCTAGACACACAACCACACCATTGTTTGATTCTTCTGCAGCGTGCTTTATTTCTGTTTTGTTTCTCCAAGTGGCCCACTGCACACTGAGGAGCTTAAGCTTCCATTATCTGTGAATAGCAGCAGTTATTTATACAAATGAAATCATTGTATTTGCCTTACTGGCAGCGTGCTGGATAGGAAATCTAATGGCCTAGTTTGCTGGAGCATTTTGGCATCCACTTTTAGCATCATGGGGCCTGTATCCTCCATTAGCTTTTACTAGTTAATGCTATCAGTGTTTGTTCTGAATCCTAAATATCTCTGTTTTACCTAGACAGGATAAAATAGAGCACTTCAATGTTCTGATTATTATTCTTTAAGAAGAAACAAACCGATTGCAGAATTTTGTATCTCGCAACCTGTAGTTAATTAGCAAAATGCTCTCATCTGCTTGAGCTGATGGCAAAATATATTGTGAAGGGTTGTTAAAGGATGCTCCTACAGAAGAGACAAAAAATCATCTATTTATTGTCCAGCTAATTTTCCTTCTTATATAAGTAGCAGAGGTCACAACCATAATTTTTCGCTTCCCCCCTCCCGCCATGTATATATGACAATTTTATTGTAGCTAGGAAGCGTTTGTCCACTTAAGAAATGACATAGATTTAGATGCATGTTTCTGTTCTGTATTACTGAAACAACTTGAGTGTAAGAGTTTTCTTATGTGCACTTTACCTTTTCTCTGTGAAGAACTAATAAGGAAGTAGAATGCTTTGCAGAATGCTGGATGTCATCCATTTTGCAGAAAAAGAAGAGTTCTCTCATCTTCAATTCCTCTTCTCTTTGTGCTGTATTTTCCTGAAGGTGTCTGCATGAATCTGTAGCCTCTCCCTTGCAATGCTGTTTGCTGCAGGGGTGTTCAGTATCCAGCCCTTCCCTCCCTGCCGTGCTGGCAAGAGGTAACAGGAACCAAGTGGATATTCTCCAGACTCTTGGGGTAGGTGGATAGGGGAAGAATATAGAGCAATGAAGGATAATGTGCTGCTTCAGGAATTTTTCCATTATAAATATATATATATATATATATATTTATAATGGAAAAATTCCTGAAGCAGCACATTATCCTTCATTGCTCTATATTCTTCCCCTATCCACCTACCCCAAGAGTCTGGAGAATATCCACTTGGTTCCTGTTACCTCTTGCCAGCACGGCAGGGAGGGAAGGGCTGGATACTGNTATATATATATATATATTTAAAGCTTTCTTGGGAACATCTTTACTTTTCAAATATTCATATGATATGGTATTACTATATTTAGGGCTTTGTTTCATTAACCATTCTCACTTCAATTGTCCACAGCTTCTTCAGCCAGATCCCTTCTGGGTTGTGGCGTGCCATGGTTGGCTTCAGATCAGAAAAGGTAATTCTGAAAGTAAAGAAAATTCAGTGAACTCTGGATTTCTTCCTATGTTTTAAATCAGGAGGGCTATCAATATAGCCCTCCTGATTTAATCCATATTCTAGCGTTTGATTTTTAGATTTTAAGAAAAAGCTTGCTTGTGAATCCCGTGCGTTCTGTAAGTTTACGTTCTGAACATGTTTGATTTATAGTTGTTTTCTTTGTTAGTGCAAGTCTGCTGCCATATTTTCATATTGTGTAATGGATCTACAAATGGGCTAGAGGTGTATTTCTCTCAGCAGATTTTTAGACCTATAGTCTCATCCAGACCTCTGCCTTCCACTGCGATCAATCATCCTCTGAACAAACCTACGTTTCTGTGCTGACTGTAACCAAGGTCTACTTGACTAGCTCTCACATATCCATCTACATTATAGATGTCTGTAGGTGGTCAAATGGCTCTTCATCTGACTTGAGGAAAGTGAAGCACTGAAACTTCCTTTGTCTCGCTTTGTCAGCATGCATAAAAAGAAATACTTGATTTTTAATTCACATTTAGAAAACCCTTTGAGGGACGCTAATGGTGGATATAGACATGCATGTGTATGTGTGTGTTTATATATGTATATCTATATGTGTGTATACATATGTAATAGAAGTGTGGGTCCAGATTGTTTTTAAGCAAAAATTTTATCAAGTAATAAATTCTATTGTTACATTAAAAATGACTGTGTACTTGTTTGAGAGTAACCATATTTAGAATCAACAGTGCATGTTTCGATGTTTTATCTGACCCCAGGCTCCCATCTGTTTATTGGCAGTTGTTCGGAATGAGTCCTGATTGGTTCACAAGTTTGACTAAGTGAAATGAGTCTCAACTTTCAGAAATCAGCCGTGAAAGAATCGGGAAATGAAGTAAGTGTACCTTATTTTACCTGTGATTAGATACTTTTGCTATTGTGTAGGCACACGGAAGAAGATCATCGTAATAACATAGAAGTAGCAGAGAGAATCAAGTACTTCCAATAGTATTAAGTCCCTCAGTACTAATCCCTTAAGCACCCTCCAGCAGATTGGGAAGTTGATCTAACCTTTGCTGTCAGTACCTATCAGCCAACCTTGTACTCTGGAAACGAATGAGCTGAACAGGAGCAGTGTTGCAGACTCACTGTTTGTTTGAAATGAACTCTGGTGTCTTGTTCCAGTTCCATGGGGGTATGTTAGTACCGGAGAATCTGGGTTTAGGCTTATTCATGGGTTTTTGCTTGTGTTTTGTGGTTGGGGTTTTCTAAGTCTGTAGTCTTTGCTTTTAAAGATGAACAACTTAAAAAAATTGATTTTTATTTGTTTTCACTGATTCCAAAATATTTTTTAAGCTTATTATTTCAAACCAAGCTCTCAATTTTTTTGATTACTTGGAGTTATCGGTACTAGAGGAAATCTGTATCTCTTGTTATGCTCCCTAAAATTTAAAGATCCTTTGGCTCACGGTCCAATAAATGGTTTTGTATGCTACTTAAACTGCTATAAAATCAGAGGATTGAAAGAAAGATTGAAATGCAGCAATGAGAGTTTTTGGCAACTGTACTCAACCGTTTTTGCAGAGCCAAACAAGTGCTCTCCAACCTTTTCGTGATAGAGAGGTTGCTGCCATTTCATATGCCCCAGCCTGTGTGTTACAGGCCTATCTATCAGAGTTATGGGGCTTTTCCTGTTCTGATCATACTTTGACACAGAAAGTACAAAAGGATGTAAGATGGGGCACAGGTACAAGAATACAGTGGATGAAAAGGTGTCTTGGTGCTGAAAGACCTGGGAATTCGTACCTCTGGGAATTTTTAGTGTACTGTTCAAGGTAGCTAGAACTGGTTTGTCGGGTATTTTAATGAGTGTAGCTATGATTGCTATCATTTGGAAAAGTATTTAGCTGTCTAGGCTTGCTTTAGCTTCCATCGCATGGTAAATGTTGCAGGAAGAAGAGGAAGTACTGAGCAGATTCCTGGAACATACTCATGTGAAGGTTGAAGTTTTAATTGATCTTCTGCCTGAGGAATGCAGAACCTCGGCTGTCCTTTCTTTTGAAAGGATCCTAATTGTAAAGCTGGAGGCTAGACCATCCAGTCTTTACAAAAAGAGTGAGGGGCTGTCTCCACAGTCCTGTGATAAGGGCATTCCCCGAGCAGAGAGAGGACTGAAGATTGATCCATGCTTCCCAAATCAAGTGCAAAGCGCAGTGCAATCCTAATTACTGCACTGCTATGACACCTTTATCATTACTCTTCCCCATCCACTGTCTCCACTTAGTGTTTCACAAGACAAGAAGCAAGCTGAGAATGCCAGTCCTGTCACTGCGATCCCAGCATAGAGAGGGATAAAGGCATGGTGATGCTTGTTTATTTTGTCCGTGACTGAAATGCACTGTTCTGAGGTTGATATAAAAAGAAAAATAGTGGCACAGGTTCTGCTTCTATTTCTAGCTATTGTTAAGAATCACAGAATCACAGAATATAAGGAGCTGGAAGAGACCTCGAAAGATCACCCAGTCCAACCCCCCCTGCCCGAGCAGGATCATCTAGAGTAAATCACACAGGAACGTGTCCAGATTGGTCTTGAATGTCTCCAGAGAAGGAGACTCCACAACCTCTCTGGGCAGCCTGTTCCAGTAATCTATAACCCTCACAGTGAAAAAGTTCCTCCTTATACTAAGATAAGAGGAAAAGTGCAAGTTGCTTGCCTGTGTTAAAAATGATTCCCATCCTGCAGGACTGTGAATCCTGACTTCGTAAAAACAACTGACGCAGATTGCATAGGGACACCTGAGAAAGACAAGACTCGAGGCCGTTCTCTGCAGTTGCTTCTAGATAGTTTAGATAGTCTTTGAATTACATGGAAACCAAGTGCTTAAAATAGGGCTTCTATAAATTCTGTGAAGGGATGTGGGTGTCAAAAAGCCAACCATCACCACGTTTTACTTCTGTCTAGATTTGGACTGTAGTGACAATGCTGGCATTCTCAGCTTGCTTTTTGTCTTGTGAATTATTTTAGTACAGCCAGTGGATAAGAATAAGTAATTATGGAGGTGTCATAGCAGCACCATAATTAGGATTGCATTGAGCTTTGCAGTTAAATTTTATGCCTAATGCTCCCCTGCTGTCCCCCATCAGTGCACCACATTTGAAGTACAGCTACAATTAAACCATCATAAAACAGAGTACACAACTAGACAAAATGATTAAAAGGAACCTGAATCCATGTGTTGCTAGAGAGGAATGACTTTGTTGTGACATTGGTTGTTCTTGCTATAGGTTGTAGATTTCCAAGCATTTCAATTTGGTAATTTCCCTCTCTGCCCCTCTGTTAATATTATAGTATGTGTCACCTTGGGCCCTATTATTTGTCCAATTGCAACACAGCCTCATCCAATATGACACAAAAGAACTATAAATAATCTTGGCTCTCTTTATGCTTGAATAGTTCAACATGCCTGAGATGCCTAGGCACAGTTTGTGAGCACAGCTATATAATAATCAATGGGATATAAAGCCAGATCTCTTTTTGAGATATACATTGGGTTTTGTTTCCTTTAGCTGGGATATTCACATCAGTGATGTTTTCCAGGAAGCAGGCAGAACATGAATGATAACGTCTCACTGTGCTGTTGAAGCCCAGAACACCTGCAAAAAACTGCTGGAGTTTGCAATAACCCCAGGGCATTTTTGGCTTGTTCTTGAGCATTTGCTCATTTCCCTTTTGCTATGGTACTCTGAATGAGGCATGCAGTAGCATCCACCTGCTAGAATGCAGACAGAGGACATATAGGGCTTAATTTGGGGGGTTAAAAAGCTAAACTAAACACTTCTATCTTACTGAATCAAACATAAGCAGTGAGTCGGTCTTTTGGGGCAGGTTTTCAAATCTGCTCATCTCATATTTGCATGCCTAAACAAATCATGTAGAGTTGCAGGCAAGTCCCAGAGCAATTATTATTAGGCAGCTTTGGGTCAGGATCTATAATCCAGTTAAATATTTGGGAGCTGCCAGGAGAGAGGTGGAGAAGCATTCTCTGTTATCTTTTCCCAAGCATTTAGGACTTTGCAGGAAGGGGAGGGAGGAAGGAACGTGGCAGTTGAGAGCCAGAAGTACAAGAGGTGACTGGGGAGGCATCTTAAGTTAAGTGGAGGTGAGAAAGCAGTGTGTGTATGCAGAGAAGGTAAGTTGTGATCTGGGAACAGTCAGCACAGTGGTGGTTGCATGCAGCCCTTAGTTCACTTGCACTTGGAAGCAGCTCAAGCATGAGGGAACCAACCCAGATCTTGCACTGTTCGGTAGGAGATCAGAGTGGGAATAAGATGACACCATGTCCTAGAGAACCTGTGCCAGCACTGATTTTCTGTGACTCAGGAAGCCCCAGACAGCCATAATATTGGATAAAAGGGAGATGAACCATGCAGTAATCACATTGTTTGGGTACGGTTCTTGTGTGCTGAATTAGCACAGAAGTGTCTCGGCTCGTACGCACGTTTGTGAATATACACATCTTTTTTGGAGATTATCACCTAGTTTGATGGCAGTGACAGTCAGCATGTCTTTGACTTGCCCTTTTCCAAGACAGATTGTCTTACTGCTATGATCTAATTCTGCACAGTGTATAGCATCGAAAGGTTGGTTGTAGCCAAATGCCAGTTATTGGGCTCCATGTAGCAGTAACAGAGGGCCTGTTTTTTACAGGAGCTCGCATTTCCTGATCTAATGAGACTGACATTTGGGGATCCACTACAAATTAATGCAGCATCCTGATGTAAAGCTAAGTGGGGATCCTGGCAGCAAATTTCTGTTTTCTTTACTAGATGCTCTGCCTGTAACTATTCAGAGATCATCCCAGATAAACTATTCAAACCCACCAAAGCTCTTCTTTATAACGAACTCAGTCACTTCAGGAGGAAGATAGGTCACTATAATTTTTGGAGGCACATGTTCTGTTCCAGAAAATATTTTACTGCTTGAAAATACTGTTGCTTTTATTTTCTCTAGAGCATGTAATGCTGTTCAGATAGAGAAATGTATTTTATTCTAGCAACTTTTGTAATAAATGAAATGTTATTTATTCTATTTTCACTGCACTTTGCGATACAAAAGCATGAATATCTTTTAATAACTCATTAAATTGACAGTCATTGCAGTAAATTAATTCAAAAACATTGGTGGAAACACTGTAAACTGTGGAGGCCACTGTCTGGAATCATAATGCTTTACTAAAGTGTGCCATCTAGAGGTCGGTCTTTGACAGAGCGATTCTGAAGAATCTTCAGAGACGCTTCACAATATTCCCTCGCAGTATTTTGGCTTAAACGTTTGTAACCTTGGTTAAAACTCAGATTTCTGCATGAAACTATAGGCATGTTTGCCCGTTTTGACTGGTGACAGGGAATAAGCTGAGGTTAGTTTCATAATTTTTTCTGATCCGAAAAACCGATTTAGAATGGACTTGCGGTTTACTGGTTAGAATCTTTATCTTGTGTGTAAATAGCAAAGCTTTCAGCTTTCATTCACTTCATCTTTTTGATGTAGAACATAAAAAAGGCTTTTCAAATGGTGCTGTAGAATAAGTATTTGCATCATCTTTACCGTAAAGAAAAATAAATGAATCAATGCCGTAAGTAAATGTCCTTTTGTGAATATAGATGATTGAAAAGATCTAAAACATAAGTAATTGAGTGCACAGTAATGATTTTTGTTCCTAAGGCCTGCCTTTATGTTAACAGGTAGCAAAACAGCTTTGTAGTTTTGAAAGCAAAGAAACTTCTAGTTGAAAAGAAAAATAAGATAAAATGGCGTAGTAGTAATAGTGTTCATGAGGTTCATTTTGTAGAAAGGAATCCTGTATCAACTCCACAAGATTATTAAAAACATCCTCNTTTTTTTTTTTTTAATTCCACCATAAAATCTATAATCCTTAGCTTTCTTTTCTTTCAATTAAATTTGTGGGACTATTGTCAGGAATGCAATGGGCTTTTCATTTATGAGGTAGGGCTATAATCATATCACTTGAAAACTTGGGGGAATGAGCTTTAGAATGCATTTTGTGTTACTGAAGAGTTACCTGAGTGCCAAGTAAACAGTAAATTTTGAATTTGAATTGAGTAATGCTTGTGATTCTGGGCTTTTTTTTTTTTTAGTATAGAAAATGCTGAACCTTTGGGTATAGTGAGGAAAAATAACATTGTAATATGTATCCTACTCTTGTCTTCCATATATATCTGCTGAGATACCTCTCACATCCTAATTTTCTTGGCAAAACTTTATTCCCTGTAGCTGCAAGAGGCTAGTGCATTTCCGAGGGCAAGAGAAGGAGGGGGAAGGAGGAGTAGAAGCGATTGGCCTCTGGTCTTGTTTTGAATGAGCTGAAGGTTTAAAATGGTGCATAAATGTGTGTGTCTGATTTTCCTTCGTACATTTAAAAATAATAAGATACAAGTCTGGTCCAATTACAACTTTAGTTTTGTAGTGGAGTAGAAACAAGAAGTCCTGATAGGAACGTTCCCCTTTGAACAGAGAGGTGGTGTAGGGACACATGTAAAAATCTGTCTTGGGCAACTCTGAACTTTGATTCAAGTTTTAGGTGGGATTAATTGTGAACTGCTCTTACCTTTTCCCGAGGAAAAAAAATGGAGGAAAGATTGCTAGGGAAAAAAATATCTACATTTCACTTTGACTTCCCAATAAAAGATGTAGTTGAGTGTGCCTGTTATCGTAAAGGACTAAATATTACATTCTGATAATAAATGTATAGAAGTCTGTGACAGAAATTCTAGCTGAGATAAAAGAAGTTTTCTCAGTGTGGCTTTGTAGTCCAAGAAAAAAAGGTTGTCTTTTGCAGTTTTTGGAGTCTCAGACATAGGCAGCAGGAAAGAAAATGCAAAAGTCTAGATTTCCCTCAGGAGGAAAGTCAGCCTGAGAGACACCAAGAAGTAAAGCAGAGAGAAGCTTGGGTCTCCAGCAAGATCCAGCTTTCCATTCTTTCCAAGAATGGAAGTTGGATTTGGTCCTTCCTGATGGAAGGGAATAAACTGGTCTGCCTTAATTGTGTTGCAATTAAGTATAAGAATAAATGAGACTACACATGTGTTCAGGCTTCCTTTTTTATGAAACATTCTCTAATACCTTGCTTCATCTATTACTTCAGCAGAGCAGTGTTACAAAAGCCGCAGGTCACAGGCTCCCGAAAGCAGCTGGCACCAGGGTAATTTCCTGAGAGGCAGAGCACGGTGTTCAGCCTCTGGTGGAATTGCACTTCTGAGGGTGCAATTAAAGACCCTGGGAAGAAGCAAAGCTGCAATCAGCTCCGCAACCTAGATAGTGATATTAGCAAGTAATTAAAACTTGATTCCCTCTTCTGTCTTCCCCTGCACTGTTCCTCACCTACCTTTACAAATAACCGAAACCCGTTATGAGTATTAACCTTTCTGTTACTACAGAGAAACACAACATGCCGTGGTGGATTAATAATTAAAATCAGGAAACTAAGAACACAAGCACTCACGGGAGTCAGCAGCAATAACGTTATTGAAACAGCCAATTTAAGAGTCAGAATTTCTCAAGTAATTTAAAAACTAACTTTTAAGATCACCTATTGAAGATCAAACAAAATATACATCATCAGCTGCACCAACATTCTGCATAATTGGAAGTGTACAATCAGCCTGTTTGTGTCTTTCTTTGGGGAAAAAGCAAAGCCTCATAAGCCTAGAAAGCTTCTTACAGATGGAGTGCAGCAATAAATGGGATTGGGACACTTAAAGTAACATATGTATTGCAGTCAGAGAGGAAGAGGGGAGGAAAAAAACCCAAACCTGGATTTCCGCGCAGCCACAGTTAAGTTTTTACCTATGATCAGGCCTGCCCTAGTGTAGAAGTAGTCTGAGTGTCTCTGTGTTGTATTATAGCACTGGTGTGTACTTGAATGAAAGGCTGTGTAAGTACTTATGGGAATTGCTTTACTTGGTCTAAAACTGTGGAGTTTTTTTAAAAACCTAAACAATTTTTTGTTCTTTTTCTAGTTTTATTCTCATTTTCCTTCTGTCTCTAAACTGTTGAGAAGAGATCATCTGAGCTGGTCCCTGCTGGCATTTCCCCAGGATGAATTCTTCCGCAAGCGCCTTCCTGCTTTTGCCTTTGGATCAGGCACCCAAGGTCCTCTAAACCCTGGGAGAATCTTCTGTGGGATGTATGTGTATATTCACAGTGGGTTCTCAACAAAGCCGATTAGTCCATGCAGAAAGTTGTTTTAATCTTTCTTCATGCTTCTGACTTGTTCAAAGTAAAAGTGAAAGTCTGAGCCAGGCTTTTCTTCTCATAGAGCTCTGAAGCTGCTTCCATATTTCCTGGTGACAGCTCAGAGTTGTTGTTATTTTACTTTATTTTTTCTTTCCTTTTTCTTTTTTTTTTTCTTCTTTAAATCCTGATGTAGGGGTCATTATCAAAATAATGATTTTTATTTTCTTTTCTTCAGTCTTCCAGCTGCTGCTGCTTTGAATACCTATTTGCACCGAAGGGCCACTAGATGTGCTTCAGAGGAAGCCTGCTGAAATCTCCAAACCCTGCTGCTTCTGAATGAGGGCAGACTACCCCCTCAGATATTGATCTCAGTAATAAAAAGTCACTATCGTAAGCAGTGAGTACAATGGGGAAAGGTTTAAATCTTAGGGATCTTAAACTGTAAAGACGAGGAGTAAAATCTTTTGGGTGGGGAATTATTTTTCCATATATGCTAAACGAGGTGGTGTATCTGCTCCCACAGTATCTTCTTCTGGATACCCACAGGAGCAAGAAACCAGGGGAGATAGTGTTTTATGATGAAACTCCGAAGTGTTTATGAATGTTTAAAAAATAACAACAAAAAGTAAGTAATAATCTTTACCTTCATGTTCAGAAAATTGCTTATTCATCAGTCAAAAGACATCTCCCCTGCCTTTTCCCCTGTCCAAATGGTCTTACTATTGTCATATTGATTAAAAGTAACTACCCGTTTTCTTACCTGAGGTAAGTTCTTATTATTAGAGAAATGAGGGGCAACGGTGTGCAAGTGTTGGGTGTTTTTTTCTGGAGCCTTTCTAATTGGGACTCTGCCTGTGTTCTAGAGGTCCTTTTGATTTTCAGCACTCCAGGAAGCAAGTTTGATTTAAACCATAACCTTGGAATTAAAATGTGTATGTGTGGAGAAGTGTTTTTAAAGTAGTTTGGGCTTTATAAGACTTTATAATGGAAAATAAAACCTTGAAAGTTTGCATGTCTTTTTCCCTCTTCATCATTTGTGTGGCTAATCTGCTGGTAAAACTATTAATGCAGCAAACTCTTTTCAATTTTAGAACATCTTGTCTTTTCCCACTGCTGTGCCATTCTTGTTAATTCTGCATGTTGCAGTAGCATCCAGACATCAGTGTCAGGATCAGAACCTTATTATATGCTGTGCCATTCAGCAAAATAAGACGGCACAATTTTCCCATTCTCCAAAGTCCTCGTCCTTCAATACCTTTTAGAGGTAACTTACTATGTTTTACATTACTAACTATTCAACTATGTTCATATATCACTTCTCATCCATCTTTCCCTCCACTTACTTTCATTAACTGTTCGAACTCCTACAGTTATGAGAGCAAAGATCAGGTTTGAGAAAATGCTTAAAGGAGTAAAATAGTAGCATGAGAAAGAAATAGAAATGTGAATTTTTGAAGCTTAATTGTTAGCAATTTAGAGAGTCTTGAATTCTCCTGTCCTAATTCTAGCTGCATGGATTGTCCTGCCTTCATCTTCCCGGTCCCCCTTCTTTTTCTGAACTATATACTTTCTCCTCACCCTGTTAGTTTGCTATACCCTCATTTGTAAACAGTAGGGCTTTTTTTCCTTCCTTTTCCAGCACTAGGTATGTTTCTTCCCCTTGAGCACTTTCATTTCCCTCTTCATTGCTTCCTCCACTTGCCTGAGATTTTCAATCATCATTTCATAGCAGTGGTTTCTGAACCTCCCTATGCTCACAACGCTGTACCTGCCATGGAGAGAAAAACACATTACTTGATTCATTTTAGAAGTGATTTTACAATACATCAAGATAAAAAGGCCTGGGGTTATAAACAAGCTCAGAAATATTTTGAGATCAGGTAGACATAATTAGAACACAGACTGTTGATTAGATTGTTTCATTTTGCAACAATGAGAGTTTAATCATGTTGGAAATTGGTTACGGGATTTCTTGTGGAGATTAGATATTTCTATCGTGTTTTAGTCTCCTTTAATTACACAAATAAATACTGGCTGTTTACTTTTTTTAGCTTTTTTTCCCCTGACAGCATGCAGACAGTAACCAGGCCTGTTGTTCAGCAGCCACGTTAAGTGCAACCAACCTCCTTACAGCACCAGCTGGAAGAGAAAGAGGCGAGGTCAGTGCTCTTCTTTTGTGAGAGGATCACTCCAGTACCTGCTTCCCGATTCCTCCCTCTCCCTGATCAAAGGTCTGTTCCCTTCTGTTTGAAATCCCTCACAGCAAAGTAGAAGTTGCCGTGTCCAGTTCAGGCTATAGAGAAGTGCCCTTCTTGACCAAAACCACAAAAATAAAGAGAACATCTCGATGCCTGAATTGTTGAAGGTAAGCACAGGGATCAGTTGCACTGCGGTGCACCAAGTGGGGGGGTGTCAGCTGAGCCTGGCTGTCACACTAAATCCTTCTGGACTGACATGGTGTACTGTAGAGATGCCCCAGGTGCTGTAATGTCACACCAGTGTGATGACAGTGACTGAGTTTAAATGGCCTCTTTGGCACCTCAGTGCTATGGCGGCAGAGCCAGTCCTCCAGCCCTGCCATGCTCACATCCTGTGCAGATGTACCAATGCAGGCACACCATGCCTCTTTACTGATTTTTAGATGTATAAAGTCCTAGGCTGGCAAAAATACATAAATAGCTCCCACGTGAGAAACAGCAGAAATGTCTCAGCATTTTTCTTTCCCTTAGTCAATGAGGCTGCAGCCTCACTAAAGTAGAAGTTTCCCTCTTTCTTGGCAGTGGGCATTACTGGTTTCTGTGTCTGCCCTGAGACATGTGGCACCACCAACTCCCTGGAGAGGGGTAGCAGGGCAGATCTGATCCCTGCTGTTGCTGCTGCAGAACAGCACGTGTGGCAGCAGGCAAAGGCCTGTTTATGAAGCCAGACCTGGACCTTCATTCCCACTGGTCAGGTTTTATGCTACAGATGTATCAAGATCAAACTAGTTGAGATTTAAGTGCTTCTTCTAGATCTCTGTGTGCAGTATGAGACCTTGTTGTCCTTCAGCATGACAGAGGAAGTTTGTGGGATTCCAGGAGACTGAATGCTCTGAGCTGGGCCTGGTAATTCATGAGCTTCCCACCATTTGAGTCTCTTGGATCAGCTTCCCACAACAACCTAGCCAGATTATTTACACACTGTCTGGACTAATTTATATGGCATCTAATCCACCCATAGGCTCATCAGATACTAATTCTCTAGCTTTATTAATATGTAATAGATATCCTTCCATAATTACTTCCTGATTGCAGATTTTTTTTTTCTTCTTCTTCCTAGCTCCATTCTGATTTGTCAAATATATCTGTGGTGATGTAGGAGAGTAGTATGACAGTGCTAAAGATTTTTGTATATTTCCCCTCTGGATTGATTTTGAAAAAAAATTATTCTAATGTGTACACTGCTGGATTCACCTTCTGGGAATAAGAGTATCTGTTCTTAAAAATAGGTCAGTATGGTGACAAAACAAAGGAAAAATTTCAAGAGGAAAATGGAAAAATAGATTGTGTGATACTGAGAGGATAATGTTGATAAGTCCAGAGAAAGAGGTAAAATAATGATGAGGAGAGTATTCAAATATGCGAATTTGAAATATATAAAGACTTACAGAGCCAAGTAAAAGATATTTTAATAATAAAATGAAAATATTGATAAGTCATTTCAAGACATGAGTAGAGAATATGGTCCTTGTAAGGACAGCCCTATCTTTTTTTTTTTTAATATATTAGACAGTGAATGTTCCTTCCTGCTTCAATATTTTTTAAATCAAAGATTTTCTGTGGCAATGCGGTATTTCTTTCAACCAAACTACTGTTCCTTTGGTCACCTATAGCTCCAGAAACATCATCAAAACTTAGTGTATCTCATAAGCCTGTTTCTTACAAGTTGCATCTCTGAAAGTGTGGTCTTAAATTCCTGGAGGAAATGCTTCTTGCAGTCAAATGGGCTTTTTTAAACCAAAGAAAATAATGCGAGGTTCACAAAATCTCCAGCTTAACAAAATGTCTGCCAGTCCTAGTTTACCTGGGGTTTGAAGAAACCATTCAGTCAGGCAAAGCAGTTCAGGTCTCATACTGGCGGAAGTGTAAAAATTTAACATAAAAAGCAGAAGCATTTCTTTATGCCACGGTGAATATCCAAACATATTCGATAACACTGTCTTAATGTAAGTGTGATAAACCAGTTTTTAGCATAACGCTCTGTATTATCTTTTTGTATAATACATAGCAATTCTTTGGCACTGTAATCCGTAAAGGCAAAGTAATACATAAAAGATGCAGTGTGCAGAAGAGATGAACAAAGGATGTAGGTTTTGAGGTGCATGCTGTGCCATGAGAGGAAGTACATTACAATACCTAGGGAAGACCCTTCTGTCTGCCCACAGAGGTCAGGATATCTTGCCATCTTTATAGCTTTGAAACTAAATTCTCATCAGAGTGATGCTTTGCATAGGCCAGAATCAGCAGAATCATTTCAGAGCCACTGGGATTCATGTGTTTTATTAACCCATCCGTGCCTGGATTGAAAGCACCAAAAGGGGCATATGTTCTCCTGAAGGGTAAATTTTTCTCTTCTCGAGGACTTAGTTACTAAAACTGGTTTGGTTTGATTAGGTTTTGGGTTTTTTTTTTAATCAATTGAGTCTAGGTTGTGGACATTGACAGTGGGTGACCAGGCACTGCTCTCTCTTCAGCTTCTTCCAGCAGTTTCTCGTCACAGTCCCACAGTGTTGCCCAGGGACCAAAGTTCAATGTGTAAGTGATCATGGAGGATGGTTTTGCAGCATGAGAGCAGTTGCTCAGAAGCAGAGACAGGCCACTGTGTTAGGAGAAGTTATCTGCATGGTGCATTTGGGTGAAACATGCTGCTTACTGGTCCTCTGTTTTGAGATGCGGTTGCACTTCTGAGCAAGAGTCAGGAAGCTAAAGCACCTCCTAAGTATCGTTCAACATTATTAAACAGTAATAACAGTGTTCTGCAGTTCCACATCATTTTCAGTCCGGCAGTATCAAAATGCATAACTGTCATTAATGAAGGCACACAACGTATCCCTGAGATAGAAAATCGTTGTTCTTATATTAGTGATGCAGATGATGAAGCAGAACGTGGTAATGTGTCTGTCACAGGGACAAACGTGGTTGGACTGTGGCAGTGGCAGGAACATTAGCAGGATTTTTTTCTGTTATAGTCAAAAGATGGCATTTCTAGCAGACCAAGAACTAGACTGTAGGCTGTGAATGGATTTAGGAGGAAAGATGTACAATGATTATACTGATTCCTTCTCCCTTGCCATAGGCTTAATGTTATTTAATGATTGTTTTACACTGGTGCCCCAGGGCTCGCTCCACTAGACTCCTTGCAGGCAATTAAAACAAAACAAAACAAAACACCCCAAAAAGATAATCCATATTCAGAAGCATAGGTTATAGACTGCACTTCATCTGTTATAACTTTAAAATAACCAAGATTTCCCTGGGGGTGGTGGGGTGGGTGGGAAATCAACAAAAACTAAACCGAATGTCTGTGTTTCAGCCAGAACATTGCATTTGAGGATTGTTTCCAATGCTCTCATGGAGAAAGGAGATGCAATATAGCATATGTACCATTTACTAATAAGTGACATGAAATATAATAAAGTAGACTAATGATTTTGTCATTACCATAATCAGTCTCTTCTAATCTTACTTTTAATAAAAACTGTAAAGAAAAGTGAAGATGAAACTGATGCAATGTTTTTATGTTACTTTTTAAAACTTTTTTTTTTTTTCCCCACATCTGAGGTAGATGTGCTGAAGAGTAAATCCCAACCTGACAGATTTCATCAGGTATCTGTATAACAAGCACTGTCTTTCAATCTTAAAATGTCACCACTGCGTAAGCCTTCTCAGTGTTCCCTCCTGTTCTCTAAACCCTTTATAAACCCATTATGATTTAAAAAAGATTTTATTTCTTACAGCTACTGAATAGCGAAGGTAAAACCAATTTCTTCATTTCCAGGATGATGTAACCCAAGATAATTTCCAGAGTGCTTGAATTGAAACTTTTATGAAGAATATACACTATTTGTCCCTTAACAAGAAAAATGTGAAAGTATACATTGTTTAAATTGCTAGAGATTTAAAAAAATGTCCCTAAATATGGTTGTGTTGCTTTAAATATTTGAAGTGCACTAAAGAAAGTAAATAACACTATGATTTTCACTGCAGCAGCCGACAGCTGGCTGGCTTTAAATCTTAGTGGAAACAACATTTCTGGATGCTCTGAGTCTCTACTGTTCCATTTCAGCTAAAGGCAGGATTACTCGAGCTGTATTATATCCTCCATCTCATTTTCAGCTCTATTGCACCAATTATGCAGCCTGGAGGCTTATAGAGGCTTATATTGAGTTTCAGATAGATATAAGAAAGTAGTCTATATTCTCTGTGATAAAAATAGTCATTAATTACTGAGACTTGTAAACCGCTTAGCATCCTTCTTAATATGGTACATCAGGCACTTTACTGCATTCTATAGCTAATCACCAAAAAAAAGAGAAAAATACTTCATGAAGAATACGATCTTTCTTACTTGGAATTGAATGCTGTAGTCAGAGGAATCTACAGAAAAGGCTTAGCCACTTCAGTATGAATTTGCTTTTCAAGGGCTTCTTTGTTTGTGTCTATAAAATCGATTAAATGTTGATGTCAAAGGCAGCCCCTTGTGGGGGTTCAGCAATATAATCAAATGTCTTCCCTAATCTGCACAGTGGTGTGATTGCAGAGAAACAGAGAAGCCTTATCTAACTGGAAAAGTAGGAGGGTGCCGGAGTGAGCTAACAAAAGCCATTTTTGACTTTGTGAAAGAACAACAACAAAGATTTTTTAAAAACTTTTATACACATGTGAATAACGCACCAACCAGTCCAAAAATGAAATGGATAATTATCATTTGTCCATTTGTGGGCTTTCGTGCAATGGAAGACAACTGATCAGTGGTAACTACAAAAACCCTACCATTCAAATCTGGGTTTTAAATCCCTAAATTTCATATTTGAAGTCAGCCAGAATAGACCAAGCAAATACTGAGTGAATAACTTCCTGTCATGATATTTTTTTAAAGAGCAAAGTATCCGGTTTGTTAAAGGAAAACTCATTTAACCTGTGTGGTTTTAAATATTTACTGTTTACTTTTTCTTCCTTTTGAGAAGTGTCCATCTACATTTTTTTCTTGCCTCTCCTGAGATGGATGATTTAATTACATTAGCTACTCAGTTTAGGACTTTTATGGCTTCCACTACCAAAGCACATAAATGCCTTGCTGTGCATAACTCATCCACACAAAGAATTGCCAATCTCATTGGGAAACAATATTCCTTCAAATCTGTATGAAAACTGACACACAAGTAAACTGAAGATTTATCTACATCATAGCATCTAGAATCCCTGTATTCCTCAGCTACACCTCCCAGACACACACCAAGTCTGTCTAAGGACTTTGGCAGGAGTCATTCTATGTTCCATGTGTTTTTGTGGTGATGAAACCAGATGAGTTCATGACATTGGCAGGCTGGTGGCTTGAGGGTGGAGGACACTGGGGCTGTGGGCTGCACCACAGCATTACAGCTGCCTCACAGTTTAGGCTAGGTACAAACGCTTCTATGTAGCATTTAGCTCTGATTGTAGGTGTCTATGATAGCTTTGATCAACTTTTATGAAAAAAAAAAATAAATGTGATTTTCTCTAGAAAAAAGTGCTTCATTTTTACACCGAGAGCACCAGTTTCTGTATGGATAAATGACAGTGGTGGAAATAATGGTATATAGAGAGTAACATCATCTCAATAAAAGGTAACTACAAACTTAAAAACTTAATCTCACTTGCATCTTTAAATCTCTACAGCTGCAAAAGCACTACTGGAAGGGAAGGGTTTACAGCAGGTGAATGTAGATTCACTGGCAATCTGTAGTACTGACTAAAAGTAGAACCAGACTCCAAACCAACAGTTACAAGTGTGATACATTTAAAGATATTACCCAAATCACAGAAGAGGTTTCGTGTTGCAGAGCTCCAACAGACTGCAGCCATGGAGAACCATTAGCAGAGCAGCATTCATTGTTCTCTACAAAGTCCTTCAGGAGAAAAACAAACAAAAATAGAAAAATCCAAAACTTATCTGAGGTATAAACTCTGGACTTCTGAATAGAGGGATAATTCCTTTGAGAAACTTAATGGAAGTAAGTGCTATGGCTGAACTACTGATTCTAAAAATCTTAAAAAAAAAAAAATGAAAAAATTGAAAATTTTAAAAAAGGTTGTAGTTACGTATTATAGCACCCTCTGAGATCCCAGTTGTGAAACTGTGAACTCAGTTATAGTTAGGACACGGAAGTACACACCTTACAGCTTCCAAAATAACGACAAAAGATTGCCCATTTTTTACAGTTGACTGATTTTTGAAAAAATTTCAAATATGTCATCTCAGCCTACTTTTCTAATGCTTGCTTCTCACTTGCTTCGTCTGAACAATAATAGGATCTTACTTATTTCTGTGTTTGTGTCCCTTTGAGTTCACACCTCTAGTATGATAGAGGGATCTTGGTGATGGAGTATCCAAGCACTGCATGGGGCTCTTCAGCTTCTGTGAGCAAGTAGAGGTGGATGCATTCCACCTGGCAGTTTTGAAAAGTGTCATAAACACTAGATACATGAAAACATCTAAGGTGTTTCAGATTATTTACCATTAACTAGTGAAGGATACTGTTAGCACTTTGAAGGTGCTGAGAAAGGTATGCTGCATCAATAGCAACTTTTTGTTTTCTGCCAGTATGTATTGTCATCTTTAAAATATTACCCAGGGTTTTTCTTGACCTTCGTATCTTTTGCAAGCAAACAATCACTTCTCATGGCGTTTTCCATCAGATTTATTTGCTCCTATGTATCAGTTTTAAAATCACAGGTCTCTTCCAGTTTTGTTTTTTTTTTCCTCTTGTCACCAATAGTGTTACAGATTGCATCATGACTGTGCACCACAAATATTTGCAATGCTGTGGAAAGGAAAATTGACTTGTTTAAAAAATCACATCCTTATTTAATTTATTTTCATAATATTCCTTTAATTTTAGTAGGAAATGGGGCAACTTGCAATGAGAATTTCATAGCTTTTATACACTGATTTACTCTTGATATTTTTTTCCCAATTTACTGCAACAGGAGAATTGTACTGACTGTGTTATGGTGAGTGAAAAAGATTAGGGTATGTAGCATTACAATGTTTTTGACAGCCTGATGTATTGCAACTTGAAATGTACAAGTCCTTTCAGTGTTATTCTCTCTTGCTCATTAAAACTAAGAACAAGGTTTAGGAATCTGATGCTACTTTTCTTGACTGCTTTTAAGGAAGAGCAGAAATAAGATGTTTGCACTGGTGACACAAATCCTATTCATGTGTTCATACTTGCGACCTAAAGGCTAATTTTCTCTTTGAGTTTCATTCACATTTTCAACCTGAGGCTGAAGGAAAAAGAGGATGGAGATAGGTAAATGGCACCTCCAATATCTGTGAAATCAATGACTTACTTTGTAGTCAGCAAAGAACACTAAAGGCAATACCTGGCTCTGCTACAATTATTTCTGTGAGATGCCAGCCTAGGAGGAGAAATTACATGTCTTTATGCCTGGTGAGAGGAGAAGACCAAAATGTTTTTTGTCCAGTATGACCTTTGAGTGCACTCCACAGTGCAGCCTGGGAGCTCTGCTACCAGTCCAGCTGTTCTGTGGCTCCTGTAAATTCTGCAAGATTTCTGTAGAAACAAGACAGCTAGGGAGAGGAAGGTCTCAGTGTACATATGGTTTCTTTCCTCAGAGGAAGTTTTGGATGTTGTGAAGTGCAAACATCTATTTGGGGCCACAGAGGCCTCTCTAGTGTTAATCGTCAGGATGCAGTGCAATAGCATCCTTGATGGGGTATCTGTAGTGGGTATCTGTAATTCTGAACAAGAGCTCAAAAAAATATGTAACTTGCTCCACAGCAACTCCTTTCCCCTTTCTAGAAGTATATCTTGGGATTTGGTTGAATTTAGATCATGTTCTGCCTTCTTCTCCATAATTCTTCATGGATAGCAGAACAAGAAACTTCATACCAAAGAGAGGAATGGGTCACGCAGCATAAAGGTCGGTCCTGGAAATAAAAGAATATTCCTGTCAAGTGTTTTAACACTATATGTGCTTTCAGTTCCTAAATGGGGAAAAAATAAGTGATAATAACTCTACAATGTGCCTTAAGATCTTTGTGTTGATACTTACCTTGTGTCACTCATATACCTCCACAGACATAAAGATATGATTAGGAGCGTGGTAGTTTAGCAGAAAGGAGTGAAAGGTGGACTATTGTTCCAGCAGATAAATGTCTCAGTAAGTCAATCTGAATTCCATACTTTGAGTTTAATATCTACTGTATACCAGCCAAAGCAACCTTTTAGATTTAATAGGAAATGGTCTTTGGAAGAAGACTTCCAACTTTGTGGAAGTTGCAGTTCACTGGGCATTATTCCAAAAACCATCTATTTCCAGCACGGAAATGACATTCAGGATCAAACTATGCTTTGCATCTCTGGTTTTCAGTAAAATTACACTGTATTCATTACCCTATCAAAACTAAAGACAAAATAGAGATTGCTTTTCTCTCTCATTTAATCATCGCTGTTGGGAGTTGTGGTTATAAGGGCAGTGTCCAGTGGCAAATTTCACATTATGAAGGACTGGGAAAACCATCTGAGCCTGCCATGGGAGATTTTAAATGAAATATCGCGTGAAAAACCTAAGAAGCCCAAGTTGTCTGTCCACTGTGCTGGCTTAGTATGTAGAATCAAAATGAAGGTGTCTTTAAAAGGTTATGTCTTTTAATGAAGGTGCAGTATTTAGAGTCCAGTAAGGGATTGTAGAGCTCAACAAACTAAATGGTAAAACTTTGCTATGACGTGGACGGAGCATTGCTGTAGCCTACCTGGAAGAGAAATCTTTGTGGTTAAACTTAGAGGCTTTGAGTAGTTGGATTTATGTCCAACTTAAAGCTGAGCAAATAATAGGATAAGTAAATCAGAAATATTTGGAATGATTTTGAATTTGAAACAGCTGGCCATGTTGTCCTGCTTTTTATGTTCATCTCTTCACAAATATTTGTATTTGTGTGATTGAAATTTCATTTGTACAAAAGTTTATGAGAAATAGATTTTTAGGTTGCAAGTTGAAATTTGTTTCATATTATGCCAGTTCCATTTCAGGTTAAAATAAAAGCAATAGATCTGTGGTTTTCCAATTAAATTTGCCAGAAGGCACTGTTCTCTCTCTTCCCCTTCTCCCTACCTTTTCCTTAGGTAGAACTCAGAGTAGGAATTCCGGTAGGAATCGTAGTTAGGAAAAATTTCTTCACTAAAAGGGCTTTTGAGCAGTGGAACAGGCTGCCTGTGGAAGTGTCTGAGTGACCATCCCTGGAGGTATTTTAAAGATGTGTAGATGTATCACTTACGGACAGGGCTTAGTGGTGAGTGTGGCTAATGGTTGGACTCAAAGACCTTAAGGGCTTTGCAAACCTAAATCAGTCCATGAAACCCAGTTCATTGCTGTCCCTACTACCATTATATGTCTCCATAGCAATTAAATATCTCCAAAAATGACATATCTGCAATATTTTGATTTTTAGAATATCTGTAGAAAACTGTGTCTAGATCAGGAACATAACAGTCCTATTGTAAAAATTCTTTGATATATTTTTCTAGGATGACTGTGATCTATCTTGATTGCTTTTCCTCTATACTGTCTCTGCTTCTTCATAGTACATGTGGTAATGGCTTCCTTCAGTAATAACAAGAACATCTCAACTAGTGGTGAACATGGGAAGACAGTGTGGCCAAATTATCAGTGAAATTGTTTCATAAATGTAGTATCAAACCTATTATAAATGGTATTTGGCTAAACTCTTACCTTGGCTATTAATCAGACAAATAATTCTAAGACCAACCAAATCACTTCAGAATAATCCGGTATTTTTAAATGTATATACTTTTCTTCATTCTCTTATTTCATGTGGCTCTCAAGCAAGCATTGCATCCTCCTGAAGAAAAGCAACGCCGTAAGAAAAGGTGCGGTTCGTTTTGGTAGACATACAGCCATTTAACTCATCCACCTTAAAAAATTAGTTAAATGTCTGTAATTCTTAACTACCTGTATTTTATGCAGATTAAGTATTACTGTCTGAAACTAGTATTCAGTATGCACTTCTGGAAAACAATAGAGGGAGTAGTAAAATTGATTGCAAATCTAATATTCCTCTAGCCAGCACAGCCTCGAGCTAAAAAGCAGTTAACATGCTAGAATCAGACAGCTCAGCTGCTTCCTCCAGAGTCTCTAGCTCGGTGTTATAAAATACTGAACAACATTTTCACATGCTTTGCCCAGAAGAGCAGTGTTGTGCTATTTGAAAAGCAAGCAAATGTTTCTAGTTATCTTCTACCTAAAAACTTCCTGGGAAATTTTGAGGGATTGCTTGGATAGGGCCCCTGTCCCGTCTTCATTTTACAGATGCACCTAGCTGTGGAGTTGAGTGGTGCACGGCCTCCCAGGCACCTCTGTGCTCCTGCAAAAACCCTTGGACAGCTTTCCTTTATGCAGGTTTCCAGAGTTTGTAGTCTGTCCTGTGAAGCATAGCTGTCTGTACACGGCAGGGGAGGTGTTTCCATTCTGAATTTTTTACCCAGCTCTTTTTGTTTATCTGTTGTGTTACAAGTTGCTGCACAAGGCAGTAGTGGGTAATGAGTGCTGAGAGGAGCTGAGCATCTTAGAACCTAAGATGCAAAATCTTCACCCAGAGAATGAAAATTGTTCTGTTGATGAGGATTGACCTTTGAGCATTATGTCACCCAAGTTAGTTTAAGATGCTGTTGTGTAAAAGACTGCTTTAAACACAACTCCGTACTACCTGTAAGGGTTGTTTTTGTGGTTGTTGAACAATGATGATGAAGAGAAGGTTCATGAAAGTATCATGTGTTGCCAATATTTTTATGTGTAATAAGTACTAGTTGTGGGTTGTTTCATTTCTGTTCTTTTTCCGAGGCAGCTTCTCAGTATGCTGGAAAGTTCTGTCTGTAATCTTGTACAGGAAATAGTTATAATTACCTCATTGCCATTAGTCCTTGAGAAGATGTAGAGTGGAGTGTGTAAAGCAATTAGGTAGCATGGTGTATGGGGGAATTTTTATTATTATTTTTTACTAGTAATTAACAAGAAGAAAGACTAAAATGTTTGCTCAGTAACATGACAGGTCTGTTGAGTATCTTTCCTTGGAGCCCTAGGAGTTTAGTGGCTCCTAAAGAACCACTCTTGGGTTTAGGCACCCTTAAGTCTTACACTTTGTTGTATCTCTTGGAATTAGAAAGTGGATGTGTGTAGCAGATATTGCCAGCCTGCTTTGCCTCATTGTAATTCCTACAATACTTGGTTCCTTATCTTTAACCCATTTCTGAAATCGATGGTGTCAAGCCTTTCTGGCTTCACATAATCTAATATGTTTTAAAAAATGATTTTTCTTGCCATCTTATTCTTTCCGCCTCACTTCTGCATCTTCCATCGACTTTAATTAAGCTTTCCTTGGGCTTGTGACCTTGGTGAGCTTTTAAAAATAAAATGAACTGACTTGCAAGGTGATTTTTCCCAATCTTTTTTGTAGCCCTGCTGGAAATTCACTTTGTGTGGTGTTTGAAAATACAGGCTGTTCATCTGGGATCATCATATGTGCACAGAGTGGCAACTAGGAGAAACCTCAACCTTCTAATTACTATATTGTAGCAAATACTTCAATTCTCTATAATTTATGCTTTGACTTTTCTACCCCTTTAGGACCTAACTATACACTGTTGTTTTTCAAAAGAAAGATAGAAACAATTTATTCTTTCAGGCAAGCAGTATTGAAAGGAAACCGTTAAAAAATAGAGTGCAGAGTAAAAGAAGCGTAGAAATGCCTAACAGGATTTCTCAGCATGCTTGTTATCTTCCTTGCCATTTTTTTCCCAATAAAACTTCAGACTAGATGGGTAGAAGTAGATGACTCTTCCTAATTCCATTTATAATTACATTTGGCTGTCTTCCATCAAAGGTCTGAATAGTAGCTCTTGTCCTGATTTTCACTATTATGGAATCTACATATAAATCACTGCACACTGTCATACTCTGGAAGGCTGAATTTGAAATACCTCTAAAGCTGACATTATACATACGAGATCTACAGAGAGCCTTACATACAGAATAACTAAATGGGCCTAAAACTGGAACGATTTTTTTTGTTTGTTAGCTTGGTCTATTCTTTCTTACTTGGAT
>VXBZ01009569.1:34295-57342 GCA_013399135.1 Heliornis fulica | reverse complement strand
TTTTTTTTTTTTTTTCTGTGAGTTATTGCACTTTGTGCCTGCTGGGGAGCGTACGACCCCATACAGAGCTTTATGCAGCTTTATAATTACTTGCCTTTGTAGAGGCTTCTCTTTCTGCATTCATCGAGGAGCTGGAGGAGTTAGCAGAGCATGTGTGAGCTGCTCCATCCTGGCCCTTTAGTAAGAATCACATCATGCTGGAGCACCCACCCCCTTGGGTCAGGTAATGAAGACAGTATTGGATGTGACTGCATGCACAGAGCAAAATCACAGTAGGACAAAAAAAAAAAAGCTTTTTTTTATAAGCTTTGAATAATGTAGTAAATAACACAAGAGAAATTTTAGTAAAAGCTGTCATTTTAGTATTAGATTGAGGTAAATGTGGTGAAGACCACAGTCTGCCTTGACTTAATGACCTATAGAATAATATAGGCAGGAATACATTTTGGATTAGTCACTACTTGTTAAGACAGTAAGCTCCTTTCTTTTGTCAAGGGGGGAAAACAAAAAGCAATCTCTTAAAATAGATTATGCTCAATGTTAGCAAAGACTAAACCTTGAATTAACCCTGACTATCTGACATACTGCTAAATTTAGCAATCCTTCTCTCTACGGTGCATTTAAAAATCTTCTAATTCCTAGTATTCCTCATGCCATATTCTAGCATTATGTGGTTTTCCACTGCAGACAAAGCCTTTAAATAAGATTGTGAATGTCAGATTTGTTTTATTTAGATGCTCTAGTATATCACCCAGCAAACTGCATCAGATCCCTGCAGCAGTATTCAATATTCTGGTTTTAGAACCAGAAGCAGTATATCAGTCAGCAAAGTGTGATACCTTCCTAACACAGCTGCAATGCTCTGGAAATCCAAGAGCTCTGCACAGGTATATATTGCACTTGGAATGAGCTCAGGTGTCTCTAATGTACTGCTGCAGTGCTCTTTATGGACATACCCTCACAGAATAAGAGGGGATGACTCACCACCGTTAAATTAGGCATGTGACTTCATATGGTACTGTATCAAGGCATAACCCCGATTTTTAAAGAGCATCGATTTAGTCATGTAGGTCAAATTTAATGTAAGGTATTAATAATGTCATAAAATTATTAACAGCGACTCCTTGCCATCTATGAAAAGTGAATGTTTCAAACAGCTATGACATTAAAGTCATACCATACCAGCTTTCTTTTCCTTTTGATCCTCTATTTTCAGTCGATTGTTGGTATTGTATTTAAGAGAAAAGTTAGAAAAAGAATGCTGAGAGCAGACATGTGGCGAACTATTTTTCATATGCATTTTGCCCCCATGAAGCTATTCTTGGTATATTGTAATGTATTCGAATGTGTTTCTGCTCCACTTTCACAGCCTCCACTAAATCTGCAAGCCCTAAAGCTTTTAAATAGACTTGCACTGAAAGGTATGAGATGGTGAAGGAATAGAAATGCTGCTTCTCAGAAGAGCCTGGACCTTCTTCACACAGTGTGGACACTGCTTTTAGAACTGGAGGGGCACTACGTGTTATTCCAGCTGCGTGGTGAAACCTTTTGTCTGATGTTTTACCTAGACAGACACTGTATGAGGGTTTCTTGCATTCTGTACAGGCATTCTACTCTTAAGAAAGAAGAAAAAACCTTTTTTATTTTTTCATAAGGCCTGTGTTAATTCTTAGATACCCTTTGCAGATTGGGGGTGTTCGGGGGTGGTGGAGTTCCTTGCCTGTGCTAAGAGACACAGAGATGCAAATGTTTCCTAGACTTACTGAAGATAAATGGCAAGTCCATAAATGCCTGAGCATAGATCAATGTTCGATTTAATAAATCTGGTAGATAAAGGTGAGGTGCTTTTTTTTGTCATAATCTGGAATATGTACGGTATCAGCAAGAAACTCTCAGGCAATTTTATTTTGGTAGCTGAAACTCAGCATCTCTTAGATGGCTTAGAGATAAATTACCACTTTTTACAATCCCTTTTGGAAGGCATATTTAGTCAACAACATTTAGGATTCAGTTTAAAAGAATTGATTTCTCCCTGTCCTGTTGGTACTAGCTAATATTCATTCTGGACAGATTTATCAGCCTGATTTTCCATCTGTGTTTGCAGGGAAGTTTTGGAAATTTCCTTTTCTCTTACATGTACTTCCAGACAAATCAGTAAGATCTATATTTTCAGTGCCTTAAATTCATTCCACACTGGAGTGAGTGGTGTGGAAGGTCAGATCCATTCTAGGCTTGTCTGATAAATTTTTAATCAGATATTTGCAATTTAAAAATATAGATTGTTCATATTGATTAACAGATCCTGTGTTAGGGAGGGTTCCCCTGAATATGATGGTGCTTTATAGGCCACAACTCCAAGTCTGGCAAAACTGGTGATTAAGTGATTTGCCCCCTTTGATAACAGAGAGCGCAGCATGGGAGAAAAGGGTGAGCATCATCTTCTAACAGACAGAGTGGCGATGATATTCTGCGAGGGCACCTCAGGCTTCAGGGGGAAATCCTTTCCTCCTGCTGGTCCTTGTTGTTGCAAGTTTCCATTCTTCTGCATTATTGGCTCTCCTCCCTACTATGTGGTTGTGGGTTCACTGCAGACTGTGCTTGGAACCAGCTATATAATTCCTTATGCAGCCTTCTCACCGCCTCCTGCAGCTCATCTCGTTGCTGCAAGAGGTCCTCCACCCGGGCACACATTGGCAAGCACATGTGATGCCTGTCCCTGATCTGGGAGGAAGGCCTGGGCACTTTCTGCAGCCTGAGGTCTGCACTGCAGCCTGTTGCTTCCAGGTGGAGGCATCACCCACCACTGGGTGCAGAGTCCCCAGCCAGAGCTGCAACCTTTGCTCTCAGATGAGCATCCCACCATTTCTGCCTTGAGGGACAGGTGCCCCGACCATTCAAAAACTACTGTGTGCCAAGATCTGGCACTCCACTGCAGAACTAGCCAGCTCCTTTACAGCTCCCCTTCACGTCTGGATTCATTAGATAAAAATCTATCTTCCTTTCACTCTCATTTCTAATGTGTTCTTAAAAATTTGTCTGACTGAAACACAGTTACGGTTAGTGCATAATAGCTTTTTTGAAGTAGTCCCAACAAAACCTGATACTAAAGCTTCCCATCTGGAGGATAGCTGCTCATAGAGAACACACAGATAGGAATTACAGTGGCTGACCACATTCTACAGGTCAGCTTCAACTTCCAAGTGGCTTTATGTTAATATTTTTGTGTGATTTCCACTTGCCTCTGTGGGTCCAGATCATGGACTTTATATAGTTCATGCCTCTGAAAACTTTGAGATATCTATCAGTGTTGCTCTGGATTTATCATCTCTACTGACATAATATTTGATAAGTAGGAGGCTCTTCACAGTTAGTTCTTTTTTGTTGCTCTACTGACCATACACACAACAAGGAAAGTCGTGGGAGTCTGAAGCAGTTTGTGGCACAGCATGCATTCCATATGATACCTGCATAATAACGCCTGAAAACTTGCTTTTATAGCACATCTCATCAACATCAGTAACTGGAGAAAAATATATTCTGTATCTAGACACACAAAGATGCATATCTTTTATGCTACAATAATTTTTGTTAAGGCAAAGTACACAGACACTTGAAAGGTGGTAATTCGTTCTTTAGAGTTTCCTGTTTGACTCTTGAGTTGTCATGACCAACTTGTCACAGCTATGTTGCTTGGAAAAAAGTAATCTTTCTGACAGACAAATATGTGTGTTACATGAGTATGTGTACATGCCTGAAATTATTATTGTACAACACATCCTCAGGCGCTATTGCTGCTATTTGCAGAACACCTGGACTTTTTAAATTTTAATAAATCACCTCTGACCAAAATATCTGAGAAGCCAGATGCCACTGGGATATATCCTGTTATGTGCTTCTAAACCTCTTCTGGATAAAAGTTTAAGTGTGTTGAAAACAAACAAATTGGAAGACACAAAGGAAAGAGACGGTCTGAAAGAAGGCTGACTAAGTTACAGCATGGTGATGTGAAGTGCTGCTGAAGACAGAGGGTGAGAAACACCCCAGCTGTAGCAACTCAATCCAACTCCTGCAGCATGTTCTGTTGGGTGTTGGTATTTTATTTGTATTTAGATGGTGACAGAAGGCCTTGACAATGGTGAGTTCAGTTATGGCAGGTGTTGGATAGCGCATGAAGCTTCAGACCGTTTCTGACTACCTACAAGCTAAACAAAACCATTACTTTGTAATACTGGTTAGGAAGTGAGTGTCTAAATATAGAAATGTTTCAGCATGCCTCTGAAGGTCAAATAGGTGTTGGGTGACAAGGAAGGACTGAGCTTGTTGGCCTCTGCCCCTGGCCTAGTGACTGATTTGCAGTCACTGGGAGTGCAGGCATCACTTCAGCTGCTCTACACTACTCATTCCTAGAAGAGTGTGAGAAGGGAAGGATGGCTTTCATACTTACTAGCATTTTAAGCAGTACATGAAGGGGTAGAGTACAGGAATCACTTCAGCCCTGCTTATGAATAGCAGGAAATGTTCTGTTCTGCCCAGCAATGCTTGTTCTGTTTTGATCATTTGGCACACAGTAGGGAGATATGCATTAAACTTCCACTACAGTTGGTGCCACCGTCACCCACTTTGAGTAGGATTGTTACTTGTCAATTCACGGACGAACTGTCTGTTATGCCTAAGAATCAGCTATTGGCTATTATAGTGATATCATACATTTCAAAGATACAAGGGGAATAAAAATGGTTCAGTGTGACAAAAAGGAAAAAAAAAGAGACCAGGAAAAATTCAAATCATTGGAACATCATTAAAATTGAGCTCCTATTAATCCTGCTAATGGGACAGAGGAGTTCTAGGAGGAATAGTAATACATAGAAGCAGATTTGTCTTGCAGCCTTCAAATATGAACACATGAGAATAGGTAAGGTCTAAAAAAATCTGTAAACATTCTTAGATACCTCCCTGACCATTGTTTACATGTCCACAGGCCTCTTCTATTTTAGTATAATTATGGATGCTATGACAATCTTGCATGGAAAAGCTGTTCATAAAAGAAAAGTGTTTTGAGTAAACTAAAAATGGAGAATGCAGGAAGGAGAATTTGAAGTGATCTGACACAAAACATGTGTAGCCTTGATAACAGAAATGTTTGAATGTTGTTTGATTTCCAGCCCTGCCAATGATGAAAGTTTTTTCTCTTTGTTATGCTAATATAAATCAGGAATTTTAAAGTGCGTAATACATGCCTTTACTTTTCTGAAGTGACTTTTTTTACTTATATCTCTTCTTGTTTGGACAAAACCCTACATCAAATGCAAGGTGTAATTAAAAGCAAAGATTGTCTCCTCAGAGGATCTTGGAGCAAATTTATCTTGTCAATTTTAAAGGAAGTTGAGGAGCTATGGAAAAAAAATAAAAATTGCATATGACAAAAATTTTCTCCTTCTAGTAATCACAGAATCACAGAACATCAGGAGTTGGAGGGGACCTCGAAAGAGCATCTAGTCCAACCCCCACTGCCCTAGCAGGATCACCTAGATTAGATCACACAGGAATGCATCCTGGTGGGTGTACTACATTGAACATCTCTGCTGCTGTCCCTGCTCTTTTAATAACCACTGCAATTCTATTAGAGTCATTGAGTTGGGAGCACTTGTTACACCTGGCCGAGCTCACAGATTCTTTCTTTTGCTTTCCAACTCTTACTATTATGGTACTTCAGATCATCATATGTATTCCTACATTTCAATATGTTCCATAAGGAATATAATTATCTCTCATTCATAAAACCACTGTGGATAGGTAAGAATTTGGACCAGTGTATTTCTCTAAGACTTGGTGGTTACTTCAAGGAAGTTGTATCCAGTCCTTTTTAAAAGATGTAGCCCGTGTTTTCTGAGCTCAGGATGAGTTGTCTTGGTAAAGAAGAATTCCTTGCTCACGTGGTTTTAGTTTGGTTTTGGGTTTTTTTGTTGTTTTTTTTTTTTTTTTGTGGTTTGGTGGTTTTTTGTGTTGGTTGGCTGGGTTTTTTTTGTTTGTTTTTGTTAATGAGAACAAGTGTATTGGGTCAGGAAAAATTCTCATTTCAGAGACCTGAAAGGAAACTCCAGCTGTCAAAACACAGTTGAAATGCAAGACAGGCAGTCTTCTCATTTAGGAGGGAAGTGAGGCACGCTGACAAATAACATCCAAACAGGCAATGTATACTGCTTAACACTTTTGAAGGCTGACCATTTGAGAGCTGTCCTTCAAGGTTGCCTTTTTTGATCCTTCTCCAATTACACTTGCTTAAGAGGGAGAGGTGGGAGTGGGGGAGGGGATGGGAAAACACAAAACAAATGGCCCGTAACAGGTTTCTGGTTGATAGCGTGGATTCAGGGAGCTTGTTATAGTGAACAGATATTACTTTCCAATACCTCTGCAATAAAATTTTGCTGTCAGCAACAATCCATATTTTTACTGAAAAATAAACCAAGATTGTTTAGCTGGATGTATTACAATAAACCTTGGAGTGTGACTGGGGAAGAACACATGGCTAGAAAAGAAGTAAATCTGTAAGTTAACTGTATTTATTGTTGGTTGATATAATACATGTTTTTAATGTACTACATCAGCTTAAAATTAATGTCTAACCAAAAGGAAGTACTTGAGATAATATTAAAAAGAAAAATAAGAGAGAGAAAAGGGAGGGAGAAATTATTAAAATCTGTGCTAATAAGTTAGGATCTGCCTTGCTGGAGGCATATTTAGCATTGGAGAGCAACCAGAATATAAGAATGAGATTAAAGGTTTGCAGTAGTAATGGAGTTATGCAGTTAATATGCATTTCTAGAGCTGCAGAAAAAATAAAAAAATATAATCACTTCTTAAAGAGATTTATTTTAAACTGATACAGCTATTAGTTTTTTACCAGATATGAATTTCAGAGATAAAATTAACCTAATTTGTCACAGGTTTTAAGATTCGGGAATTTTCTGCATGTCTATAATAAGCTACTACATAAACCACATTGCCAATCAGCACACATCATTTCATTGTTCTTGGTTTGTTTATTCTTCTTTTAGAATAGTATAAATGTAAGTACTTCCTATTTGAGCACAAAAGCTTCTTGTCTTTCTTAAATTCTGGCAAATTCTGTGTCATCAGAGTGCATCAAGGCAGATGGCTTCAAACTAAGCTTGGCCCCGTGTGTTGAAGGGTTTTTTTTGAATGTTGCCTTCTCTATCTTTTGTGAAGTGGTCTAAATTTGCATGAAAATGGCTAGTAAAGTAGAAAGCCTTGAGAATTATAGATAGAGCATGTGATAGTGTTGGGGTTTTTTGTAAGCATGCTGTCCGTTAATAAAGTTAGCAAGTTACAGAAACTCAGTACCTTTTTTATCTTAAGAAAAATATGAATACTTATCAATTCAATAAAGATATTTTTAGGCTTCATTAAATAAATATGACTTTTTACGGGAATACAACTAAATCTTGGACATGACACATGTTTCAGCTAAAAGCCTTATGTTGATTTGAAGTGAATAGTGACAGGCCATTTTATTGAAGGCATTTTTTATACCATTTAGTAAAATGTTGGGGTTTTCTTTTATTAACGTTTTGTAGGTTCCTAAGTGTGGACTATAAGATACTTACAGAACTGTGTATAAGTACTATTTACTACCCATTCTCCTTTCTGCAGGTAGATTCTGGCAGCTCATCAGTAATAACAGAAAAATTCCAATATCAGAATCCTCTTGGCTTTTGTACATACTGTATATATATGAAACAAGACATTCTTGTAGCTTAAATGATCTTTGGGAGAAATCTTGAATATTGTTATTTTTATATCTTCATGTTTTTGTTTGTCCCTCTTTGAAAAGCAAACCCAATCTTTGGATGTCTTATATTACTGGTAGTTAGTTACAGTGGAAATTTAAATCTGTCAACTGAGAGGAGATAACTGATGTCATTGAGGAAATAGTTTAAGCAGCCTTGTGCCATGGATGTTGCCACAAATGAAGTGGAAGATGCTAGCAACCCTGGTGTTCCTCCTGTTAATTGTCCCGATAATGATACTGGAAATTATCCACAAAATGGAAGTGATTAGCCTGTATTCAAAGGGGCTGCACCTGCACTTATTGAGTTCAAAGGCAGCTCTGAAAGGGGTTAAAATTAGCTGCTAAGAGTATATTTGCCATATGGGAGCAAGCATACTTTTATCCATCCCCTTCCTCCCTGTTTCTAACAGCAATTAATTTCAGCAATTACTAGTTTTTTGATTGGATACCACTAAGGCCACCTTTGTACCAGTGTTGTAATAGTACTACCAGTTTAATCTGAGGCTTACTGCACCGCTCCCACAAACCCCATTGATCACTGACATGGTGGTATTACTGGAGCATGAATGATAAAGGGAGGTATAAAGGAGTGGGAGGTTTACGGCTAGAGCTGACAGTAAGAGTATTTGTGAAGCCACCTTAAGATGCCAGTTCCCAGAAAGCAGAACTGACTCCCAGGTAGGCGACAAACACATAGCCTCTGTCTAACTTTAGCATCGTTTCCAGTGAGTTAGTATCTCTGTGACAGAGGCAGTCATGCATCTGCTCAGCCCACACTCAGACAGGATCAAGTGGGATCTGGAAGCTGCAGACCCTTCCATGAGCTGAATGAGAAACACTGCATTTCAATTTGGATTGAACTCCTCATCACTCTGGCTTCCAGGCTAGAGCTGGCTTGCTTCCTGCTGATTTGGAGGAGAAGCCACTAGAATTAGAGTTCTGCTGACTGATCTCCCTGGTGTGAGTAAAGTGGAGATAACATTATACTGTAAAGATACAAAAAAAACCCCTAAACAAAAAAAAAAAAAAGCAACCTAATACTGTCTTCAGTGAAAAACAGCAGAAATAAAAAAAATAATTTCTTTTGTCATTTGTCACATAATCTAGTGTGCTGTGACTAAAAGAATATTTTCTTTCTTGCTGTTAGGTGAAGTGAAAAGGGTTATTGCCGGGGTCCTTTAGTTGCATGCGAGCCGAGAATGACTGGACGCACCAATATGATGCAGAATCATTCCACTTTATTAGCAAACTCCGTGACATTATATAGGAAACCATTTCCGTACACCCACCACACACGCATCACAAGCTAAGCTGATTGGCTACCTTGTCTTCTATAGCTACACCCCTATTCAGACAGGTATCCTCCTTTCTTGGAACTTCCCCAACTTAGTTGCCACATCAGCAACTTCCCTCTTTCACTGACCTTGGTTACTGCTGCCTGACTGCCCACACCAAGTATATCTCAGGCAAAGCTGCTCGGGCCCCAACAGGTTATACTTATTTTTAATCCATTTTTAATTAACTTTTTTAATTACTGGGACAGGAAAGTAGTAAAAAACTTGTTCAAAATGGTTGGAGAGCCATTTTATAGGTTTTGTTCTGGACACTATGCAGGGCAAAACAAATCTAGGAATACTAGTATTTTCACATTATTCAAAATATTTTTAAGGACAGAATAGATTATTCTGATCATAACTTGACTTTCTCTCTGCAGCGTGCCACATGGACTTTCGATGATCTTTCAAGGTCCCTTCCAAACCCTTCTATTCTATGATTCTCTGATAACTTGTCAGAGGAATTTCTTTTCATCTTGCTACCTTTAGCTCACCTTGACTTAGCTTACTGTGAATATTCAAGATCTCTGATAAGCTACAATGAAAATATGCTGGAATTTAGAAAACATACCCCTCAAATCAAATGGGTAGATAGTCTGAGACTAATATGGTATCTTCAGGGGAATCAATCACCACAGTATTGTTCCTTTTATTTAGTGTGTATATGTGCACACACTTCCTATTCATACCAAGTGATAAAATACTTGGTGAGACCAGCTTACCTACTCATAGACCTTACTGACCTAATTTCTGAAGTGTATGAATTCACCTTCCAAAGATGTTTCTTTGCACAGCTCAGGTTTTTCACTTGAAGCCCATATTGAGCTTTAAAGGCATCCATCATGGGCCTTAGAGTACACAAAATACACAACCAAAATTTATCATTTTCACATCAGAGGGGAGGATATGTAACAAGGATTAGGCAGTTACGATTGCCAGCTTCCTTTTTTTTTAAAGGCTCTCCCAGTTTCCTGAAAAAAATCACCTAGGCAGTGCAGATTGTACAGACAGCATATAGTCAGTACATTAACTAGGTCAGGAACTGCAGTTAAGATCCTTTTACTCCACTAGTTTCTAAAGCCACCTCTATTGACCACAAATTCTTTTAACATGTTGTGTATACCATTATACCTTAGAGCTTCCCATACCAAAAGTTTTAGGAGATATATCAGCAGACTTACTGCATTAAGTCAATTTAGGTGGAAGGACACTCTTCTCACTTGTTTGCCATTCTTTTTCATCTTTAATGTTCTCAGTGTGGGAAAAAAAAATCACATAAGAAAGCCTTTTTTACCTATTTGGGTCTGCTTCAAGGGCTCGCCTGTAATGGAACATGCCATGAGATGAAATGGAGCAAGCGCCTTCAGCAAAAACCTATGGCGTAGACACCAGTAGCTAAGTTACCTCTTGGCCAGCAAGCACAATTATGCTGACAGCTGAGGAAAAGCGACAAGATTATCAGACTAGCTCTGACAGCATTAGCATGGATTGAAGGCTTTTATGTCTACTTAGGACCTACGGCAGAGATGACCCAGTTAAGAGGAGTTCCCAAGTTGAACATTACTGGCTCTTCACAGGTTTGCATGAGGAAAACAAGCAGATCCCCTTAACTAATCATGTTAGCGCCGCTGACAGCCTTCGCCACATCTCGAGGATTTGCCAGCTTTCTTGCTGCGCCAGTGGGGCTGCGTGCGGAGGCCGGTGATGGCATGTGCAGTGGGCTCTCCTTTGGCTTGTCGAGAGCGTGGTGGATTGCTCTCAGGATTTTATGTTTTGACCACACTTTCAGAGAACTTCTCCAGCAGCTATAGCTGCTATTTTTAAGCAGCCAGAAGAAACCGATTTATCTGTCAGAGCAGGAGAATGTGCTTTGCAAAGCAGAAAGCTACATATCTGGGTCACACACTGTATGGTGCGAGGCAACCGTGTGCAGTTCAGTCAGGAATTAGACAGCTATCAAATGTTGTTTTCTGGGGGAAGGAAAAAAGAATCCTCAAACAGCGGGGAAGTAGTCTTCTCTGGCATAAAAATCACCATATGCTAAGCCTCTCTTTTGCCACAAGCTAGACAGATGTATTTTAAAGACTGTCTGGAGGAATAAAGTAGATCGGTCTCTTTATTCCACAATTTTTAACAGAAAAGGAAAAGCAAGCACTTTTTCAACGGTTGAACAAACAGGTACCTGTAAGCCCCTTTCTAAACCATCTTCTGTATATTATTATTAAATTTTAAAAGCTTTGTGGGGAAGGGAGAGGAAGGGGGCATTTTCATTATAAAAGGAGCCTGGCCTGGCTTTTAGTGTCTGAGTGGGACAGAAAAGCTGTGTTTACCTCTCCTGTGGGAGTCTGAGACAGTCAGGCTTGTTAGCACCTCCATTGGTCTCAAACAGATTCACTGGAAAATGAACTGATGAACCATTGTCTGTACCAGCTCCTGAAGGGGAGCATCGTGTCCCTCTGGTTTTCCTGAGATTGAATAGTTGATGAAAGCATGAGTAGTTTCAGCTCAAAACCCAGTAAGAAATTAGAAGCGAGGGGTGTTGGGGTGGAGTGTGGTGGGTGTTGATGCTTGAGACCATAGTCTTATGCTTAAACCTGCTCCTCATGGAAGGTGTCGGCTTCATTTCTACTCCTTTGACAATGTAATCCTTTGCTGGGGAAAAAAAAAAAATCTTTCTTTTCTGTTACTGTGAAGCTCAGGAAGACCAGAAAGGAGCCTGTATCAGGATCAGTTAGTGATGTCAAATCCTTCTAAGACAGTTTCAGTCAATATGCTGCTGACATTCCTAGATTCAGTTTTACATTCATAGTTTTTAATAGTAAAAATGGCATCCTGTCTCTTGAAGACCTGATGATTAGGGATTTGATGATGTGGATTGACCAGTGTTGGATGATGAATTAATGCTGGTAGAATTTTAGTGGCAAGCACATGTATAACGCAAAGCAGCAGCAGAAAGAACTCGTGACTACCTTCAGGCTCTTGCAACGGCATGGCAGTAGTGGCAGCACTGACATTGTCAGAGAGCAACTATCTAAAGACAGAGGGACAAAGTGGGAAGAAAGCTCTAGAAGCTGATGAAGTCCCATCATCATGCTGTCCATTACTGGTATGGCCAAAGCTGGTGAACCCTGGCCGCTACACACCTGTGAGGAATACATGGCTCATGACAGCAGCTCTCCAGTGGGTTGGTAGAAACAGAACATGACATGAGTAAAAGATAGAACAACTATTGCCTTAAGGAGAAATAAATTTGTCCATGGATTATTGAATTATATTGTCATACTGATTTTCTTCCTAATTTTCTTTAGTAGAGCAGATTACTGTAAATTTTTAGCTTGTGTGGAACCCTAATGTAAAATCTTTGAATACAAAATATTAATCGGATCGTGGCTGCTTTGGATCTTATTTTCCTTTAGTGTTTTGGGTTTTCTTCAGCTAAACTACCCATTGGCTTGGATAGGAGTTGGAAAAATGTAGAATTTTCATCTATTGTTTTATATGTGCCCATCAGACTGAGTGATGGCCCCCACCACAAACCAAAATAAAACCCCAAACAAAAACAAAACAAAAAAAAAAAAACCAAAACAAAACCCAGCAACAACAAAACCCAAAACAAACCCACAAAACCATTAGAAGTCCTGCATGATTATTTTCAGAGACTCATTTTAATTCTTTTCTCTTATGAGAGTGAAATGGCAGTGAACTCAATTTAGCAGCTGCAAACTAAAATCTGTATTTCTTATATTCAGGGTGGGTACAAGATAGGGAATCTGTCTTTTGAATGCGGTGTTAGTAAATTGCTCCTTACTTCCTTTGTCCTTCCCTTTCACATGCTTTTCTCTCATCCTTGGTCTATCTAGCTGCCTTTCTGGCTGGCAAAAGCCCTTCTGTGGGGCATTGTTGTGTTGAGACTGTTGACTCTGAAGAAGTTCATTAGCCACCACTGTGCTCCCCCGAATACACTCACACCATGTACTTTATTATACCCTTTTACTGAAGTGCTTGGCTAAAGTGAAGCTCCTTTGGTTTGGTATTTTTTCAGGTTGTTTGCAAGGCCTAGTTTTCTGAGTATAGTCCAAGGCTCATTAACACTAATTCTGTGTGGAGTTGTAATTTAGTCAAGGGCAAAACAAATTGATTAAACCAAATTGACATCTACCTCACATTACACAAAAGTGTATCTAGCGAGCTGCTTATTACATTCTTTTCATGTTTTTCAAGATCAAATGGATGTGGGTGTTTACATATAATCAGAGGTTACAACCTTTTTTGCCACTCAGAATTCACTGCAGTAGTACCATTTGTGCAACTGTATAAATGGGCAGTAAGGGTTGAGAGACAGTTTATGATTTGCACGTTTTTTAATAGAAGCTGATGTTGTAGCATTTGTGTATTTCTATGTCTGAGTTTAGTGTGCCAGGAGAATCAAGGCTGTAATATAGGGATGATTCTAATGCATTTCTCTGATGTGAAATACATGAAATACTTTATGCTGCTTGTTTGTATTTTGGTATTAAATATTATTGAATGTGAGGAAAGAGAGGTCATGGCATATATATAACTACAAAAAACAAAAGATATAATTTTTAAAAAATCTTTTAATGGAGATCCAGGGCCAGTGCTATGAGGATTATATAAAGAAATAATTTAACATGTGAAGAAGAGCATGTACAAGACTTCAAGTTTTAAAAATCTTATTTTGTATTCTTAGGCTTTTGTCAGCTTGCAGAACTTCAACTCATGAACTCTGAACAGAATCCAGCCAAAAGTTCTCATGATGTTCGAGAAAGGAAGGTTTTATATGCTATGATTCTATGATTCTATTTTACTGAGGGTAAAACTTTATACCCGTGGAATACTGCAGGTCTCCAGAATAACTCAGGCCTCCTTTAAAAGGATATGAGCAGCTCATTTTCATAACCTCTTGTATTCATCTTGGTAAAAGTTTAGGCTGGAGTCAGTATGTGGAACAGCTTGCAGGGAAAACTTCCACATCTTCCCAGGGCTTTTACGCAGAAATGTAAAAATCTTCATCTGGCAGTGTGCAATGGTACCTACAGGTCAGTTCCCTTGCTGAGAGTTTGGAAGCTATAGCTAAGGTTAACCAGTACATTTTAAATATCACATTCAGATTTTGAAGATCATACAATGTAAAAATCTTGTTTTGCTAATGCACTTTTTGCGATCAGGTTGTATATAAGGTAGAAATTTAAAGTCTTTGTTCAACTTGGACCCAAATGTTCCATTTATAAATTGGGCAAATTCACTGGGTAGTAGATCAAGTTGGAGTCAACCCCTAAATCTGCCCTGAGGGCATAGTATTAAACTTTGATCATGGCCATGATTTTTCCTTAAAAAACAATAACAGCAAGACTATTTCGCTTCTGTGAAAGTATAACGACCTTAAGCAGATATCTGAAAGCTTCTGTAGCAGATATCTGAAAGCTTCTGTAATTCTATCAAAATTAGTTATTGAACTTGAATACTATGAATGTAGTAAGGGATTGCAGGGTAGAGGACCCACTTGAGTTGAGTGTTTCTATGACAGAATTAATACCAGCTGCTGTAGCTTTAACTCAGTGCTCTCTGATGCAATTATATGACTTAGGAAACCTTTTGAAGTGATGTTGAACTTGTAATTTTAATTCAGTTTCCTCCTTTTTTTTTGGTGATGTCTAGTGCATATACACTTCAAGTTGAAATAGTGCTTATACACTGAGTTGCCATAGACTATTTTATTATAAATAGTACCATATGTATTTATAGACTGCAGGCAGATAGGGTTACAAAAACAGAATAATACTTTGAATAGCCAGAATAGTAGTCACTCAACTAACACCAGGGGGAAAATCCATTATATGTATCCACATCGACTTTCAAATTGCATGAAAGGTTTTTCTTTTCAGCAGAATTAAGTGTTCAAAACTCTTTCACTCAAATTCATTTTGTCCTGTAATCCTAAAAACTGAAAGGTGTTTTCCCAAAGCTTTGGATATTACGTTATAAAGATGTGTATTTCTTATTTTCTTGTTTCATCCTCAATGTAAAATGTGCTTTATATATCAAGTATGGGAGGTGAGCACAATAACAAAGAAGGATCTGATATTAGTGATAGTGAAAGAAAGATAGATATTAACTCCAGGAAAGAATCTCACTTTCAGGTTAAAGCCAGACGATGAGGGAAGGTGTCTGAGCATGCAATTAAAGCTCTGACGTGGTATTCTGTAGTGCAGACATGTTCCCTAGTAGGTCTAGCCAAAATGCCCATTCCTGTAGGTGTTCCCAGGTGTAGGGCACCTGGTAATTGCTGCATTCTGGTCCAGTAAAGGAGTGCTTTTCAGAGGGAGTGAGTTATGTGGGTTTTACTTCTAAAAACTGTGAAGGTGTTTAGGCTAAATGCAAGAATAAATTATAACGTTGTTCACCTCCTCTCTAAAGAAAGAGTTCACTGGTTTTTGTCCCTTCAACAAATCATATTTTTCCAGGACCATATGTTAAGGCACATAACTATGTACCATATTGATTCTGTCCTGCAATTGCTGTACTTTTAAAAAGCAATCTGTCTAGTTATGTGAGACTACAATAATGCTATCCATGTATTTCCAAAATTCATAAAAGCAGTCAAAGGAACAATATGGATTTACAGACCTGCACAAGTTGCACAAGTTAAAATGCATTTATGTTGTGGAGCTTATCATTCATATGTCTTGAAGTCTCTGCTTAAATCCTTTGGCAAGTGCAGCTATGGGGTTTGCAGAAAACCTTAGTGACTGATCTTCCCAGAGGTAACTGACTACTGGTGACTCACCAGCTGAGACTTCACCTCTTTTTACATTGGATTATCGCAGAACATAAGAACTTTCCTACGAGTGAAAAGAGATTTTTTTTATTTTTTTTTCCCCAATTAGTTCTTGTGGACTTAAAATATTGCCTGCCAGCTGATGGCTTTATCTGCTGCCCAAAGGCAGAGCAAATGGCTCTGGAGCTGGTCTTGAGAGGTCCTTCTGGGCCCCTAACCATGGCCTGGTTTGATGCCGCTCAGGGCCCATGTAACTACCAGTCTTTCCAGAAACCTGCCAAAGGTGGAGCATATGGCAAGTGAGGGTGATGGCTCTGGAAGAGGGAGAGCTGCACCCTTGGTTTGGGTGAAGGGAAGCCAGGTTCCTGCTTGATGCCTTGGCACTCCTGGATCATCCTGAAACCCAGACAGGTCTACATTGCCGTCACATCCCAAACTAATTAATAAGCTTTCGTCACTGAGACCTCATTACTGTGAATAAGATTAGCTAAAGGTCTTTCTCTTGAAGGGAGAATTCAGGGTCTGAGGCTGGGGGAGTTATTTAGGGAAATAATTTCTGACTGTTATTATACCTAACTCTTATGTGTTAGAATTTAATGCTTTAGAAATCTTCACCTTTCCTAATAAGGAAAGATATTTTAAGTGGGTTATCAGATTTATTTATTTATTGATTTATTTTATTATTCAGGATAATTCTGTCACAACAATTCTAGAAAGCTGTTATTTGAAAATAAAAGCAGAGTCTTTTCTCAAAGCCAGGCTGAGTAATTATAGTCTTTCTTGTGCTTATATATTGCTCCAGCTTCATTTTATTGCCTGATGCATCTTCTTCCAATTAGCTTCAAATAATTTACCATGCATGAACCTTAGAGCAGTTTCAGAGTTATAGGGATGACATTACACAGCCTGTCCTCTAGGCTTGCAAAGCATATTTCTTTCAGGGTGCCAGGAAAACAAATGGAGTAACAAATTTTGTAGGCTGTTGAAGAGCAGAAATACCTCCAGGTATCTACTGACTTCAGCCTACTGTTTCACATCCAATAAAGAGACCTTTAAGTCTAAGAATCTAAGGATTCTTTCTTGATTACAGTCACAACCTTACTTATTTTAAAAGCCTACTTGTTTGCAGATTTTTTACTTATTTTCAAATTTTACCCTGACAAAAATAGAAATGTGTAGTTGGAAAAATTACACAATTGTGCACTCCAGTTATGGGCAATAATTTTATGTCAAGACAATTTCCTTTTGGGTAAGTATTACTTAAGGTGTGAGATCATTTTTGGCACCTAGAAGTAGAAAAAATCAATACCAAACCAATGAGATCAGTGCCACCATCTATTTTATACATTATTATTGCTACTGTAGATTTGTTCACTATTCTGCAACCCTGGCAGTGACTGGGGAACATGGTCATCAGTGCTTGGACCTGAGGATTTTGCCTTCATCTCTGTACAGTAATCACTAGTGTAGTGGGGTGGTCCTACTGCCTAAGTTCTTCCCTTATCAGCTGCACTTACTGGAGTTGTTCTGAGTCTGCCAAAACAAAAGGGAGGACAAGAAACAGAAGGTGACAGATGGAAGAGGCAGTGACTGTAGCATAGCCATCGTACGAGGGTGGTGGTAGGTACATGGAACAGGAGGTCATGGATAGAATAAGAAGGGATTGTAGTGTTATGTTGCTTGCTGTGGTTTGAGGCATGCCTTAATAGCAGAGACTATGTTCCACCCAAAGGAGAACAAATCTCTGAAGCCAAAGTCCTACAAAAACTTGTATGCAATCTGAACTTGGATCAGAACTTTTAATTTCCTCTGTGATCTACATATGCTAGGGCACATTCATATGTTTACACTCAGTTTATTAATTCTGTAACCTACTTTCTCTGACATATTATCATCGAAGAACAGGGAAGTGTCCTAACAAAATTGCCTTTTGTCATAACTCACATTCCATTTCTTATCATAAACAACATTCTTATTTGTAACAGAGGATACTAACTGATTTACTCTCTGCGCTGTATGGTATTTAACTGTGTAATTATTTCATTTGTTAACAAAGTTAACTACAATGTGATTCATGACAGCACTCCTGCAAGTATCTCTCAGTAAATCAAAACAGATGTTCTGTTACTGAAATTCCTTTGCAAATATTTACAGGAGTACATCAAACCTGCTGAATTATAGCTACTAAATCTCTGGGAATGTACTCATGAAAACAAATCCTGTTTATATAAGGAAGAAGGCACAATCACTCTAAACTGTACAATAAATCTTTCTAGTCTGAAAAGGTTGAAAGTCATTTGCATTTGGCAGAAGTAATGAAATGCATCTTAATAGACTTAAATGCTCAGCAATATTAATAAATAAGCACAGAATATAACTGTGTTACGGGGGCGATCAGGTGGGTTCTGTGAAATTAAGGTTTGGCTCTGCAGTTGGATTTTGTTTGTTGCCAAAACTCTTATTTCCTTGTAGCAACAAATCATGCAATACACTTTCAGACAAGTATAGCATCAGAGCTATTATCTTCTGGAAATAAACAAGAGTCATTTGTTTAGTCAGCAAATGTATGCTTAATAAGGAGTACAGACTACTCCAACGTTTTCAGAATTGCTGTTAGCTTGATTGGTAAAATGATCTCTTTAAAGAATTTCACTGAACTCAGGAACAATAAAATATAATAGAATCAGTATCCCCAGGGGTTTGCATGATACTGTGTAATTGTGAGAAATTAGCCTTACCACAGCAACTCTACCCAAAGGTCGAGTTCTATGCAACTTCTCTTTTAAGACGTAGCTGACTTTTTAAAGTGTGCAACTTTCTTTGTTTTTTGGGTTGTTTTTTTTTAACTCATTCTAAAAGAAGCTAATTTCATGTTCAGCTTGGCAGTCTCAGAGGGCAATCCATACCTGTTAGGAAACAAGGCTATGCTGTAATAAAGTCTGAATGCTGTTTCAGAATTAATACATAGTGTTCTTTTGTGTCAGGGAACATGGGTGTCCCAGCTGAAAACTTCCTTTCCTTCTGAAGAAAAATGGTTAAGTTTTTCTGACCCTTCTCCCTTTTGTCATTAAATTCTAATTTATTTTAATTTTTTTTTTAGTATGAGGAGATGTTTGTTCTGTCTCTATACCAGTGCAGGATAAAAATGAATGCCTTTCATACCTTAACATCTTGTTTATACCACCTATCTCAATTTCCATTCCTGTATATGTGCACAATGGTGGTTAGGGAGGGGAATGAAGATTCAAAAATTAATTTTATTCTTGCTGTAGGAGTCTCTGCGAAGGAAGTGATTTTTTTTCTGTCTTACAATTTACAGATACACACTGATGTTTAAATTCTTGAGGAGCTTCTTTGTTAGACTTTGACTACGGAAGTTTTGTTTTATTTAGGGCTCAATTTTTCACAAGCTTTACATCTGATAGTAGTTTTTTTTTAATAGGTGAATGGGCATATGATATAATGACAAATAACCAGAAATAAAAGCAAGGCACAAGTCAGCATCTGCCTGCAACCTACTCTGCTGAGTTATTTGAGGTCTGGAGAAACAAACTGGAAAGCACTCCCCAGGCTCTTATGTCAGTGAAAGAATCTACTCAGGAGATTCACTTGTGCAGCAGTACACTGTCCTTCAGAAGAGTCAGAGGTATTCTCATGTGACACCAAAGCAATGGTGAGCTTTGCTTGTCATGTGTGGCTATGTGCGTTCTAGGGATATCTGTCACATGTTGGAGAGGAGAGTGGGCAGTGAACACGTTCTCTGGGCTCTGGCTGAAGAACGATAGATGTATCGTTCTTCAGCCAGAGCCCATTAGATGTGGCCAGAACCTTGAGAACAAGACATCTATCAGTGGCTCCATTGAAAGTGTGTCCTCATTATATGTAAACTTTATTTCTTGTTGCAAGCACCTCTTTGTTGTCTTATCTGTCTTTGGTGCCACGAGTAGCTTCCTCTACTGCAAAGCTACCTTATTCTGCCCTGTGCCCAGGTGGCCAGGGCCATGACACGGCTAGCAGGAGTCAAAAGCTCCCTCTGTTTCAACCTCGAGGGAGCCTCCTTTGCAAATCCCCACTCTGCACGGCGAATACCAGACAGCTCCTTAACAGGGCAAAAGGTCTTTTGAGAAGGTTGCAGAATTGTGTCATCCATCTGAGTGTACCTTTCTGAAGGAAGCAGTTTTGATGCTGTGAGCAGCAGCATTTATAACTGGTCCCCGAGGAGCAGCTTCTGTTTGTACTGCAAAATCAATGATGTTACTTTTCTTGTAGATTTTCTTGATGACAGTTTTGATGTTGCTGTGTAAACTTAGTTCAGTGACAGGCACTGTATGATGGTGTAATTTTTCCTATTCATTTGCTGCCTCTTTTGTTTGTTTTATCATGTCTCACTAACTTGTCCTTTGCTTCTAATAATATACAATCTTTTTTTTTTTTTACTTAGATCATCTTGTGTGCTTACACAGACATTTGATAATGCTTCTCTGTGAATTTTCAAATGCAAACAGTATGATATGCATTCTGCATGATATGCAGAATTTATGCCAGGGTACTTTAGCTTACAGCTTAAGAGAACTTAAATAAGGAAAAAAGCTGGTCTGTCACTCGCAGTCCTTTGAAAACACAAGGGCTTTGTGTGCCATGTGATATTAAGTATAAAGCTTGCCTAAAAGTTGCTGATATTACTTTAATATTTAAGAAGATAACAGCTGGGTATGAAGGTGGCAGACAAAGCAGTATAAATTATGTAAGCTTGAAAGCAGAAGAATTGCAGTGGAAATCGTCCGCCTTGGAATGTATAGTGGTCAGGTCTTCTAACTGAAGAAGTGACGCAGAAAAATAACAGCAGAATTGTTCTGTGACATTCACACTGTGAGATAACAGAAGAAACAAGTGCAGTGCTTAGAAATTCACCACCTATACCAGGAGTACTTTAAAAAGTGGAATCACCTTTTCTGCCTCTTATTAAATACTAAACACTATGACTCAAGGAAGGAGATGCATTTGAAATTTAAGAAATTCAAGGGGTCACTTTACAGCCACAGTTCCAGAGGAATTCTGTATTGAATAACAACAGCAATGAAAAAGTTTCTTCTTTCCCTAGGATCACATGTTATAATTTGCTTTCAGCCAGTCTCAGAGCCACAGGAAAAGCCAGTCTCTGGGCACAATGCGTTTGGGACACAGCTTCGGTTTGAATGCTGAATTGGGTTTTTGTGGAGTGAGGAATGTGCTGAATATTTAGACTTTTTTTTTTCTTCCTTAGAGCAGCATTGTCCTGAAATGTTCTGTTTCTGGAGTGCCATAATTGCTCTGTAGGAGCCATCAAAGTGTCTCAGGTAAATGCAAAACTGAGTCTTAAAATGTGTATTGTGTTAATTCCTTTCACTTCTCTGACTCACCTTCATTTTCAGAATCTGTTGTGCACATCTGTTATTAAAAGCTCATTCAAGATCTTATCTGTAAACTAGTAGATTGGGACAACCTCTTTATTATTTTTTTAAGCATTCTTGGGGTAGCATGTTCATGAATTTGTACAGACCTTGGAATCCATGGATTATTCATCGGTCATGAAAGTGTGCTGGGACTGCAAGCTGAAAATCCCCTTGAGTTTTATTGGAGATGTTACTGCATTTTCAGCCTCACTTTGAGATAAAATAACATCTCAATCATTTTTATTTTTCTCCTTGAATAGGCAGCACACAGAATTTGAAGAAGGTCTGTAAAGGTAGCTTCATTGCCGTTTTGTTAGAAAAGTAATTTCTCTCTCTCTCCCATTTTGGGAGTGGTATGTTTTCTTAGGGAAGCTTTCCCATGGAAGTGTGTTTCGGGGTGCCCCTTGCTGGGAAGCTAGGGAGACATAACAGCGGGTTACAAGGTGGAGAACATGCCATATTGTAAACAATAATTTCTCCTTCAAAAATTTTAATAGCTTTATTTTTTTAATTTTCTTTGTAAGATTTGCACAATTTTAAGGGTTTGAGGGTTTTGGGGTTTTTTTTGCAGTTGACTGCAGGGATGAGGTGAGATCTTGAAAAGATGCAAGATCCTTAGAAAACTCTTCAGGGGCTGGAATATTTTCCCTCCAAGTTCTGACTAATACCACACCAGGACATGGAAGGAATATATCTCTCCCTTTCGGTAATTTGAATCTGAGTTTGATCTTCCCAAGGAAGGAAGATCAAATACCTTCTCTCCAAGAACAAATAAAGGGAAGTGCAGAGGATAATACTGCTTGACATTATCAGAGGTAACATGTAATCTATCTCCAAGCATATGTTACAAACCTACATACGTCAATATGAAGAGAGTGTGTCTGTAATAGTCCCGAACTAGAGATCTCGATTCTTCATTTCGGACAGCAGCAACTGATATTTTCAGCTTTAGAGATACAGCTGTAGTTTGACAGCCTTGACCTCAGTCTGTGCACAAGGGATTAAATGTGCTCGTTCAGGTTGTAGAGTCTGCAGAGAAGGACTTATGTAGCGCCCAGGTGCACTCCTCTTTGAGTCTCTGTTACAGTGGAAATAGCAAATGGAGGAAGAAGGTATCAAAAGGGGCTTAGGAATGAGTGTAAGTTATTTGATACAACATGCACGGCTGGCTGCAGGTGGGCCTCAGCTGCCTCTCCTTGTTCTCCACACTTGGTTAGACACGAGTCTGCTATTCCTGGGTGGGACATAGAGCTATCATCCATTTGGCTCTGATAGTTTTACAGTGCTAGTGATCACAATAAATTACCTGCTCTAACGTGAAGAATAACCCGATGAGGACAGTTATTTTGTAGCGAAGCTAAACAACACATGAACAAGGAATAGAAGAGCATATATTAGAGATTTTATTTGGCAGGCTAATGCACTGTAAACTTTCGTTGGGCTTTGAGAGAGAGAGAGAGATTGAGGTTCGGAGATGTTGTTGGAGAAGAGAACCAGTCTATGCTGGGGTCTTTTAGCTCCTCACTACAATGTCCTCACAGGACCAAGAGAAGAAACTGCAAAAACAGCATGCAAAGTTTTTCCCATGAAGTTTGTTTGGGGTAATTTTTTCCCTCCTTTGGAAAAATCTTATAGCAATACAAGTTGAAAGTTTTAGCTATATTTGTTGTGA
>VXBZ01009569.1:0-34247 GCA_013399135.1 Heliornis fulica | reverse complement strand
GTCCCCAGTATTCTAGACCTGAATGTTGTGCACTAACAGCAATTTATTTTTGATCAAAAAGACCAAAAAAACCCCAAAATAATAAACAAAAGATAACCCCAGCAAACTTTAAAATCCCAGTGATTATGGGTCATATTTTCTCTGTCCAAGTCTAGCTGTGAAGTAACTGATCTGAAGGAAACTACAGTCACTCCCTGCCCTTGGAAAACTCACCATCAAACAGCTGCTGTTATGCACTGGACATGGTTAGCACCATAACTTTAGCAGGTTATCAGATAGATATGAACATTGTATATTTGTTATTCATACATTGCTTGGTTCTGGAAATCAATAAGAAAGTTCAGATAATGCAGTAGTCTTATTTCCCATTTTAAACAAAGACCCTTTGTAATGCCTGAAAATTCTTCAAACGTTTTCTCCTGTCCTGTTTACCTTCTAAGGACCATAATATGCCACTGATTTATTTTCCTTTTTCTTTTAAAAGTAGAGCTTCCTACTGAAATAAATGGGGAGACTGCTTAAAAAGCAATAGGGTGTTGTGGCCCTGAAAGTTACAATAATGGTGGCTTCTTAATCATATCAGAAAAGGTGATTAAGAAGCCACAAAAAAACCCCACTAATCCACCGGAAGAGGAATAGGTGCTAAATTAAGAGTAACCATCTTCACCAGAGTATAACTTCATTTAACTTCAGTTGGAGGTTTGCCTGAAATAAAAAGCAGTAGCATTAAGTAAGAAATGTGAGGTAGTGCCATCAGATTTATTAATCAAACATTTGTTGTTGAGCTAAGGTCACTTACCAAGAACAGGTTTGTCTTTAAATAAACTACACAGGCAACTTCACTGATTTCTTGGTTCAAAGAATTTCTGGTCCCTGGGGGCTGGGAAAGCAAGAAACAAATGCCGATGCTCAGAGCATCAAACTGCCAGTTCCAAAAAGAACAGGCTAAACTGATGAAACAATTCCTCCTCTTTCTCAAAAGACCTTTTGGACCTTCAAAAAGCTGACTGGTCTTTGACATGCATAGCAGGGATTTACAGAACTACTCCCTTGGGGAGTGAGCAAGTGGAGGTACAGATTGCTGCTTGTTATTTCAAACCTTCTAGTCCTAAGGGGTTGCATTTGGATTTATTTAGCAAGCTGAAAACAAATAAGCATCTTTAACATTTCTTTTTGTCCTTATTTTTGCCCTTTTGCAATCTACAGATCTGATCCTTGACTTTAATATCAGAATCTTCTTATTGTTTGCAAGGTCTATAACCATGCAGGGGGCAGAAGCTAAGAGGACTTTGGCTATGAAATTTTCTTCACCATTCCCATCCTAGAATATCTTTTACACAGTCCTAATTTTGCATATAGTACATATTTGGCAACTAGGTAGTAGTAATAAAGCAAATAAGGCTTTACATGAAGGATGGAGATGGTCATATTTAAACAAAAATGTAGAAACCAAAGTCTATATTCTCCCTTTAAAATGTGGCAATAAACCATTTACAGTGTTACAGATATTTCTGAGAAAATTCCTCTCAAGGGAAAATCTAGGCAGCAATCACACGTATGGTTGCTCCTAAAGAGATGGCATGTCTGTAATCTTTATCTAGTTGTATCCTAGCTCTATGCTTATAAAGGTTATAAATCCTGTCATGGAATGAACTTGAGGTTTATTACTCCTCTTGGCTTCTTTTACTTTGTCCTGAAAAGTGAGTTTAAAGAGTTATCACGGATTCCTAAGGCTGGAAGAAGAATTGCGATCCAGATTAGTAGTTCAGTCTGTGAGTCAAGAATGATTTATTTTCTAAAAGCTGAGTATATTATTTTGCCACTGAATACCGAGCAAGGTTTTTTTTCATCTTCCACACCTGGTCACCACTGTGAACAAATAGGTTTAATTTGCTTAGTTATCTTGTTGCAAGAGGCACAGTGGAGAAAAAAGGTCTAAAAAGAATGTCCTTTGTCTGTGGTTTTATTAAGAACTGTTTTCTCCTGAGAACTTTCAGCCTGTCAGATTAAAAATGTAAAGAGACCTTTTAGCCTAACAGTCTCAAAGTTATCCCCTTAGTAAAGTTTACTTTTGAGATAATTACTTTTTACCATCTACAGTTGTTTACTAAATGAACAGCTTTTCTCTGCTGCTTCTAGTCTTGACAGTTTTCCTCTGATAACTTGTGGTTGCAATGAAATACTTAGAATTAAGTGATTGCCTTCTGTTTGTTGTTTTTCTCATTTGATTAGATGGCAAATGATTTTGGTTGTGGTTCAGATGATTATGGGCCACAGGACTGGCTTAGGAATTATGCCTGAAGTAATGTAGCATTAAGACTGCTGTTTGCATTGAGAAGAAAACTGCAGGCTCATTCATTTTCCTTGTTAACAGAAAAGGAACCATTCTGTGTACAGAGGGAGCTCTCAGATTCTAGAATGCCCCAAAGAGGCAGGATTTCAGTATAACATCCTCTCAAATGCTAAAAGGATTTTTTTATGGGAATATGTCATATGTAAATGTGCGAGTGATTTCACCCTACAAAAATGTTGCTTTTTTTTCAGCTTTTTAGGAAATAATTAACCTCTACATGGATGTAAAACTGTAAAATTATTACAATATCAAACTATAATGTTTATTAATACTGATAATTTCTGATAAAAAAAAATCAAAACTATTTCCTATGATAATGGCATCTTTCTTCTTTGAACAATGCAGCAGGTCAAATTTTCAATAGGTCAATCTAACTTGGCACCTCTAAATAAAAGACAAGTTTATATTTTTCTCATTTTAGTGTATTGAAGGGTTTGTTGTTTTTTTTTTTTTTAATCAAACAGGTTTGTACGATTTTTGCAGTCTGACTTGAAAACATATTTTGGTAATAGTAATTTTCATTGAAAAATGTTGTATTGTAAAAAACTTGATACAAATCCACATTCACTTATAAAGCAGAATGATTAACATTTCAAATCTTTCAGAATGAATTAAAAACCAGCTCTAAGCCTCTGTTTTTTCTGAATGTTGTGAGAGTTTCTATTCTAACCCTGTAACTTAATCAGATCTGCTTAGTTCTGAAATAAGCTACTCAGAAAGAACAGACAAAATATACCTTTTTGTCCCTGCACTTCATATGCTGTTTTCTGTTGCTACATGGAGTTACAAACTTTCTAGAAACCTCAGCCATTAGCACTATACAGCATTGAGTTAAAACTTCTAAAATTGTTTCTGTATTGTCCCTGTGATTTCACAGATTTGTAGTGGCTGGAAGGGACCTCTGGAAATCACCTAGTTCAACCTCCCTGCTAGAGCGGGTTCCCTAGAGCATGTCACACAGGTAGGCATCCAGAAAGGTCTTGAATATCTCCAGAGAAGGAGACTCCACAGGCTCTCTGGGTGGCCTGTGCCAGTGCTCCATCACCCTCTCAGTAAAGAAGTTTTCTGAAATGGAGCTGGAACTTCCTGTGTTCTTGAATGTGGAACGTTGTTACTTCTGCAAAGGAAAGTTACAGACAGGCATAAAATTCAGATTATTCTAGTAAGTTTTTATATTGAATAAAACTCAGTATGAAGCTAAAAAAACAAAAACAAAACAAGAGCTCAGTATAGGATGAGATCTTAAAAAAAATAGTCAACCATACTAAAGTCTTAGCTGTCTTAGGGCAAAGATTAGGGAAAAAAAGTATTTTTGTAGTGTTGACATATCTTATTGCTAATGGTCTTGTCATCCATGTTATGGCCTTTGTTAGAAAGCACATTATTTAACAGTACTGGTAATTGGACAACACATATTTCTTCATCATCATCCCTCTTACTTTCTCGCTCTTCCTTCCCTAAGATCTTTAGTATAAGTTCACTAGGAAGGGTGAATCAGCCTTGCCCAACTCTGTAAAATGGGTTTTCAAGGCCGGTTGTTCTGTGCTGTCTTGGAGGCGTCGGGTCTCTCAGAGAGGAGAAAAAAAACATGCTGTCTGTGGCATGCTAAGTAAGTCCTGTAGACATAAGTACATGGATGATAGTATAAAAGACAGCTGCCTTTCTATTGCCACAAAGTTATTAGGAAATTCTATTTTCCATGCTAAATCTCAACACAGACTAATGTGTCCATTCCCTCCACCCTCGAAAAAAAAAAAAAATCACAAATTTTCTTGCTGAAGGTAGAAGGTCTATGCTTGATTCTAGGTGTGTGTTAATTGGGAGTAAGGAATCCTAAGCAGCCCATATACACTCTCTTTCCCTCTCCCTCTCATTCTCCATAGTCCACAAGTAGCTGGCTGGATTAAAGTCTTAACAGTTTAAGGCCACGGTCACACATTCTGAGCTGAAGCAAGGAGCATCACATTTCTTATGGTTACTCTGCATATTATCAGCACTGCATCAAGCAAGAACATAACAGTGGCAAGTCTACATTAAAATATTTTTAATGATGTGCCAAACAGGAGAGAGAAAGAATTTGGAGACAAGGCAATCCCTGATCCCCTCTCTGGCTGTACGATTCTCAGCTGTCAGAAACCAGGAAGCCAGGTACAGCTCTGCCTAAGCATCACTGCTACAGCCTGACAGCAGCATATCTGTAAGCATAGGCAGTGTGGAGCAATTTACTTGCTTTTTAAAAGAGCATTTGAACATTTAGTACTCACTCAGATAGTGATGAACTTCAACTGTGAAAATAAAAATTCTGAACTATTTTACATAAGGCACTGATACCTTTATACTGATAAATAACGCAGGACTGTAATTTAGTGCAGATAACCTTCACCCTAAAAGAGCATAGAGTCTAAACAGGCAAAATGAATAAAAGGTAAGAAATGCATTGTTATTCTTCCCTTTTTAGAGAAAGAGAAACCAAAGCATTGAAAGGTTAAGTGGCTTGTCTCTGGTCACACAGGGAGCCCATGGAAAGGCTGTGAATTAAATGCCTCTTCTTGTAAGAATGGTGCTGTCTCCTAAGGAAATATGAATAGTAGAAAGGAGGGAAACTACCTGGCACAAATTTACTGTGTGGTACTTGAATAACATGGCAGGTAGCACTGGTGCTGAAATAATGAACCGATAGCTGAGAGTGGACAAAAATGTATTGTAACACTGAGGAATGTAAGAAGCTTGGCAGTTTCTTCTCCCTCCAGAAAGCCTTTTTCCTCATGGCATCACAATGTGTGTATTTGTGCTGTCAGTCCCTCCGCCCTTTCACTTGTGACCATTCTTTACAAAAAGGCAGCGCTTCAGAGGACACCATGTTCCTATATACCCATTGTCAAAACTCACCTCCTCAGCGGGGGAGAAGGCCTGCAACACACATCCAGCAATTCTGCGCCGAGAGCTCCCGGGCTACCTAGTCTCCTTGGCACGCACAGCTGGCACTGAGGTTGCCGAGTTCTACCTCTTGCACCGCTTGTGGCTCCGATATGCTCAGAGGATTTGTGTGCCAGTCTGCTGCTCAGGCAAGGGGGATGCCCAGAGGTGTCAGGAGGCAAATGCAGCAGCACTACAGGATGCACTGTGGTGCATGGGAAGTCATATGGGTTGACTGGCACAGAAAACCTCTTGATGGTGATAGACTCTCATCCACAGGTGAAGAGGGAACAATCAAAACATTTTAATCTGTTCTTTATAGGACTTGTTATGATTTTCTTCTTGCTTGCTCTAGGTATTTTCTTTTTGCTGTCCTTTATTGCAATCATCAGGCAATCAAAGTAGTGCTCCTAATTGTTTTCACTTTATGCAAGTGTAAATGTGCAGCTTGACATTGAGGTTCATACTTGGTAGAGTTTTACTACTTCAGACATTTCAAGCACGGGAAGTTCACCTAATTTCCACAACTGACAAAGCTACTCAAGCTGCAGAAAAATAAATGCATGGCAAATAATTAGCTAAATCTTGATAACACGTAGTTTGATTAGCTTATGTGGAACAACCATAACAAACCAAGACATTTCCAAAACACCTAATTGTGCTTTCGACCATTTAAACTTTAGTAACCGTTCTAGATTTCTGTAAAAAACCTCGGCTACAGCTTTTCACTTTAGAGTTGCAAATAACATAAGAAATGATACTTTTGAAGTTTGGACACTAGCCAGACTGTTAAGCAAGCAAACAGTGTTGTCCATCCAGTGTTTCAAAGAGTGGCCTTGAANTTTTTTTTTTTTCCCTTCTATTTCTGCAGGTTGGACATTGTACAATGTGTATGGACTTCCAACATAAAGATTTTTCAAGTTGTTTGCACAAAACACATTATATTTAATGCAACCAGATCTTTGTCTCCTAACAGAAATAGCTAGAAGGTTATCAACCTTCCAATTATAATTTTCCTGTCAACATTTTTTTTGTTTCTTTCATCTTAGAGGTTCTTGCCTGGAAATGACAAAGGGTAGGTACTTTGGCTCCTGAAGGAAATATATAGACCTGTTTTAGATGTAACCTTCAGGAGGTGTGTGTTTATGTGAAAATGAAATAGGGTACCCATGGGTAAGAGTAAAGAAATATGAAAAGTCACGTGTGTTGTCTTTTATTAATGATGGGATTACAACTTTACTGGGTAAACAGTGTTTTCCAGCATCCTTCTATAGACAGATGTGCTGTTTTCCTTCTATATTTATATCTGCAAAAATGTGTATTTGTTGTCAGGTTCTTGTTCATTCTAAGAGAAGAAAGTAGAAAAGAAACCCACATTTCTTCAGGTAAAAAAACGGCTTGGGATTGCTTGAGAAACCAGCTTTTCTTTATGAAACAATGATAAGCAAAGAGGAATTGGATATTTCAGTGCTTTATCTTTTTGGCTTCAGTAGCTAAACCATGAGTAAAATTCAGTAGAAAATCAGATATGAAATTGCTCTTCTACTTCCAGTGGTGTGAAAAGAGAGAAAAAAAAATCTGTGGCAGCCCCTTTTTGAGAAGTAATCTGCATGTCAAAAGAAGCATTGTTCAAACAGTTTGATGAACAGCCATCAACTTAAATTCCTGTATCTACTGTGTGTGACCAAAGCTTTTCCTCACCTCCTATGTGTGAACAGGAACTTTGGAGGCATTTCTTTCTGACACATTCTGGCTGACTGTTCTTTAATATACCACTTATGCTGAGAAGAGCCATCACTTGGAGATGAGGAAAAGTTATTACTGCTTGATACTAAAAGATCAGCTCAAAAATTTAATATATTAGGATATTAGGAAAAATTTATTCACCAAAAGAGTGGTGAAACATTGGAACAGGCTGCCCAAGGAGATGATGGAATCACCTTCTCTGCAGCTGTGCAAAAAAGGCAAGATGGGGTGCTTCAGAAGATGGTTTAGAGGTTATGGTGGGGTAGGGCTGATTGTTGGACTTGATCTTGAAGGTCTTTTCCAACCTTGATGATTCTATGTTTCCATGTTTTGAAAACTGGTTTGTGGTAAATGCTTCCTGTTCTTCATATAAGTGACCCTCAGTCACACTGGTTCCATATTCAAGTTGGATGACGTCTTCAATCATGTGCTGTTTAGTACTCCAGTTCTATTTGTCTGCTGTTTTCAGTGATGTCTGAAGATACAATCTCAGACCTTTGTAGCAGCACACTCAGACCAATGAAGCTGTCTTTATATGTGCATGCCTGCAAGTCAGATCAAATGTCTGTACCTAGGGGAAGTTTTTGCTGCGAGACACTTGATACTAATGAAATACACAGACATATTTCTGCATGTCGTTCACTGCCTGTGTCTCAGCAAAAGCATCAGCTCTCTGGTTTTAAGTACATGCCTAACAAGGGACAGTGGGGTGTTCCTGGTTAAAAGAACACACTGCTCTCTCCTTTGTTTTTGTTTCTGGCTGAAAAAAAAATTGAAAAGCTTAAAGAATGGCATATTGTTATGCACTACAGAAGGGGAAGTTTGTTGGCATGCACTTTGTGGTGACCTGTGATCAAATGGCTGGACGTGCCGTTGTTTAATGTGCTTGTGAGCGTGTATACCTGAATGAGGAAGGTTGGCTTTTATGAGCTTTGCTGTTAGAGGTGCATGCTGAGTTGAGTGAATATTTTTTCCTCCTCTTCTGTTTCCCCCTGCTGTATACAGATCTCCCATCCAACATGTGCGTGTTCAGATTTCTGCTCCAAACTGGATAGGAAAAAAGGGTTTAGATCTGGATCTAAGTGCTGCAGTGCGCTCCGGACCAAGGTCATCTTGGACAAGAGGCAGTTCTCTGTGAAATTCTTGTTCAATGTTTTCCATTAGAAAGCATTTTGTTAGAAGCTAGCAACCCAAAGCAAAGGGAAGAAACTCTTCCTCTGCATCCCACGCTGCTCTGATCTCTAACAGTTCTTGGAGAGGGTAGTGAAAACGGTGACCTGATAGTACATGATAGACAAGGCACGAAAAATTAATGCGAGGGCTCTTGAGACAACTGTCCCATTTCATTTCTCTATTCTTTTGCTTTTCAGTGATGGTGCCTGAGGCTGAAACACTCCTAGCTTTTCTGCCAATATTCAAGCAAGTGCTCTTTCTCTCTTAACTCCTACATTTAACTTAAACAAAACCCTGCATCCTAATGAGTATTGACTTTTAATCAAACTTGCTTCTTAAAAATAAAGTAAAAATTATTTTCATTTTCGGTATCAGATAGCTAGTTCATCCAGGTGAAACTAAATAAAGAAGGTCTTTGTGAGGATTTTTATGTTTGAAATCCAGCCTAAAGAGAATGGAAGTAATGTTGCCCTCCCTCCAGTAAAATAGAGGGCCTTATATGAAATTAGGCATATAACTTTATTAGTGACAGCTACTTTCTAGCTGTTGCTTTTGACAGTTGATCAAATCTGATCTTCTGCCTGAAGAAGCAGTTCTTGTGGTTGGATCCAATACTGCAAGCAAATCTATATGTATGGCTCTTTTTAGTTCTGGGGAACTTCAGTGACCTTCTGTAGATCTCACAGGCTTCAGGAAAGATACAGAGTGGATAATTTGCCCCATTCTTTTCCCATGGTAATCTTCTCTGTGTAAAGTTCATGGTCTCAGTTTGATACAACATCCAGAAAATTTACAACTCAGGTTACGTAAAACCTGAGACTTCATTCTGATACATTAAAATTTGAATAAATATTTTAAATTAGGGTTTTATTGTTAGATTTTTACAATTATGGATTTTTTTACAGTCAAATTGGTGAATTTAATGTAGCTTTGTCCATTACTAATTTCTTGCATGATTTATGCCTTTCCCAAGAAGTTTTGTTTCGCTCTGAAGAATAATGGCACTGTTATCCTGTGCAGGTTTCAATTCATCTGCCATTGAGACTAATATACTAGTCACTTTAATCTTTGGGACTCTAAAAATGGATTTTTGTAACATTGAGGAACTTTTATACACACTAGTTTTACCTGCTAACCTTTTTTCATTTAAATGCAATCAGACTATGTGCAACTTAATTTCTAATATAAATACAGAATGTCCTCATTATTATTTGAAGCAATGATATATAGGCTCCTCCCAGTTATATCACTTTTTTATTAGACTTAAACTTATCTCTTTAGTCTCTTTCCCTCAGCAACCTCATCTTTTCATGAACAAACAATATTGCTAGGGACTCAGGAAAGAATACTCACTCTAATGACCTTGTGAAATACTCTTGGATGATGGAAATGATACAAGTTGCCAAGTTGCCAGTATTTGATAAGACCTATGTATGTGAAAATAAGTCCTACTTCTGCTTCCATGTAATCTGTCAGGACCTGGCACTCAGCCTGCTTTGTAAGGGACAGAAGAGACAGCAAAATCTAAAGTAGAAGCAGATCTGGCTTTCGGGATTTCCTTTCTAATGATATTGTATAAACATGAGAAGAAAAAATAAATATAGTGTTTCTATTTTTAGGCTCACTTTAACTGTGATTTTAATGCAGGTAAAAACAGATAGAAAGTATGAAGCAGCAACTGGATTTGGGAAGTTGTAGAAGTGCCCTAGGATCATGTCATATTTCTATGCAGAAGAATGGAAAGTCATTTGCAATACAGATTCACTCCTACAAGTTACAATCTCTTTCTGTAAGTATTTGATAATTAAATTTGGTAATGTTTTTAGGGAAACTAACAGTGAAATTCTTAAAAAAATAAAGTACTGTCCAGTTTTATAGCAATAAGAGGTAACACTTTTTCTCATATCATAGTTTTCTCACACTTTTTTTTTTTTTCTAACATTCCTAATTTGGTGGTCAGATGCTGCTCTGCAGGTCACATCTCAAAACTTTTCTCTTCCCATCTCATTTTATCTGCCTCTGCAAAGATTCTTGCAAATTTATTCCATGGAAAGACTGACAAAAGTATATTTCCCAATTTATCTTTCCTTCCCCTGCAGGATTCTCTCCTCCCTGCGGTAGATACTGACGTTTCAGGTTTGTTCTCTGCTGTTTTTTTGATTGTTTGGAGGGGAATTTTTGAAACCATTCTTGATCCCTTCACCTATATTTCATCCTCTCTCTCCTTTCTTCATTTCTTCCTGCCCTAAATAAATACTGTTGTCATATTTGCCTCTTCCTGGAGTGTATCAACTGTGTTTCCATTTCAGATTTTCTAAAATTTCGTTTCTATTCCTGTTAATGTAATTTTCCCAATGATTTCCAAGGCTTTTATTTTTGTTTCCTAGCCAAAGCTGTATTTCCTGAGCTGCTAATTGCCTCTCACACTGTCATCCATACTTGCCTTGGGATTTGTACTGCCTCCATTCTCAATAGATCATCCTCTGACTTTCTTTCAGTGTATAAACAGAATTACTCTCCTCGTCTTCCCTCTTGACACTACAATGTGTGGCAATAATTACAAGCAAGAACTTCTAGACCCAAAAATTTAAGCATGGTTAAGCCTAGTATGTTCACAGGATGGATCTTAGAGATGTAAGTGGATTAGCTCTGTGTAAGAATCATAAGTATCTGTAATACATACTTAGAGGATAACGATGTTATTTTAAAATAGTAATGTGTGGAAAAATAGGGAACTACAGTAAAAGACTTCCTATTTTAATAACGAATACAACTGACAAGGGAACATTGGAGGAATATACATGGTAAATTACATTCACATTGATTTAAATTGGTTTTAGAATCAGCCTGTAACCACAGAGTACTCCCACTGTGCCATGCGTCATACAGCTAAACGGATGAGGACTATTTCAGAATGACTAAGCAGAACATTAGAAAAATTAAAATGGTACATTAAAAAGACAAGGCAATAGTTTACTTTTCAGAGAAGGTTCCCAGAGTGTCCCCAATGTGAAGATTGTTTTTACTAAGCTCTGATGATTGCCTGTGCCAATTGAGCACAGGTGACAGATTTCTCACTGTCAGCGTTTTGTTTTTATTTCTTGCCCTGGCAGCCCCACTTAAAGTGAGTGTAAGATGACCTTGGTGCTCCCCTTCCCACAATGACTCTTGGTTTGCAGGCCTTTGTAGCAGGTGAGGGATCAGCCAGAATAATGAAGTTATTGAAGAGACAGGGCTTTGAGCAGTCAGGGAAAAATAGCCAACAAGAGGTCTAACCCTGTTACCCTCTTCTGCTCTCTTCAGCTGGTTACCAAAAGCTTTTATTTCTCTTGTCATCCTTCTCCTGTTTAATACTGGTAATGCCTTCTGCAAACATTAATTTAGTTCCCTTTTTCTGTCATCTAATTTTCCTTCAGCTCACCTCTCTGCCTTGCTCTCCCTCAGCACCTACATTCAGGTGGGAGCCTTCAGACAAGCTCAGTATGGCCTGAGGGGCTCCCGCCTGCTGCCCTCACCCATGTCCATCTGTTCGGCCCAAGGTCTGCTTGCTTTGACTAGAGAGGCTTTTGGACAACGTCTCAGCCTCATAGATTCTCCTTCTTTAGCACTTCCATGCGGCAGATTTTATACCCAGCTCGTTCAGCCTCTCCTTTGTTTCAGCTACAGCAGCATCCCTTACTCTGGCCTTGACTAATAGTGTTCTGTTCAACTTGTAGCCGTGGAGGATAGTGCTGAAGAGATCACTTTCGTTATCCCTCTCTCACATCTTTCCTTCTTCTATGCTGCATCAAAAATAACTGCTTTTGCCTTCCAGGTCCTTTAGAGTCCAACCCTATTGTAGCTATTACCACTCATTCACTGTCAAGATGCTGACTCTTGCCTTTGATCAACCTATTATAGCAGCCTCCACTGCCTACTTGTTAAATTTTTAAACAGCCACTTGTGTATGTACTCCTGAGCTGCCTGTCATGCTTGGAGGAGCTACTCCATCCAGAAACTTAAACTAAACAGACGCTTTCCCTCCTTCTGCTTCTAAACTCTTAAGTACAAAGCCCTAAATGTTGTTGTCCTTTGCTTACTGTTGCCAGCATAAGTAGCTAGATTCCTGAAATGCCATAACTCACCTTGGTGGACACATAGAGTACAAAGCTCTGAGGGGTGACACATTGCCTCTGGGGCACTAACCACCAGGAGTTCTTCTTGCATTCCCAGAAACAGCAAGTAGACTTGTATTGTGGGAAATTAAGACCACTAGTGTAAGAAGTTAGTTGTCTTCTGATGATACCTTACAATCGTGAATTTAATGCAGACATTCCAGCTCAATATGTAAAGGAGTTTTTTTCAACAGTCTTTTGTGAAGAATGCTGTTAAATCTTGGCTATGCTGTCCTGTCTTTGACTAAGAAAAAGGAGATAAATAGATCTCTTGCCTCTTTTTTTCTTCTACAGTACCACTTCTAATTGGCTTTGACATGATAGGTGCTGAAAAGAAAAAATAAAAAAAACTTGGTCCGACTTTATTACAAATGCTAGACAGGGTAGAGGCAGCTTCTCATTGTACATTTTAAATAAACATAACAGAAAGAGGAGAGACTGTCTTGCCAGAAGAGTAAGCAGTGCAATGGTTACTGAAATTGATGTGTTTTAGGAAAGTTTGGGTAGAAAGATGTACGTTCAGGAAAAAGAAAATGAAAATAAACAGAGAGCAGTAAACTGAAGGGGACACAGTGTGTCGAGGCAGCGAAAATATCAACAGAGTATGAAGGAGTCTTACTTTGATTAAAATACTGTTTGGCCTCTAGACAGTTGTGTTTGCCAGCGCTCTCCCCAACCTGGGTGAAGTGGGATGTGACCACATAGCCTCAGAAATCTAAAAGCACACAATTCCCATCAGCTGCACGTAAAGGTGCTGGATAGGAGAGCTCCTGCAGCTGGGCAGGTAGTTACCTTCCCCTTCAGGCTGTATCTATTCTTCCTTATGATGCTTTCCGAGCAGACACTGGGAACTCTCAGATCTTTAACCTTGCTTTCCAGCAAGTGAAAAAACACAACATCAAAGTTAGAGGGGAAAAAATAAAAGAAAGAAAAGCTTATATTATTAGCATGCTTAATTCTTATCAGAGTAGTTTGTTTATTTGAATTTTAGTAATTTTGTAATAAATTATTATAATAAAGTCATTAAATTTTCATAATTACAATTACAACAGAATTTTCATTAAAAATGTTTACATTTAACATAAAAAATATTCTGATAAACATTTTTGGCAAAAAAATAGTGTTCAGAGCAGCACTTGATCTCACCTTGCAGTATTTATTTTCATTCAGTAATTGATTTTCACTTTGATAAGCATTTCATGTTTTAACTCACATCATGAAATGCTTATCAAAGTGAAAATCAATTACTGAATGAAAATATATGTGTATATGCTTCTGTCCATTAAGTACAAAGAAGCTATGGCTTTAAACATAAATAGACTTGCTTCAGAAATGGAGTGTGAACTACTATAGCAAAGGTTCAATTTTTCCTTCTGCAAAGCTGCAAAAGAAAGTTATATTTCCCAAATAGTAGAGAAAACCTTTATCAGCTGAAAAGGAAAAATGTTCCTCATTAAAATTAGTGTAGAACACTTGGAAGGCTGGGAAGCGGTTGGAAGGAGTATACATTGCAAATTAGNGGAGAAAGAAATGGTAAATCTTGCAGAAAAGGCAAAAGAACCCAATAAATATTTCTGTCCTGATTTGGAAAGGACCCATGTGATATATCTGATACTGGTAAGGACTACTTTCTACTTGATCAATAAATTGGGAGATTGTTAAGCAGCAGCTGTCAGAACTAAAGAGGTTTGTTGGTTTTTTTTTTTTTTTAAATTTTGAGGTCCGGGTAATTTGCATCCAGGACTATTGCAAGAGATTACAAGAGATTACTGAGGAACTTCTTCTACCTGTAATCTACCTGGACTTGTGCAAAGCCTTTGATGTTGCTCCACATGCTATCCTTGTCTCCAAAATGGAGAGACAGATTTGACAGATGGACCACTTTGTTGGATAAGGAGTTGGGTGGAAGATCGTGCTCAAAGTGTTGCAGTCAACACCTTGATGTCAAAGTGGAGACTGGAGATGTGCCATGTTCCTTGGCGGGTAACATTAGGACCAGCACTGTTTAACATCTTTGTCAGAGATATGGACAGTGAGATTGAGTGCACCCTGAGTAAGGTTGCTGATGGCACCAAGCTGTGTAGTGTGGTCAATACTCTGGAGGAGAGGGATGCCATCCAGAGGGACCTTGACAGGCTTGAGAGGTGGGCCCATATGAAACTCAAGAAGTTCAACGGGGGCGAGTGCAAGGTACCGCACAATCCTAAGAACAACTGCAGTCTGGGCAGATAATGGATTGAGAGCAGTCCTGAGGAAAAGGACTTGGGGTTGTTGGTGGACAAGAAGCTCAACATGAGAGAGCAACGTACATTTGCAGCTCAGAAAACCAACTGTATCCTGGGTTGCATCAAAAGAAGCATGACTGGAAGGTCATGGGAGGTGACTCTTCCCTGCTGCTATCATGAAACCCTCCTGGAGTGCTCTATCCAGCTCTCGGTCGTCTGTACAAGACAGACGTTGAGCTGTTGGAGCAAGTCTAGAGGAGGATCACATCAATGATCAGAGGAGTGAAGCACCTCTCATGTGGTTTGATTATCTATCTATCTATCTATCTATCTATCTATCTGGTTTGGTGATATCTGTCACCACAGGCTGATAGAGTTGGGCTTGTTCAGCATGAAGAAGAGAAGGCTCAATAGAGACCTTATTGTAGCCTTGTACTGATAGGACAAGGAGTAATTGCTTTAAACTGAAAGAGGATCTATTTAGATTAGGTATTAGGAAGAAATTCTTTTCTGATAGGGTGATGAGGCCCTGGCACAGGGATGTTGTGAGTGCCCACTTCCCGACAGTGTTGATGACCAAGTTGGATAGGGTTTTGGGCAACCTGATCTAGTAGGTGTCCCTGCCCATGGAAGGGGGATGGAACTAGATGATCCTTTAAGATTGCTTCCAACCTAAACCATTCTGTGATTGTACAAATATTTAGGAGTGCAGCTGTTTTACTTGATTGGAAAATCAATCCCCCTCTCATATACACTTCCCACAAATATGCTCTTCTTGGCCTTACTTGCTGTGAAATTTTACAGTGTCACTCTCTGATGTGAACTTCTGTCCTCTGTCTCCACTGACTTTAATCAAGCATCATCCTGCAAACTTCCTTCTCTGAGCATTTATGTAGGCTTCCAGCTTTCTCTGATACAGCACTAGTTTATCCCAAGTTTATGTGTGTGTGTGTGTGTGTGTATATCTATGTATACATAAATGGCATCAGGCATATATGAAAGTATTAAAAACACAAGCAAAAATACAAATGTGTTTTCTTTTCAGCTCTTGTACCGGGTTTTCAGAACTATCACTTTACTCTGGAGGGGTGAGATGAAGCTCGGGTCACTTGGATGCCAATCCTGAGTAAAGATTTACACCTGCCCTTTGGAGTTAAAGTCCTCATATGCTTCAGAGCTGCTTCACCTCAGAGTACTCATATAATGTGTGGTCTCCTGTAATAAAACATCTTTCCACAAGTTATAAAATGCAGACCCAGTGTGGGAGGGATTGACACATGTATACCTGCCTGCCCACAAAGAGACCATGTCCCAGTCTGGGGTTTGGACACTGGAATGCAGGAATCCCCTCACTAACTCTCTGGTGTGGTTTTTGACACTGCTTCAGCTTCCTAGATTGTAGCACCCAATTAGTCTTAGTAAGGATATTGAGTTTTAATTAGCTTAAGCTTTGTAAAGTACTACTTCTACAAGTGAGGAGACTTTTATGATGTACCTATTCAGAAGCAGTTTATCTATGATACGTTACTAACAATAGGAATTTTTACTTTTTTCTCAGAGTTCGGGTCTGGACACTACGGCCTAAGCAGATGATCTGACTCAACCTCAGAACTGTAAGACAGAAAGGCAAGTCTTGAGATCTATATAGAAAAGGAATGAAAAGGCATTTTCAGTCCTGACATTACCAGTGCATCCTCTGTAAAGACAGTAGAAGTATTTTCATGTTAGTAAAGCCTACAGCATGTGTCAGTAGTGGATCAAATATTAAAAGTAATTTTTAATAAGTGAGAATCAAAAAGGGATTAGAAAAGCTCAGAGGATTTGGAGATGAGACTCCAGTTCAGGGAATTCCACGTCTCAGGGGCATAACAGGTGAATGCTCTGCTACCCATGGATGAGAGACCTGGCAAGGGGGCTGATGAATTTGAGATTTATTATTAGAAAGTAAGAACTGAGGCTAAGTATAAATGGGGACCAATTTTGATAGGTATGAAAGGGATGTTTCAGATGGGTAATGAAAAACTCAGAACAAAATTTTAAAGTCAATGCATTGACTGATAGGAAGCAGGTATAAATCTACCATAGCTGAAGGAGCACTATTGGATTTATTGCCATAAGTAAACGTATGGGATGCTGCATACTGAACAATAGAGTCATTTGTGAGTATTATTCCAAATAGTGTATGCCTATTACTGTAATCTAAGAGCTATAAAGATGGGTTTTAGAACAGGGCAAGCAGCACAGAGAGTAGCAGTAATACCTGCCTTACACCTGCAAAGTGGAAACATGTCACCCAAGCAACTGCTTTTGAGAAAAGCTTTTAAGAAGTTAACAATAAATGAGCCAAGAAACCAAAGAGAGATGCAAAGTTGAAAGTTTTGGAGAATTCATCAGATGTATGCAAGTGCCACCAGATGGGAAAACAGAATGTGACAAAGAGTACGTAAATTAAAGACAGATGAAAAGTGGGAGGGTGTATTTGGGGATTTGATTTCAAAAGCAGCGTCTTATGTATCCATCACAAATAATGCTCTCTGGCTCCTTTGTGTGTGTGAATGTACGTGTCTTTTTCTCTCCTTCCCTCCACTTCATTCCCGCCCATGCTTTTTCTTTCAGTGATTGACAGCCCAGGGTTCGAAGTAAAGCTTAGAGAGAAATCCATACCTTTCTTTGTCATACATCATGAGCTGAGTAATCTCTTGAGTGAGTGAGTTTTAGCATAGTAAAAGCCCGTAAAGAATCTGGTTATGGATCCTCCAGAAAGGATTTTTGTACCCTGTCACTTGGGTCAGTACTGAAACTGTACATGGCTTAGGGATATAGTTGAGAGCTATTACTCTAAGCAGTCGCTTGGATAACTTCTATCTAAAGCTCTAATTTATAGTATCGTTAATTTCTTCTGCATTTTATTACTACTGTTGTTGGCTTCATTTTTTTTTTAATGTTTTGCATACCTGAGAGAAGTAGGCTTTGAGTGATGATTTTACTGTCCTTGGACAAAATTCAGTGGTGGAGAGTTATAGTTGTCTGCTGTTACCACTGTGTTCATATCACAAATTTGTGATAAAGGTGTTCAGCATTTAAAAGAGCTATGTTTGTGAATAACTCGTGTTGTAAAAAGAATATCATATTCTTTATGCATTAAATCTTAAGCATTAAAATATTCCAGTATTTTAATATCATGTCTTCAAGTATTTTAAATATTATAATTCAGTGAACTTGGTATCTGATGAAATCCTACTCTAGTACTTCCTGCTTGTTCTAGAGCAGGTTGCAAATGGAGTTACCAAATGCCTGGTACATCCGTATCTGGAAGAGGCACACATCAAGTTGTGCTTAGTTGTAGCTCTACTGTCTTGTCATCCTTGTGGGTTTGAATCTCATTATTTCAGTGGCCAAAACCTAGAGCTAACAGGAAGGAATGTCCTGAACAGATCACAGAATCACAGAAAGTTAAGAATTGGAAGGGGCCTCAAAAGATCTAGTCCAACCCACCTGCCCAAGAAGGATCACCTAGATTAAATCACACAGGAATGTGTCCAGATTGGTCTTGAATGTCTCCAAAGAAGGAGACTCCACAACCTCTCTGGGCAGCCTGTCCCAGTGCTCCATCACCCTCACCATGAAGAAGTTTTTCCTTACATTCACACGGAACTTCCTATGTTCTAGCTTGGACCCATTGCCCTTTGTCCTATCACTGGCCATTACTGAGAAGAGGCTGGCTCCATCCTCCTGACACATATCTGGAACATATTTATAAACATTAATGAGGTCACCCCACAGTTTCCTCCAAGCTAAAGAGACCCAGCTCCCTCAGCCTGTCTTTGTAAGGAACCTTTATAAGGTTCCACTCCCTTCATCATCTTGGTGGTTCTGCACTGGACTCTCTCAAGGAGTTCTATGTCCTTCTTGAACTGAGGGGCTGATAGTCTGTCTTGTCACAGAGAGGATAATTCCCAGCATAACTTTCTTACTTTGTGTACAGTAGCAATCATGGATAATAAGTTTAAGAAAGTCACCATTATTCTTTTTTTAAAGAACATGTTCCCTAAAAATGCTTTGACTGGCATTTAATTTCCATTATCAGGCCATTTTTCTCTCGTTTTGATGTCCTGTTATCACCCACTAGGGACAGAAAAAACATTGATATCTTTGCCAATCAGTTTAGATCTTTTGATGAGTTTATAATTGTTAAGCAAAAGGGTTTTTATGTCCCAAAGCTAAATTAAACTGTTACATAAGATCACTGACTGCATCTTTCCGTTCATAGGGAAACAAGAGATCATTGCTAAATAACAGGTAAGAGCCTCCAAGGTCTCTGAATACAGATTGAGCACTTATTTTGATTGGGTTTAGGTATTAAAAAACACTAATAAACCAATCTATAAACATATTTAGATGCCTAAATCCAGCTGATATCAAGGAAAGGTGGAAGTCTCTACATCATTGAAAACCTAAGTTTGATCACTTGCTTATACTTCCACATCAGGAAAACCAACTAGCTTATAGCAATATTTTGATGTCTTCAGTAATTTTTTATGGCATACTGTTAATTTAAAGAGATTTTTTTGCATCCTGGAAATTCAATCTCTATTGATACTTTCCAATATATTGCTTCAGATGAAATTTCCATTTTCCTTTTTTTCTGTGTTTCCTAATTTTACCAAGTAGATGTGGTTATTTAGCTCACATAGATAATTTATCTCTCCAAAGACATTATTGTGCTGGTGAACCACTGTTCAGCAGCCTGTTTTTCCTGAAAATGGAGAAACCCACAGTCGGTGTATTTCTTGTCAATTCATATCTGTGATTTATATTGGCTAAAGCTTAGGATCCCTTGAGGAAAGAATTGAGAAACTTTGACCCACTTTTGCGAAGTATGGAGCTCATTAGAATGTTGTTATTAATTGTCATGTTTAGACTGCTGATTATTCGTGTAACTTCAGCAGAAGGTGTGAAAGATAAATTTTTCTTCTTTCTGGAAAACGTACACTGAAAGAGCTGCTGGTATATGGCATAGACCTTAAGGCTGATAAGTGACTGGGAGAAGATAAGTAAAAATCGATTGCTTACTGTCTTATTCAGTGTCAGAACAAGGGCGCCGTCAAATTAAGTCGACAGCTACTTGGTTCCAAACAAACAATGTGGGGAGGGGAAGGCAGAAGAAATTTGCACCCCAACCTGGAAACATAATTTGGGCAGGTATTGCTGTGCAAGTTTTATTTTTGTATTCTCTGGATACCTTCCGTTGGCCTATACTGAGACAGAATGTGAAGGTCTTGGGTTTGGTTTGATGTGGTATGAACCTATTGTGATGTTTTGTTTGCGCTTTGTGAGGGCCTTTCCTTGCCATTCTCCACATGTACAATACACATATAACCTTTGCTAACTCTTTGACTCCTTCATTCAGGACGCAGCACAGACCTCACTAGATCCCTGCATCTCATCAGAGCAGAGCAGCACCCAGAAATGGGAAACATCACTCAGCAACACCAGTGTGATGCAGAAAAAAAAGGCATGAAGCACCTTGGCCTATGGTGGGAACACACTGACTGCTCACTGGTCTTATGCTGGGGACGCGTTGCCAGGAAGTTTTAGGACAAATGGGGAGGTAAGGGGCTGTGCTGTCTGCCTCGCGTTCAAGACATGGGGTCTTGGGACCTGGGCTAGTAATGAAGGGGGCGGGGGTTGGATGGAGGGTCGGGTCGGAGAGGGAGGTAGTAGGGGTGTCAGCTGAGGTGTGGCCGCCATCTTGTGGAGCAGTTGGGATGTGGAGCCACGCTCCCACCTACGACCCAAGGGGAGGGTGTCCACCCCACAGTGCTCAGGGATGTGTGCAGTAGGGCTACTTTTCGGTTTATCTGTAACTGCCTCTTCCCTCAGGGGTTTTGGTTTGGCTTGGCTTTTTAAATTTTTTAGGGGTGGAGGGAGTTGTTTATGTTTTGTTTTTTATGGTTTTCACCCTGAGAGAGCTCGGTTCAGCAGTGCCTTTTGGTGTTGGAGGAACTGCATGAGCGTGTCTGTCCGTGCACACGTAGGTGTGTGTGCCTGCACAAAACCTACCCATAGCCAGCAGCGGAGCGCTGGCATGCAGCGGCTGTCTGGGCTTTAGCACACTGACCCGGCCCAAGGGGGAATTACACATGTACCTGCATCCTGAGCCATTTACTGTGCATCCAGGGGGGGTTTGCAGCTTGGTATCCTGTGTGATGGATCAGGTAATAAGCCGTGCTGGGAGCTCATAGCATGACCTAGACATTTGTTGAAGTGACCCCAGTGAAAGGGCAGGACCAATTGTTTCATGTTCCTATAAGTGTCCTTTTAGATTCTTCTTTCTCTTTTTCCTTAGCACTCAGACTACACCATTTGCCTAGCTATGGCCTTCACAAAGAATTGAAATTATTTCTCCTACTTTTTTTCCTGCTGCCTTTTTGAGGTGTACTGATAAATTATTGTACTAAACATTTGAACCTTTTAATAGATCTCTTTAATAGCATGAACAATACAGCCATAAGGGTACTGCAGTAGTTTTCAAAAAAAGAAAAGCCAATAAAAAAAAGTTACTTTTCTAATAAACTCTTTAAGACTTGAGTTAGGGAAAGCATTGATTTAGACTCATTTATCTTTTCTTTTAAAATCATAATTGTGTTAAGAACTAGAATTTCCCGTTAATAGAAGTTTTGGCTACGTTGGCATTTCTAAGTTGAGGCCCCTAGCTTGAAACAATACAGCACTTCAGCCATACCAGCAGTGGTATATGCCAATCACATTTTTATCTGACCTGGTGGCTATGTCTGAACAGCACAGTTGAAGCAGTATCAAACTGGACCCTTGCATCTTAAAAATGGATATGTGTGTGTGTATGTATATATGCATATGTATATGTATGCTCACTGGAAAAGAGATCTATCCCACCTGAATAATTCATTATTGTGTCTGTCCTTCCTGAGGCTCCTTTGCTCATCGAAGAAGTCCATTATTATTCTTAATAGCTATTCTTTGAGTGGTCATTTCTTCAAATAAATAAAATGTTAGGGAGACTACTGCAAGCAGAAATGGAACTCTGCATTGTACTAATCTCTTTTGTTGCCTGACTTGAAGGAGGTTGAGTGTGGGCTACATCTTTCCAATTACCTTACAGTAGGAAGGATTTTCTCAAATACAACATTAGTTGTGTGATGATAAAAAGCTAACCGACTATCTAAGTGAGGCACTGTTATAATTAAAGTGGAAAAGCAAATACATTTATGAAACATTGAAGGTTTGAAGCCCATTTCATTTTGCAGTAAAATGAATGTGAGGCTGGTTTTTCACATAGGAAGAAAGACTTCACACTGTCTACTACTGAGTATTTAAAGCATAGAGTGAGGATGGCTGAACTGGATTCTTTGCTTCTTTTGGAGCAGAGAGTTCTTATTAATTTTTTTTTTTTGCATGTTCTGATTCAAGCAGTTGTTATTTAAGATCTGAGAGATTCTTTCCACAACCTGGCCTTTCTTTGCTCTCCATCCAAGCCGCCTGCATATAAGGATTCACCCTAGCAAATGTTTAATTGAAATTGATTATTTTCACAAAACATTTATATCCAGCTGATTTTCATTTTTCCTAGCAAGAAAAAAACCCCCANTATATATATAAAATAGCATAGAATAATACCAACCCTCATCTATCTTAAAAAGACATAGCACACATTGAGACATCGGATGTGGTCTGTGTCTTTGTATGTAGCAGTCACATAGAATGATAAATATGGGACGTTCAATGGAAGTAGATTGCGTGCATAGCATAATTAGGTTGCTTAGGTGACCAGTCCTTGGATAAAGTAATTTCTAATCAGCATTTAGTTGGTGTGCTTATTCTCAATTTCTCCAAAATATGCATGCCACTTGTTTATTGCAGCTCACATTTTCTTGTGCCAGGGTAATCTTTATCCATGAATGTGAGATTATTTTTTTTTTAATCCGGTGTGAGATTTTGTTGAGGAAAGAAATTAGGCCAGTGGAGAACCCTTTAAAGAAATCTCAGCTTTAGTGAACTGATTTGTGGTTCCCGATGGATTTGGGGTTTTTTAGAGTTCTTGCTTGCTCTCCCAAGCCCTCACTCCCTTCTTGGCAAGAGACTATGTTTTTCCCCACTCTAGATAAGGCTCTCGCTATAGTTATTTCAGTGATGCAGTCTGAGTACAGAATGGATAGGACACACGCCAGTTTATGAAAATTGTGCTAAAATGCGCTGTTGTAATATCATCAAGGTATCTTTTGTTAGAACTGATAAGGTGGGGTTTTTAGGAATGAATCCCATTTACTAAGCTGCAAGGGAGACTCTGCAAGCCCGGGATTGCTCAGCAGATGCATTGGCCTGTCAGAAAACACATCTGCTAAAGAAACGTGTTTTTTGCAAGCTCGCCCTGTCTTGCAGCATCCAAGGTGCCTTGGGGGGGGTTAGCTCTCTCCTGGCAGTTCCTTGCAGCATCTCCTCCCCCTCCTACTCTTGCATCAGACCTTAAATTCTGAATGTCCACTTCTTTTTCCATCTTCTTTCCTGGAAGAGGCTCAGAGTGTTTTCTCTGCAGAAGTCAGGAGCAATGTGGAAAGATTTAGTCTTCCCTGCCATTTCAACTGTAGCTGTTCTGAATAGCATCACACATGTGCTCTCTCATGTCTCCAACAGCTAGCTCAGGTGGCCATCTTATCAACAGGACTTTTTCCCTGCTCTTTTTCTGGGCATAATGTTACTAAAAATACAATATAAGCTGTCATAAACCAGGCAGTATGCTATTGAAGTATGCTATTGAAAAAACATTAAATATTGAAAAGTTATTCAGTATTTTCATTTTGAGGATGCTAATTTTAGCATGCCGAACAAAAGTCCGAGCTTTGTCACTCTGATACTAATTTCTGCAGGATCGTAGAACTTATGTAGCAAAGCTACATAAGATACATTCACCGTCATTAGCATAACTTTTAAATGTATTGTAATTAAGTTGTTGTCCATTGTCCTCACCCCAGACAAGGTACCAACTCTGATGTATATCATGATCTTACATGCTAGAGACTTGCATTTTTAAAAACTTCAGCTTCTGGGTAACAAGAATAACCCTGAACCTGTACCTGCTGAGAGTGTTGTAAGAGAAGATACATGTAAGAGACTCTTGTGAACATTGTTTTATACTGCCTTTGTGTTTATACACACAAATAGCATCACTTTCTGCTCTTTCTTTGCCACTTTTTTTTTCTATTTTTACCATCTGTTTTCATTCTATTCTTCATGATACTGCCTTAANCCCCCAAAAACATTAAAAAATAACAGGTTGTAATTTTTTATTAGCCATTACAGAATGGCTATTCTGTGCATAGGCATTGGGTCGAAGGTATAAAATATCAANTTTCTAATCAGCATTTAGTTGGTGTGCTTATTCTCAATTTCTCCAAAATATGCATGCCACTTGTTTATTGCAGCTCACATTTTCTTGTGCCAGGGTAATCTTTATCCATGAATGTGAGATTATTTTTTTTTTAATCCGGTGTGAGATTTTGTTGAGGAAAGAAATTAGGCCAGTGGAGAACCCTTTAAAGAAATCTCAGCTTTAGTGAACTGATTTGTGGTTCCCGATGGATTTGGGGTTTTTTAGAGTTCTTGCTTGCTCTCCCAAGCCCTCACTCCCTTCTTGGCAAGAGACTATGTTTTTCCCCACTCTAGATAAGGCTCTCGCTATAGTTATTTCAGTGATGCAGTCTGAGTACAGAATGGATAGGACACACGCCAGTTTATGAAAATTGTGCTAAAATGCGCTGTTGTAATATCATCAAGGTATCTTTTGTTAGAACTGATAAGGTGGGGTTTTTAGGAATGAATCCCATTTACTAAGCTGCAAGGGAGACTCTGCAAGCCCGGGATTGCTCAGCAGATGCATTGGCCTGTCAGAAAACACATCTGCTAAAGAAACGTGTTTTTTGCAAGCTCGCCCTGTCTTGCAGCATCCAAGGTGCCTTGGGGGGGGTTAGCTCTCTCCTGGCAGTTCCTTGCAGCATCTCCTCCCCCTCCTACTCTTGCATCAGACCTTAAATTCTGAATGTCCACTTCTTTTTCCATCTTCTTTCCTGGAAGAGGCTCAGAGTGTTTTCTCTGCAGAAGTCAGGAGCAATGTGGAAAGATTTAGTCTTCCCTGCCATTTCAACTGTAGCTGTTCTGAATAGCATCACACATGTGCTCTCTCATGTCTCCAACAGCTAGCTCAGGTGGCCATCTTATCAACAGGACTTTTTCCCTGCTCTTTTTCTGGGCATAATGTTACTAAAAATACAATATAAGCTGTCATAAACCAGGCAGTATGCTATTGAAGTATGCTATTGAAAAAACATTAAATATTGAAAAGTTATTCAGTATTTTCATTTTGAGGATGCTAATTTTAGCATGCCGAACAAAAGTCCGAGCTTTGTCACTCTGATACTAATTTCTGCAGGATCGTAGAACTTATGTAGCAAAGCTACATAAGATACATTCACCGTCATTAGCATAACTTTTAAATGTATTGTAATTAAGTTGTTGTCCATTGTCCTCACCCCAGACAAGGTACCAACTCTGATGTATATCATGATCTTACATGCTAGAGACTTGCATTTTTAAAAACTTCAGCTTCTGGGTAACAAGAATAACCCTGAACCTGTACCTGCTGAGAGTGTTGTAAGAGAAGATACATGTAAGAGACTCTTGTGAACATTGTTTTATACTGCCTTTGTGTTTATACACACAAATAGCATCACTTTCTGCTCTTTCTTTGCCACTTTTTTTTTTCTATTTTTACCATCTGTTTTCATTCTATTCTTCATGATACTGCCTTAATTCATTAATTGCTTAATAATTTTATAAATGTTAGTTAATAGCACCCTTTTACTCAGGTTTTGATTTCTAATGCCATTATTTTTGACCTCAGATTGTGACATCATAAACTCTCTAATTCAACAGGACTCAGCCTGGATTTCAGATTTGTTGAAACAGTTTCAGACGTTTCTTCCTCTCCTAGTATTCTCAGATGAAATGCTTCACTTTTTAGAATAATTCTCTCTAGGACAGAAATAGCTCCAAATTTTATAGGTTAAACTGGTAGTTGGTTTTGTCTTCTTTGATCTATAGACTGCTAAACTGTTTCTAAGTGTTTGAAAGGTTAAGATGACAGTACACCACCACATGACTTCGTAAGAAGACAAAGCTCTTAATTTTTTCCAGCTCTCCATTTCATTGCACAGATCCATATTCCCTTCACTCTTAATCTTTCTCTTTTGTTCTGTTTTTAGATTTGTTCTTCTGCTCCTTCCTTATGCCAGATACACCCTGACAAGTTTTGCAGTGACAGAGGGTCACTACTTAACTGCTAGATGCCTGGTAATACAGGAAGGAAGTAACTATGATGAGGACCTGAAACAGCAGGCAGAGCTGTCCAGAACTTTACTTTTTTTCCTGACAGTGAGCTTCCCAAGGGATATCACAAGATTTTTATGATAGACAAAATTCATCAGGTTTTAGACTATAAACTAGTTGGTTTAACATTTTAGAGAGGGAAGGCCAGAGAAGCTCAATTATGCAGAAAAGCAGAGTATATTTGCTTTGTAACCAACTTTTTTGACCAACCTCATTGTCCTTGTGTTGGGGGATGGCAAGCAGTACAAGGCCACGATGCTGCAGAGTATCTCTGGCCTGAAGCGAAGTGCTGAGTGAGCGGAACAGCATGTATGTTACCTTGTGGCTGAACACTAGATGAAAACAGGAGGCTGAACATCTGTGCCTGGACCCTCGGATAGGTTGTAACCAAGCCATAACAGAAGATACTAACCTACGTAATGCCTAACCAATCACTACTTCAAAATCAAGATGTTATCCAATCCTGTATGATTACGCTTAAGAACAAACCTATATAAATGAACTACTAACTAGCAATAAATCGGAACAGTTATGATAACTCTATGAGTAAATGTCTCTGATTCCGGCTCACCGCGACATCCTTGCAGAAATGTTTGTGTTTCTAGGCCAGATTTTAGCCAACTGGGAATTGTAGAAAACCCTATCTCCCTCTGGGAGACCAAGAAGTTTCTTTTCTGCACCCTCTTCTGCCAACACTTCCTAAATTTCTGCATCATTTGCAGGCTTTTTGCTCCTTGCACTTCCTCCCTTCTTCCAGCACCTGTGGGAGGCTCAGTGGAACAGAAAGGTCCACCTGACTCAGCTGCTCTTACCCTTAAAATATTAATATCTAAAAATTTAGAGAGACAAATATTGCAATACATAACACACCGGTGACAACAAATTGCAGAAGTTGCAGAAGCTTGTCGTAGCCAGATTGCTAAAATCCATCAGTGATAGCAGCAGCACTCTCAGTCTCTTAAGGCCAATTAACTATACAACCAGGTTAACCATGAGATGCTGGCAGTAGTTGAAAATATGGATTTGTTCTGCAACCATGTAGTTTGATTGCTTATGTAAAGGAAAAACCTTTCCTGACTATCTCCTTTCTCATTTTCTGGGATCTGAAAAGTAGAAGCAGTGTTCTAATAAAAGAGGAAAAAAAAAAAGAAAAGAAAAGAAAAGAAAAGAAAAGAAAAGAAAAGAAAAGAAAAGAAAAGAAAAGAAAAGAAAAGAAAAGAAAAGAAAAGAAAAGAAAAGAAAAGAAAAGAAAAGAAGAAAAGAAAAGAAAAGAAAAAAAAGAGAAAAGAACCCCAGACAAACAAAAACCCCAGTCTCTCTTATAGGTCTGTACGAAAGCCCATTAGGTCATTGGTTGAAGCATCGAGGAATCCAATAGGTGGTTATTTTTATTTGGTCCACCCACCACATGGCTGCACACAGGTAAAGCTAAGCTAAATGGAAAGGGCTTTGAATCATCACCTTCACCCATAGCATGGACCTGAATTAGCAGAAACCACTTGTGAAAGCAATCCCAGTTTAGGGGTGTGAAGCTTAGTGATTTCAGCCCTAGGGATGACTGTTCCCCAAATGCATGAGGTGTGTCTACTCCTGTGCAGGGACCGGTCTCCTCTGGCTGAATGCAGTCAGTCCCTAAACTAGAAACCATCTCATTGCTCTATCAGGGTACACTGGCTCTCCCTAAACAAAATGTTACTGATGGTATATAAATTCTAGAATGAGGTGATTTGCAGCTAGTTAGTGTGGAGCAGAAGTAGAACAGTTTGTACATTTATCTCTAAATTTGCTCCCCTAAATTCACTGAGAGTCCTACTTGCCCTTTCTGGCTTTTGAAAATAGGATGAAGCTTCTAAGGCACTTTGGGACTTTAGAAATTTTTACTCCTGATTTTTTTTCTTTATATTAAAGTTATTTTTTCTTCTCCCATTGTTTCCTGATTTGGGTTTGTTTTGTTGTGATGTTTTTGTTTGCTGATGTTTTGTTGTGTTTGTTTTGTTCGTTTGTTAACTGACTAATTGTCCGAGCAAAGAAGAGGAAAACTCTAGGAATCTGTGATTTTTGTTAAATATTAACCAATGCTATTTTACAGGGGTTTGATTTTGAGGAACAAGACAATGCAAGTTTTAAAAGTGTAAAGAGTAGAAGTTAGTATAAAATTAAATTGTGAGGAATTTTCTCTTGTGCTCTATGGGTAACTGCTGCACTTTGGGTTGCAAAATATTTTGTTTTCTCAGATGCAGATGTTTTTTCACAGCTCTATTCTGGTGATGATTTGAGAAGTGTTTTAGGTTACATTAATTAAATGGATATATCTGAAAAAAGATCCAAACAAATAATAAATTTCTTCGGATATGCCCTGTGTAGAGCAATGTGTCCTTAAACACATTCTCCACTTCTGTGGTGGTGAATCTGTACCTTCATTTCCAGACATTTCCCCAAGGACTTCCTCCTCCAAAATTGATGAAATTGTACAGAGATAATACACTTCTAGATGGTCAATAGAAACTGTTCCTGCAGAGGCAGAAAAGGTTACCTGGGACAGTCTTTTGTTAAGATACTGTGGAGGTGTTTTTAATGCAGCTTGTTGCTGCCAGTTGCAGTGGATCCCGCATGTGCTAGATTGGTCACATGAAGACCATGGGTGCAGCTGGATTTTAGGAGCCCGGCAGAGCAATGGTCCAAAGGCTTTTACCCAAACTATGTGAAGATGTCATTGCAAGATCTTTGTGACAGAAGCTCCCAGTGACCATCTGGTTTAAGAGATTTGATCTCCTCACCCCTGTGAGCACTAATGTATGCCACAATCTCAAAAATAAATGATTTATTTTTAACAAAGGCTCTCCCTATTCATGCCTGCGTGTCAGGCTTCAGGTATGATGATGTAATCCAGTAAATGAGCAATAGTTTGGGCTGAAAGAGTTTTGGGGCTGATTTTGGCACTTGGAAATGGATTTTAAATTTCAGGTAGATGAGGAATTGGAAACAGATGTGACTTGATTTTTCAAAGTCAGAGTTATTCAGTGTTAAGCGCTTGTGAAAATTTACACAACCAGGTGAGAACTGATCCATCAGTGAGAATCTGGTGCTAACTGCTGCTGTCCTCCTGACTGTAGGAGATACCTGCATCCAGGTTGACAATGTGACTACATAACTGGTTTAGTTATGCTTATATGAAATGGTTTGTATTTACCCTGTGAGGCTGTGATCAGCTCAATGAAAATAAAAATTAAAAATAACTCATTAAAAGGAGCAATATTTTAAATTGGAGCTAATAATCACATATTGTTTAGCTTTTTTTTTCCTATTTCCTCTTAGATGTATCTTTCTTTAAAAGGATTGTTGGTTCTGAAACAGGCTAAAAATTAATATTTTTCCATTGTGGAAAATGCCTTCTACTTCAATCATGTCATAGAAAACCCTGTGCTTGCTGCCTAATGCTTCAATACACACAGTAAACAATTATAGAATGTCCCATTGTATGACTGTTTCTTCTACAGAGTTATTTTAAAGCTATGTATTGATTCCCTTCTTTCCACTTTAAAACTCACCAGAAACAACCTTCTCTGTCCTGCAAGGACCCCTGTTTGTAAATGGTTTCTCAGTTTCACAGTCAAGTAAAAGTCTTCTATTGATCCCTGAAGGACCACTGATGAGTTCCTCCGGGACTTGGGGCCAAAATGGGTAGCACTGCTGTAATGAGCACCCTTTGAGAGAAATGCTGTGTGAAATAAAAGGGAGAACCTGAAAAATGTCTTTAAATATATATTTCTATCAAGATTTCAGATAAAGCACACAATTCTTATGGATCTTGGTTACATTTTTGTCATTCGGTAATATTTCAGCTTGGGATATTGCTGTAGGAAACCAAGAAAATAGAAAGGCACAATCACCTTGTTAGAATAGTTTTGTATGGAATCCTCACTTTAGTCTAAAAAAAAATCCAAAAGGACCTGGATGCTCAGCTTGACTGTATTCCCATTCTAAAATATCACCTTGGGTGCTTCTTCCTTCTCTAGTTCCTTGTGAAGATCACAGAGTCACAGAATGGTCTGGGTTGGAAGGGACCCCAAGGATCACTGAGTTCCAACCAACCTCCAGGCCTGCATCTACACAAGGTTGCCCAGGGCCCCATCCAACCTGGCCCTGAACACCTCCAGGGTTGGGGCATCCACCACCTGGGCAGCCTGCTACAGCATCTCACCACTCTTTCTGTGAAGAACTTCTGCCGGATATCTAACCTAAACCTCCCTCTTCTAGCTTAAATTCATTCTCCTGTGTTCTAGTACTGTCTACCCTTGTAAAAATCCAATTCCCCTCCTGTCTCTATGCTCCCTTTAAGATGTTGGGATGTTGTATAAAATAACAGAGATGGAGGTTGTTATGGAGGACTCATGTGTTTTATACTAGGGCTACTGCATTACCAACCTTCAAAGCCACATATATTTCTGTGAGTCCTTTCTTGCCCACATCAATATATACATCAGAGTTGCATAGCAAGGACAGAAAGTAAATTCTGCATGGGGGAAGGACACATGAAGGAGATCAAGTTTAGGAGACTTTGATACTCCACAAGTGTTAAATTTACTAAGCATGGGTTTTTTCATTAATGTAAAAAAAAAATCAATGAGTCGTATTGTTTAGAATGAGATGTTGCAAGGACAAAAGTGCTTTCATACAAGGTTGCATGTATATGTGTTTGGTTTTAAATTGGTTGAGAATATCTGCCATTATGTCTCCTTTTCTTGGGTTTTCTCAGTCATGCTGTGAAGCACATCAGTGACAAAGATGGTTTCTTTGGCAATAAGAACTATAGATTTCTTTTTACATCTAGACAGCGCTAGGTGTGTGATTTCACGTAGATTAAAAATAAGTTCTCCAGATGTTTCTTGTAAAACGAAATGACAGAATTATCCTACAATTTTTTTCCTTTCAGAATCTTTAAAAAAATTGTCAGAGTTTTCATATACAGTAATTCTTGTTTATATACATCAGCTGTATTTTTGTTCCAGATAGAATTGAAAAATCAACCCAAACAATTCCAAAACAGTCTGTTCAGTATGGTAAATGGCTCTTGTCATAGAAAGGTGCAATATTGTTTAAAAAACCCAATAATATTACAAGGATTCTAATACTTTACCACCACATGAGTAATTTAGATGCATCACTATTAAGTATTTGACCTCTAAAGAAGGATAACACCTGAAGATTAACCAAGATCAATAGAGAGTTATATGGACAGAATCCAGTAAAATGACACTTTTTTTTTTTTTGTTTTGGTGATTATCAGAGAATTCTTGGAGCAATTTCAACAAATGTAATATCTTATAAGCAACTTTTCCTGCTGGAAAATGCAGAGTGTCTGTTATGTGTTGAATAAAGTTACGGTATTTTAGCTCTGGTTATGGGTTTAAATGTATTGAGGTTACAATAACTTGTGTTCTTGTCTGTTTTAACTTACAAGAGGTGTCTATGTATATTGCTATGCTTGTCTGTTGAGTGTTTTCACATTTCAGGCAAGTGGAAATAAGCATATCTCAACACATTCTGAAAGTCCCACAGCACAAGTCCTTACCAGGTGTAAAATGTTTTGGCTTCCAATTCAGAATCACAGGAAGGGACCTCCAGTTGTCATCTAGTCCAACCCCACTGCTCAAACTGGGCCACCTAAAGCCATTAGCCCAGGACTCTCTCCAGACAGCTTTTGAATATTTCCTGGTTTCTGGTATTTGAAGAAGGGATTGGGAAGCAGTGAGGAGATAAAGGGATTTATGCCTATTTATAAGGGACTCTTGGAAAATGTGATCACAACCCTTTCTGTAACTATGGTAAGTGAAAGCAAGAGAGCATGAAGCTGACAGTCATATATCTATGGAAGTGTTAAAAAGCTAAAATATTTACATAAGCTTTTAAATACAGGTTGTGGTGGTAAAATGTGTGAGTAGTTAGAAAATGAGTGACACAAAGGGATGCCTTAACAAATTTTAGGTCCCTTTTAAGTCTATTGAAGTTGATTGCAGCAGGTTTGACGATAACATGACCTGAGCCTAACAGAAGAGGTACAATGAGTCAGAATGACTCATCAAAAATTCCATTTTATTCTTTTTAATATTGCTACCAACAGCATTACAGTCATCTAATTCAGAAAGAGCTTGGATATTTTCTGGAAACAGATGTTTGGAGATACCTGGCTGCTGCATCTGCCCTGATGGATGGATGTGCTCTGCTGGGAAAAGTCATGCATAGAAATGCAACAAGATTCAGGTAGGAAGAGAAATCTGGAGATGTCCTGTTCCAACACTCCCTATCTGTTCCCAGTGTAGTGGCTTCATACTATTACTGTAATTTTAACTGATGGATTTCCCTTTGCCAATGAGAACTGATTTAGGAAGTCGTGGGTCTTGGAGGTGTCCACCAGTGCAACTGAACTGAGGACCAAATGCTGCAGTGGGAGTTGAGGAATAAAATAGTAGAAATGCTTAGAAAAAAATAATTGTCTTTGCTAATGCGTAACAGATCTCAGATCTTTTCTGCTCAAAGAACTGTGGAAAGCAAACTCCAGGGGAATGTCTGTTGCAAACTTCTGAACTGTCTACAAGGATATAATATTTTATAAGTATAAATCATTTAAATTCTCATACTGCCAGTAGTTAAATAGTGATGCCATCCAGTTGTCAGCTGCTTTCTGTAGGTGCTTTCTGTATCAAAGTAATTAACTGTGTGTCCTGCTTTCACCTGGAATGGAGTACATTTTCTTTCTAGTAGACAGTATAGTGCTGGGCTTTGGATTTAATATGAGAATAATGTTGATAAAACACTGATGTTTTAGTTGTTGCTAGGCAGTTGTAGTGTCTGCATTAAATCAGCTTCTCACACCCCACCAGGTGGACCAGAAGCTGGGAGAGCCCCACCCAGGACAGCTGGCCCAGACTGACCAAAGGGATGTTCCCTACCACAGGATGTCAGTCTCCAGACATAAGTGGGGAAGTGAGTTGGGAGGTGGGACTGCTGCTTGGAAACAGACTGGCCATGGTGAGCAATTGCATTTGTGTATCACTTGTTTTATATATATTTGTGTGTGTATGTATGTGTGTAGAAAAGTATCATTATCCTCTTCCTTTGCTAACCTGTTAAACTGTTTATCTGAGTTCATGAGTTTCTTTTCCATTCTTCTCCCTATCCCCTAGAGGGAGGAAGTGTGTGCAAGTGCCTGCCTGGTGCTTAACTGCCATCTGGAGCTAAACCACAACATTTTGTCATGCCTTTAGAATATATTTGTTTTGGTGTTTTTTTGCCAGATTCTAAAATATGCATTACCTGGGTTAGCTTGCAAGATTTTAAAAGTGTCATGTCTGTGAGTAGCATCCTTAATGGCAAATGATTGATTGTGAAGAATTTTGTTCCATCTAGTTTAAAAGATGCTTCACTGAATTGAAGGATGCAGTGTATCTAGATGGCAAACAGTCGTGAGATAGGTGAGTGCACGTGAAGGGAGAATGTAGCTCTCATCTCTCAAGAGACGTGTGAGTGACATTTTAGAGTAGGTCTGCTTTAATATTTGGTTATCATCAAGTTTTGGTCTAAACATGTAGAACTAAATAAAGGTTTTTGTTTTTTTCTCCAGCTCAAAAATAATGATAAAAATTATTTTGGGGGACCATATTCCAGAAATATAGAAGAACGTTGTCACTAAGATGGAAAATGGTTGTAGCTGTTACAACTTTGAGGAAAGCAAAAAAATTGGATCTGTAGTCTTTATGAAGTGGATGGTTAATAGGAGCCATGATGAAAAGCATTTACTGTTCTGGGGAAAGTATGGTGGAGAGTACGTGAGTTCAATTTTTTTTTTATATTTCCTTATAGAAAAAATGTCTGATGTTTGAAGCAAAAATATTTGTAAGTTTTAGAACCTTAAATACGTCAAATGCAGTTTCTTATGTAGGAAGAGAATTGCACTCATGGTATCCGTGTAGTTAGCATGAGCCTCAAAGTTGAGTTGGACTGCATGAGATGTGAAACTCTTTCACTGTTCTTTGACACTGTGTCTCCAGCCTAGATCTTTAGAGAATGCTGTCATGACTTGTCCTCCTTTCATATTTAGGAGGATGCCATAAACCTCATTGGGGCAACATATGTCCTGTTGGAATCCTTTGATCTCATTCAAACCAGTTGAACTGTAGGATGCTCTAAAGAGAGCTGTCCATCACTTCTCACTATAGCCGGTAGCTTATAGGTTGGCCACTGTGTGACTGTGCTGGTTTAGAG
>VXBZ01009568.1:356017-473113 GCA_013399135.1 Heliornis fulica | reverse complement strand
AAGCTGGAAGATAGGAAGTGCCATGTGACTATAAGGAAAAACTATTCCACTGTGAGGATATCACTGGAACAGGCTGCCCAGAGAGGTTGTGGAGTCTCCTTCTCTGGAGACATTCAAGACCACTCTGGACACATTCCCGTGTGATTTAATCTAGGTGATCCTGCTTGGGCAGCGGGGTTGGACTAGATGCTCTTTTGAGGTCCCTTCCAACTCCTGACATTCTGTAGGTCTGTGATTCAGGGATTCTGTAGCAGATTACTGTTAAGATTGGTCTCAGTGTACTCAAAGCAAAATGTAAACATATTCTGTGTTTCTTTCTTTGTGTTCCACACTTCTGGGATTCTACATGTCTGAAAAACCTTTTAACTTAAGATTTTAAATGGCAGTTACTCTCAAAAACTGTTTTTTTTTTTTTTCGCATTTAACAAAATGCTAAAGACTTTTCTGCCACAACAGAAAATAAACTTACACAGCCTTTAAATGGAAGGTTAGGGTTTTCTGGTTAGGTGCAGGAATGTATAAGTGAGGGAACAATATTTTCCATATACTATAAATAAATAAAAATGTTTCTGTAAGAGAGTTTAGTAAACCTTTTTCTATCTCACTCTGCTGAATGAAAGGATCAATCTTAAGCACAGTAGCTGTAGAAGTAACTGTTACTTCAGCATATCTTGTCTATTGTATGTATTTGTATTTGAACATTACAATTTTGTTTTCTGAGTGACTTGGATCATGAAGTTTCTTGAAAAAATCCCACATTATCTGTGTTTATAACTTATCTTAGTTCTCCAAACAAAATAAAGGACACTGAGAGAAGAATTGTGTTTTACTACATTGTGTGCAAATGGGCAACAAATCTTTGCTCAAGATTTTAGTCACTAAATAAACAAAGATTGTCATAATAGATAAAATCTTGGTAAAACTTTCCTGAAGGTCAGTGAAACCCTGATTTGCTTGAATGGAATCATCAATGCCTTTAAAGATGTATCTTTTTCACTAAGAGGATAAAATTTAATTTTATCATGAGAAGGTACAACGAGCTGCCTTTTATGTTGCTGACTTTACCACATACAGAAGGAAAGCTATTTGCTACATGGGGTCGTCCAAGATGAAAAGTAAACAGAACCGTTCCACCTGAACCATAGATCTGTTACATTTTAAAACTTTCATTTCTTGCTTTATATGGAAAATATAATAGCTCTTATGTCAAATAATTCCTGTAAATGCTACTGGAATATTCTTTATGTTAAGTTGCAGTTAGCTATGCTTTCCATTCTATTCCTAGAATTTGCAGGATGTTTAGAGTCAGCCATTATCTCATCATTATTCTGACTTTTCAAAGGTATTCATTGTTAAACTATGCAGGCATCTTACATTGAGTTGTAAGGTGAAACCTCCACCATGATTACTGGCCTAGTTTTGAATTTCAAGCTGCTTACAATGAACAGAGAACACCATACACTTTCTAATGTGGTCACAACTTGTTTCTGAGTTAAAACAAAATGAAAAGTTAATGCATTAATTTACTTCACTCTTCAGATAGTCCCTTGAAAATTCCTGTCATCTTAATAGGTTCAATCAGTTTTCAGACATTGAAGAGTGGCTGAGTAGTAGCCACGGAGCTTATTTTTGGATTTGCTTTTTATGACTACTACTTGATCTCAATCTGGACAGTGCATACCCAATGGATATTAAATAATTTCATGTACAACCCCTGACTTTTCACCAATATTTTTTCAAAAATACCACTGAAAGAAATGAAACATGTCATAACAGAAGTCACCTCTTTTCCTGTAATGCTAGAAATTAAACACGAAAGAAGCAAAAACAAGGACAATTTTAAAATTATGTTGTAAATACATTTTTCCAGGAATGTGTTTAGTGTTTACTTCTAACATTTTTCCCCCTAAGAATAGATTCTGAGAGCAATAAATGCTGCATTTTACTACTTTTGACATCAGAAATGAGATAGGTGGGTTTATCTTTCACTGAGTATGACTGAATTTGTGAACTAGCATCCAAATAATGACATTATTCAGTCAGCTAAATCACATTAATTGTGTTTTGCTGTCTTTTGTGTTATATAATCTGATTTGATTATTCAATAAATAATATATTTATCGTTGGTGAAATGTTACTTTACAACACAACTGAGGAATAGTACATTCAAAACCTTCTGTCCTCTTACTGAAGCAATTAAATGAGTCAGATAAGAAATCTGGCCACGGAGTTCACTACAGAGACAATTTATCCAAATGAAATTAATTACTTCATAGAAACATGACAAGAGCAATTAAATGCAAGTGCTGATTCTGGCCAGTATGTCTTTCCGTAGCATGCTCTAAGCCTCCAGCTCATAAGATTAAAAGATAGTACAGATTAAAGTTTGTTAAAGTTAACTCCGGTTTATCTACAATATATAAACAGGTATAAATGTAATTTTTTTAAGTCTTAGTAAAAGAAACTGGAATACTATATACTTTATTATATACCAATCATTATTAATAAATACATTTTGAATTTTTAGTAGTGAATATTGTAAAAAACATGTTACTGAATTATACATTGTATAATCAATTCAACGAAATAATAATAATTTTGAAAATTCTTTAAAATATCATTAAATAGGTCAGGTAATGATTGCACTCTGTAAAATCTATTTGTATCATTCAGAAAAAAAGTGAAGAAAAAATCATCGTCTGGACAACTCCCCCCTACTTGACAAAAGTAATTTCTAAAGACTTGGATATCACTTATAAATTGCAGATGCTGAAAAATAATAAATGTAAAAGATTAGAATTTTTGAAAGTTTATATGGAGCTTTCCATTAATGACTCCAGACTGATTTTAGACAAAAATCATAAGACCCAGTAGAGTCATAGTTTGGAATTACTGGCAGCTGGCTTTTAGGCACCATGGATAATGCATTTTTGGTTAGTATCTTACTGCCTTTGAAGAAACTTTTACAAGAGAAATGGCACATCAGACTTCCCAGTATGGATTTGTGTTTCATGTACATGGACACAATTTTCAATCATATTTTATAGTTCATTGACTACTATAGTTATGCAAGGATTTGGAAAAGAAATGTCACAAAAGGATACAGAAATATACCCTACCATGCAAAATGCAAAGTAAGGCCCCCAAAAAGTTGGAGTACTGAAGTATATTAAAAGATGATTTTTTTAAGTTGCAAAAAAAATTTGCATTTATAAGACATAACTTAGTTATTAAATAATACATGATACCTTTTTTCTACGTGACAAAATAGGAGTGCATACATTATAGAAAATTAAGAAAAGGCATAAGATCATGGATAAACCCGCAGTTGTGTGAGTCTCTGGGAGGGAGACACAGTCTGATTTTAAAAAGAGGTGTAATGAAACCAGTATGTAACAGGGTGCTACACAGAGTGTTATTCTGATTCCAGCGCTTATGCAGATGGCCTGTGCAGTGGCTCTGACTCTTCAGGAAGACACAGAGAAGTGGCTGTAAGGGGAAGCAGTTTCACAGGGGTCTCAGATGTTTCCAGCGGCTGTTCTAGGACTGGAGGGTGTTTATGTACCCTGTCATGGAGAATGGCATAGAGATGCTCCAGCTAATGTCAAGTCAGTCAGGATAGCTGCCTGGCACAAAAAGAGCACTGTGCAGGAATACTAATTCAGATGCTAAAATCACTGCAGATGAATTAGCAATGCTAATTGACATAGATGATGCCTCAATGAGGTACTTGTACTGCTTTTGGTGCTGATGCTACTATCTCTGCCAAGGTTTGGTAATTGCTTGCGTCATGTGGTACCTTGAGCAGAGTATTTGTTCAGAATACAAAAGATTCTTTCTATCTACAAAAATGTCAAGTGTTTTCATATCTTTTCTCAACTTTAAAACTCAATTTATAGGACAAAGCACTTAAAAATACCAAAATATAACTGTTACCAGGACATATGACTAGACTTTTAACCAAAGTTATGGAAATAAATTTTTAAAATTGGGAAATTAGAAGAATTTTATGCATATTACCTAGATAAGAAATAAATTAATTTGCTCTATGGTATTGGAATTATTTTCCTTTCCTAAGCTCAATATACATTTTACTAAGAAAAACACATTTTGAGATTGTTACCTTGATAAAGGGCAATCTTAATATAGTCATACATTATTTTCAAAAACAATCATGCTGACCAGTCAACAAGGTCAAAGTTGCTATTGACTTTGTTAATGTCAAAGCCTGATAATCACTAAACTCTTCATGAAGTGTTATGAAAACAGATTTCTGAGAAATTTGAAACAATAAAATTTTAGATTTCTTTAAAATATATTTTTCTGCTGGATTTTTGAGTCTCTGATTGTGTTTCCTGATCATTATTTCATGGTGTCTATGTACGGGTAATCCATCACTGATGCTGCCTTTGAGATCTCTTTTTTACTTTGAAAGAAACTCTTGGAATCTGCTTAGATCTCTGCACCAAAAACATTCAATGAGAACAGCATGTGTTGCAGTAATATATTAGAATTCAAGCAAAAGGTGTTTTTTCACTTTCAATCACCAGAATTTACATTTTATGTAATAGCAACAATTTATCTCAATGCCTTTCCTGATTATTATAACTGGAGTGCACCTACAATGGTTGTGTCCATGCAGCAGAAAACACATAAAAGCTCCCTTTATAAATGCTGTGATGATTTTTAAAAAGTGCTCTTATGTTGAAAGACTACTGCAAGATACAGGCTGCACTTCTTGTATTAGAGCTGTTTTTGTCAGATCAACAGAGCCTTGAATGTGTTTAGCACCAAGGGAGGCTGACGCAGGGTTCTGCTTCAGGGATATGTGCGTCTCATTATCATAGTGTATGAGTTATAATTACACTTCTTGAGAGGAGGGAAGTGCTTTGTCAAAATCTCCAGGATGTATAAGATAATATTTCAAGACCTATTTGTAGCTCTGGAACAACAGACAAACAGATAGATTGAAAATAGATATTAACAGCTCTGTTTTCTGCACACTATGCTGGTACAGCTGTTTTTATTATGGTATCTGTATTTTCTCAGAGTTTCTGTTGTCTCTGTTTCTGTTTAGCCAGGTTTCACAATGTTCCATGTTTCATAATACTTTTCAGCCTAAGTTAAATTAGTAATAAATATATTTTAAAAGTAGATCCCACAATGTTATTTTAAAGCTCTTCTCCCAGGCTCTGATAGTAGCCAGAGGTAAAAAAAAAATATGATGAGGAATAAATTTTTTTTGTGTTCTTGCTTTAGCCTTACTGCAGTCAGTGAGCATACAACATTGAATTACCTTTGAATTCAAGCTTTTGCACATATGTGACAGAATAAGACATGTAAGGCTACAGTTAGATAATTCTTTCAGTGCCTATGGTGACTCAGGTTATCCCTACATGCCTGACACTCCTTATCTTCATTTCCCTTGATTAAAAATAACTAGAGAAAATGGCTTATTTTTACTCTGGATCAATAGTCTGTCCCACGGTACAGACTTACAAGCAGTTGTACTAGCTGAACTGAGGAGATGGCATACAGGCTACAATGATTGATGAGAACTCCTTAACACTGATAGTGTAAGAAATGTTCTTCAAAATACACTGCAAAGACATACATAAAATGAAATTCTTCCCTCTGTTGTTTGTAAATGTGAAAAAGAGAAGTGGGAGAGCTCTTTGGAACCATTATGTATTGATTTTTCTATTGTGAAGTACTAATTTTTTACAATTCTGATACTTGTAGCATATAGTTGTTTTTTTTCATCAATAAATGAATCAGACTTTTTTTTTAAAGTACAAAACCCCTGCAGTTAAGAAATTAAATCCTATTTTAACCCAAACTAGTCTCCCTATCCAGAAAAATCAGACTTTATTAAATTGCCTTTTCTATGTTAAAATTTATTAAACTGGTTTAATTCCATTTTATTTCATATTCTGTCTTCCGAATACTTATTCTTTTATGCTGCTTGAATTCCTACAGCATGATTTAATGTGACAAATGTAATTCTTAATATGTTTAATAAATATTTTTAACAAGTAGATATTCTTAAGTAGAAAAGTACTTCACTGATGACTTATCGATAACAGAACATACCCAGGATAATGTGGCATAATAGATACAGCAGACATACAGGTTTCTCACAAATATGTCACATAGAAATGTGACTTCAAGAATTCTTTTTACTGGCCATCAGTTTCCAGAAGTAAAATCTCTACTACATTTCAGGTTATACTTCATCATTTTATTTCTAACAGGTTATGTTAGACAAATGCAGCAGAGCGTATGGAGAAAACAGTCTTTGTTTAGAGTTTAATCCTAGTTCTCTTAAGATCTTAGTTTTAAGATCTTATCCTTTACAGGGAAAAACAGATAAAAATGTCATTGATTTTCTTAATTAAAGTTTGTGCCACTGAAAACTTCTTTACAAAAGAAATACAATAACAATTATAGCTGTGCACAAAGGAGTGCACAGACTGTGAAGGGACTATCTCAAATGTCTTTTTTTTTTTTTAATCTCAGTAACAGAACCAATATGCTTATTTTTTTAAGATGTTCTTCAGCATTTCTAATCAATGTCAGACACACACATCTCTTTTTCAGTTATTATTTTCCCTGGGAGGTTCTTTTTCTTTTATCTGCATGCCATCTTTATTTTTCCAAATATGATTGGACCAAACCTAAGACTACTTTTCCGTATAGGGGTGTTCCAGTAGGATGCCTTATTGATTGCCATTCCTTCACAAGGATTTTTTTCTTTTTCATCTAAAATTCATTTCATATTGCAATATCAGAAAATAAACACATTCAATTTGGGCTCTCAGTCTCCAAACCACTTGAAAATGAAAATTAACATCAATAGGATCAGGGCCTCAGAGGTGAATATAACACATAGCTTTTGGTTGTTAAAGACATTGCCATTCACCTGCTTGTTTTTCTCTTCTAATTTGGAAAAATTTTCTGACAAACGCTTTTAGCTAAAATCAAAATAATTTTTTCATTGTTACATGAGTAGAATTAAGTAAAATTTCTTTGCAAAAGGAGATTATTTTTCACTTATTGTTTTAACTATCATTTCAAGAGACCATATATATTCATCTCAAGTACAAAAAAATAAAAGTATTTCAGGATGATTTTGGAATAAAACCACTCATCTTCCAACGTTAGGGTTGCAAGTTGTTATTCCACTGTTGACTTTTTACTAGTTTTCCTTCCAGAAATTACTTCATATATTATTTTGAATTGACAAAATTTTATGTGGCCTATTTCTTTTAGCACCTTGTCAAGATATGTTTGCCCCCTCAGCTCTAATCTTAGCCATTTTTATTTTTATCCTGACTTCAGTTTTCTACACATGTTAGACATTTGTTCCTCTCTTAGCTACAGTGTGAGTATATGTTTCAAAATGGCAAATTAAGAAGTGCTAAACTGATCCATATTGATGATCCAATGTACTATTAATTCATAGCTCAACAAGTTGACAGTTATTTTCAAGAAACAAAGTGTTTAGAGGGCAAGAGTAATGAGTCTGGATTTGTGCTTAAACCAAGGTGTGGATGGATTCCAGTTCAGGAGACTGATTCACAAGTGGGACGGATTGCTTGGGTTGCTATAGAAAGCCTCGACACCAGAGCCTTGCTCTGCCTCCTTTAAACATAAATATGTCAATCAACAAAATGCTGAAACATCCTCACTTTAGAGCTTGGTATGTTAATGAAAAGAAGCCACAGTTAATACGTTTTTCCTTCCATGAGTCTGTAGTTGGCTCTCAGTGGAGGAGGAATGCAAACCTCCAAATTAGGAAAAGTGTGCATCTGTGGATGATGCTTTCTCTAGCTTTTTATGAAGCTTCTCATTAGATATATATATATATATATATATATATATATATATATATATCATATATACAAAGGCTAGTATAATTCACAGGTCAAATATTTTTTCAAGGTCACTTACAAAATTCTTTGTTGCAATAACTTTAAATTTGCGGCGGGGTTTTGCATAACTTTATCTCTTTTGAGAAGTCTCAAATTTTGTAGAAAGCAGACTTTAAAAAAGTTTATTAGTAACCTAATTATATTTTTGTCAAAAATAATAACCTCTCCAGATTGCTTGTTTTTGTTTTCTAGTTAGTCAAATATTTTACTATCTGTAGGCTATAATATCTGTCATTTATTGTAAGAAATGGGGTGGGGTAGAGTTCTTCCCATCACAGCTGATGACACCTAATTATATACCAGAAAATAAAGCTCCCTGGGGAAGACAAGAATTCAGATCATGTACAAGTGCAATTGTTTAAGGCTATTTTGGATGGTGTGGGTATTTATGAGCTCTATTAATAATAAATGAACTAATGTTGTAGCTCTACAATTTGCAGACAACCTCATCTGACCGTTGAGAAGATGTTGGCTTTCTGGCAATAATGAAAGCATATAAATATTAATATCTTTAGAAAAAAAAAAAACCACAAAAAACCAACAACTTCTTATCACTGTATAATGGTTGAAAGTACATAAAATGTAATGAAAAATAAAACTTTTGGGCATCAAAATTTGGGATAGCTAACTAAGTTTCTTCTTCTGTTAAAAGACACATGAGGTATTTTCTTAGTAACAAAAGCCACTGTTTTTTTACCCTTCAATCAGTTATATATCCAGAAGTATTAATTACTTGTTGAATTATAGTGCTGGAGAGATATACAGATGCACAAAAACTTTGTAGGCCTTTGCACATAACCTTTTTGATATACTGTGTATACCTGTCTAAAGGCTACATGAATGCTGCACAATTCCAGCTAAGTTAAAAAAAAAAGCCAACCAACCAAACAAAACAAAACAAAAACCAAAATAACACCCCCAAAACCCAAGCAAAAACCCCATGTAAAAGAGCATTTATAATATTCATTTTATGCTGAGACACACACAGAAGAACCCAAAAATGCCATTGAATGCCTTCTGAGCTCCTGTTTCCAGTTTGAAAATGTTGATAGTTATACAAAGCTTGTTAGTATTTTGTTCAGGGCTATTCTTTCTTTGTTATGTAATTAATTCAAAAACATTTGTGCCATTCCTAACAGTATGATAATTAGCTCATGCTTTCCAGTGTTTATTATCATCGCTATAATGCCTATGGAGCAGAAAAAAATATAAAACTAGCCTTTGCCTTAATTTCTTGAATTCTGAAGATATGCATTTACCTGCTTTGATCAAGGTGAGTATCTACACTTGTAACACATTCTCTAATTAGGGAAATAAGAAACACCTTCCAAATTGGAAGTCAGGATAGCTCTATTCCTTCTGGCTGGTTTTACAGCAGGGAAAATTTCTGTTAGCTGAGGGATTTTTGTGTTGACTTGTGAGGTATGTATATCCTGGGAGTCCTATGCATTCTGGGAACTGGGTCAGGAGTGGAGAGAAGACAGAGTAAGTGCTAGAAGACTTCTAGTACTCTGCAAGGTACATATGCTTATTTTCCTGGTGTGTTCAACAATACTGTGCAATCTTTTTTCCTTTCATTTTCCTACAGCTAAGCTGTCAGCTATACCAAACAGGGATAGAATATTTTTCATCTCTGAATTCAATCAGCATAACCAGGGACTGTAAAATATTTTAAAAATAGGAAAGACTAAATAACAATGCAAGCCGATTGCTTTTATCTCCTGTTAGTGAATTTAGTAATTCATTTCATTAGGATAAACATGTATCTTTATCATTACACAGTTTCATAGGACATGTTTATATATCAGATCTAAGTGTAAAATAATGGAAGGGTCCCCTGGAAGGACGGGGCAGACATAAAAGCATGAGGATATAAGCAATTGTAATCCTGAATCCTAAATGCAAAGCAGTACCCAGGGTACAGCTACAGTACAAAGTCTACAGCAGCAGCTACAGAACAGATCTGACTGCTTTCACAGCTTGATACAGCTCTATCTATCAAGCCACTTTATGAGCTACACTTTAATCAAAAGATATAGCTCAGAGAAAGGCAGACCAATAAAATGCCTTTTTTTTCTTCTCTCAGAAAATGTCTGTTTATTTGAGTAATTAATCTGTTTTGCATACCACCTCTCCAACCCAGAGCCTTCTCTTTCTGAGATGAAGAGCATCAAACACAAAAAATGTACAGGAACTAAGAAAGGTTCTTTTTCTTTTGGTTCTCTTCCAGTTGTTGAGGCCTATTATGCAGGTGTTTTTGCAGCAATCTGGGTACCGCAATGCGTAGGAAATGTGCCATAGACCTGAGATGGGATTTGGGTGAAGATCCCAAAGCTCACAGAGCTGGGCACAGTGAAAGAAGGGACACGCAGGAGGAAGTTATGAGATCTTTCAGGAGAAAGGCCATTATTTCAACACTTAATAGTATGGTCTTGATAATGAATAACCTGTTCTGATCTTCTGTTTTGTATGGTGGTGTTCTTTAAACCTCTGTTGTATCACGTGCACAGAACTGCATGCATCTGTGCACACACACGTGCATACAAAGATGACTTCAAAATTTTTCAGTTGAGAACCCCACTAATGCCCTAGCCTTAAGTGGTTCTAATTATTCTATAACTCTTTCCTATGTACTCTTATATAGCTGCAGTAATAGAACTCTGTGATCCCCAAAATCCTAGACATCCATCTCATTTCTAACAAGGCATTAATAGGGTCAAAGATTCACCCTCATTCACTGAGCAACATTAAACATGAATAATTGGAGATATTATTGCTATTTTTAAACAGCTAAGGGAATCGCTATGCCAATAATTTATTTAATCCATTAGCAGTGAGATGGTAATATTGAATCCATTAATAATTTCCACTTTATGAATTTCTGTTTTACTTTTCTGAATCAGAAGTGTAGATTTATCCTACTTACAGCAATTTTCAGAAACCTAAGGGATTTCTCATTTTACCTACTTTTAATTATGATAAAGTATGGGGTTCATTGCCATTGACCAGTATATGTTGGAGAGGACAAGGCATGCTTTGCTTTTCTTTGAGATATCTCTCATATGAAAAAAAAAAAAAAAGAAAATCATAAAGTCTGTAGGTCCATGTAGGTATAAACCATTATACCTTGTAGGTATAATCACACCATTCATCATTGAAAAGAATATTCAGGGCATCTTCAGGGCTAAATGCAGATATTGTTGTACATGAAGAACTGAGTTTTCTAACAATGAAGCTGATGATCCAGGTCTCCTCATAGCACCTCTACATCTCCTTGAGGTCAAATGAGTTTCCCTCACTTGTGCAAGATGGTTTTCTCTTGGAGCAGAGTGCTATTCCACACATAAAAGAATTAGACTCTGTCCAATGGCTCTGTCATCATGATTAATACATAATGAAACTATAGTGCTTTTTCCCCCCTCTCTTATCTTACCACCCAAATGGTCCCACTTTTTTTTCAAACCACAAGTCATTATAGCAAATAATATACTAAAGAGTGAGTATAGATAGCATAGCTCATTAGATAGATATCTCTGAGATATTATATGATATATATTATATAATAATCTATATATGATAGATATTATATGAGATATATATTAGCTATCATATATAATGCATTATGATACTATTATATATCATATCTAATGCAATATGAGATCAACAGCTTAGATTTCTGCTTTTAAATGTACAATATTTTTGAGCCATTTTAAATATTTCCTTTTTCTAGACATAGTTTATCTTGGTAAAATGTTTCTATTGTTTCATATCTAAAAGTATGACAAAAGCATGACACAATTTGAAGTCAAATTTTGACTGAATACAAAGGGAAATTTTTCACTATTAGGAGAGTTGAGCATTTGGAGCTGGCTGCCCAGACAGGTTGTGAAATCTCTAGCCTTGAAGTTTTTCAGACCAAGCTGGGTACAGACATGGGCAACCTGGTCTGAATTATAATTGATCCTGGTTTGAGCAGGAGGTTGGACTAGAAACCTCATCAGGTTCTTTCCAGACTGAATTATCCTATTAGCTTATGCTCCTATACAAGCCAATATTGAATGCTAGGTGCATGAAACCTTTTACTTTCAAACTGACTCCTACTTAATCCTCATGTCTCCCCACAGTTTGCCCCAGCCATACCTAGAAAGAATACTGTTAAAATTTACCAGTAACAGGGACTGTAGAGCTTAGCACTATCCTGGAGAACAGAACGTGCTTTTCTCTTGTGTTAGTGCCTAGATGTTTTGCATCGTAGGTATCCTAAATAAGACTGGTTTTTACTGCCATGTGTACCATCTCCCCTTCTAACATTCAGGTGGTTATAGTTAGTTGAAGATTTAATCTTATTTTGATTTGCCTTAGTTTATACTTTAAAAGAAACTTCATCATGGCACTTTTGCTTCATGGCATAAGGATAAAATGGGGAAGTTCAGTATGTTTTGTTAAAATAGAAAAAGTAATCTCTCTGTTTTTTTCAAAATATTCCCACCTTTATCTTTTGTCTCCATGACCAAGCAGTTGTTGAAACTCAAAGCTCAATTTAATTTTCTTCCCACTCCACCTGTTTCAATGCTAAATCCACACTTGCATTCTATTATCCCATACAACCTCTGCAGTCTGGATATCACTTGAACTGGACAGCTTCTGCCAGGGCACAGTATTAGATATCTAGAAGAACACCATCAATACTCTACAATTGCTGTTTAAAAACAGCTGCAAATTGAAAAGTGTTCTCCTTATGGGTCTCTTTCAAATCAGTATATTTTATAGTAGAATAGGGAATGTTCTACATAAGCAAGGTTGTGTGAAGCAATAGTTGCTAATCTTTCTGTTGCATATTGACTTTTTTAAAAAAAAGCTTGGAACAGAGTAGATTTTCATATGAAAATAAAAGAATATCTTTCAAACAAAGGCCACTCACAACCAATTTCTAAATAACTGCTCAAAAGTATGATGTCATTATAAAGTTTTTAAAACAAGGCTGTCAATTTTTTATCTGGAAAACAATATATTATTTTCTGCTTTCATTCTAAAAATAAATGAACTGTTTTCTATGACATTAAGTTTTAGAAAAAGAAAACCACAAAGGAAATCAATCTGAAGCAATCATTTGCAATTGAAAATGTATTCCCAAATAGATGAAATTTATTGATATTCTGAGAAAATGAAAGGAGAATCTTAAAATGAAAATAATCAGACTACCTTAAAAAAAAAGTGGTCTTACCACCATCTAGTAAAATATCTGTTCAGATATGCTTGGAGAAATTAATACCCATCATTATTAAAAGCCAATGCAGTTGCAGAAACATAGCCAACTCAAACAATTGTTCCCTCTTCATTTAAATATGATTGTGTTGGAATTATACAGTTTATGTATGTCCCAGTACTGAAATCAGAGCAATGTCCTACAGTGACTATCTCTAAAGTATTCTGTGCACACACACTTGAATCATTTTTCTTTCAGTGGTCCTCATTCACTGCCAGCTATGGATCATTAAACGTTGAGCATAGCATGCCATAAGAACAGATTCACTGTCTGGGTCTCGTTCTGGATGAGAATAGTTAGTATGCATTGACAAAAAAACATTGTGTTACTTGGTGGGTAACAAGCAAAGTTCTTTCAGCTTCATATATGCAAGGAAAAATTCATGTACACATACAAAGAGGTGTCTCCTTTTCTAGACCTCAACTTGTAATCTTTGTGTGAGTCCTTTCTGATTTGGCACCCAATGAGTTCGGTGTGATCAAAATGTATGTCACCCAAAGCACTATGAAAGTAATTTTTCAGATGGACTGTCCATACCTGAAAACTGTCTATACTTTTACTCAGCCATTGCAGAGTTGAACCAAAGCTATTTTCATCACTTGTTGGAGACATAAATGGGACTCACATTCCTATTCAGTGCGCTCCTTCTTTATGCATCTTGTTATTTCCAAAGACTATCAGGTTGCAAACCAGGAAGAATATTTGCCCACACACAAATGTCAAACTCCCTAGTGATGGGCATGCATCTTGAATGCTCAGAGAATTTTAAGTAACATCTACAATTCATTCATCTGCTGGTGAGGCTCTTACACGGGTTTGATAACTGAACATGGCTTGGGATGGCATAACTCTGCTTCTGCAGTTTGGGCTATAATTTCCATTTTCCTTGTTTTCGCTCTTCAACTGAGTGGATATCAACTAGTAGGTGAATACCAACTCAGGAAGCATTTAAACCTTTGCAGTGTGAATTTGAATCAACCGTGTTTGGCCAGGTCCTAGGCTTCTATATTTTCAGCTTCCCTGTTGCTTCCTAAGATCTTGCAGATCTTCAGCATAATCCTTGCTTTGTTTCCCAGTTTTCAGATGTCAGTGATCACTCAGTTTTGGTGGTGTATGTATCCAACTGAAATACCTTCATAAAGATACAAAAGAAAAAAAAAACAAAGATGTTTTCTAATGGTATCTGCTGTCTACTATTAATCTGTTCTGCAACAAAACCAAAATTATTTTTCCAAGACAGTTAAGGAATAGTATATGTTTCCTTGCAAATATTAACTATAAAATGCAGACTCACAGAAAGTCAAAATATTTTCAAATTACTACTATTTCAGCTCAGTACAGTAGAAAAAGACCTAAGCAAATTCTCCCATTCTCCCAATAACTTCAACTGCAGCTTAAAATAGCCTGATTAGATAGCAGCACAGTCTATCTAGCTAGAAGGAAATAACTTTTCCTTCTATCTCTTTTCTGAGCCTTCAGCTTCTGCTGCACACGCATGAACTCTTAATGCTGTTCTCCAGTAAACAGTCCCTTTAGAATGCAAATATTTCCCAAAATAATTCTGCCACACTGAATCTGGCTCTGCTGAGCCCCACTATGCACGAGAGTTTGTCACTTATTTGAAATAGATATTAAAAATACAGTGCAAAAACCAGACCTAATTTTGAATGCTATTAACTCATTAACTCCCACATTGAACTATATAAAGATTGTCTGCAAGGAATGTGTTGCATGGTTTGTCATTATTTGCTCCGTCATCCTTTGTGTTTGGTACTAACCTAAACTAGAATAATCACAGTCAAGAACGGTGCTGGAAGGGACCACTGGAAATCATCAGGGTAACTCAGGTTGTTTAGGACCCTGACCAGTCAAAATATTTCCAACAACTGATTTTTCAAAACTTCTCTGTAAAATCTGTTCTGCTGTTTAATCTCCTTCATGGGGACTTTGAAATTTTCAGCTAAAGCTCCCCTTATCTTTCTGTTCTCCAGGCTAAAACCTCCCATATCTCTCAGACTTTTCTTATCCAACACATGTTCTAGTCTCCATCATTCTTAATACTTTTCCACCAGTCTTGCTCCTGTTTCTTGAGCTCTAGCACTGAGTACCTGAAATCCAGATCCAGTTTTCCAGATGTGTCTCAGTAAGGGCTAAGTAGAGTGAATACCCATCTCAGTCTGCGGGCAGACTCTTGCTACTGCAGCCTAATATATAGCCAGCCTTCAGGACTGCAAGAGCACAAGTTGGTTCATTTTTTGCTTTGTCCAACAGAAGTCCCAGCTACCCAGGACCTCCTTGTTAAAATTAACTCTATCCTAGACAAAACCTGGGAAATGATACATAGAAGAATTTATGCTTAATATAGTGAGGGGAAAATTATAACAAGAAGAAGAAACTAAATCACATAAGGAACTATAAGAAATTGCATGCAGTAGAAATTGCTGTCTGGATAATAAAAATGAAACCCGAAATGTCACATAATTTATCTATTTCTGTCAAAATTAAAAATAGTGGAAATACTCTGCAGTCTGGTATGATTATGATATTACAACCCTGTTGTTCATTCTAAACATTTTAATAGCTTTCATTTAAAAAAATAACTTGTTTAGCTAATTAATTTAATTTTAATGAATTTTCATTATATAGCTTTTTAACTGTATAATTCATTGCTAAGCAGGACTAATACCCACATTTATTCTCAGTTTATGAAGTCTTAAGCACGTGATACTTTTAACATTAATGTACTGTTGCTAAGATATATCACAATAGACCACAATGGCATGAAACTTTAGAAGCAGCAATACATTTCTTGGATTTTTCAGTTAAAACTCTGCATTAGAAATCCAGTGTGGACTTACAGTTTTTCTAGCTGCAGTTCACAGTTGTTATTTAAACAAAATACAAAGCTTTAAAAATGTCTTCTGCTTCAAAGCAGTAAAAAAGTTCAGCGCCAAATTTTTATGAGGGATAGCAAAGACACAGTGTGGAGACACAGCAGTTTACATCAGCCAAAAAACCGACCTCTGACAGTGAAAAGCATTAAAAAAGTAACTACAATGTTATTGTGTGTTATTATAAGTCCACAAAAATTAGTTTGATGTAAGTGTATTAAATGGTATAAATGAGTCAACAGATAAAATCAGAACAGGTAAGAATCCTTCTAACTGATGCCCCGAGAGTTATTGTCAGAGAGAGTAACTAGTGTCTAATAGAGATTTGAAGTTAGGAGCGGTAGTGGGGAAAGAGAGTAGTATGTGTGTGAATTTCCCAGAAGTATTTGAAGCTTGCTAGAAGTTAAGGAAAGGTGACTACTCAATGTTATTTATCTTCTTTGGTTGGTTATTATGGTCTCTACGACTTTCAGCTTCTGGTTAAATGTGACTCTCAATGTTTTTTGAGTGGTTAGGTAGGTGATACAGCCAGCATACTTTTCATCTCAATTTAAACAGAATATTAGAATCTTATCTTTCAAGTTGTCAAGGAAATATGTCAAGCTATTCAAGGAAATATTTCTACCCTCTAGCCTTTAAATCTGGGTACACTTCCTTCTGCTGACTTGCAGTATTTAAACTCACTCATACCTACATACAGAAAATCCACATTAACAATGTGTTAAAACACAGAAACATCAGAAAATCCCAAGCATCTCCCTCTTTTTGCAGTATCACAGAAGGGCAGAGGTGGAAGGGGACCTACATCATCTTCCTCAGCCCCCCTTCACAGCAGTGTGTCTGATACAGCAAATTGATTAGAGTCACATCCTGTCAGGTTTTGAGTACCTCTGAGGATAGAGATTTCACAACCTCTCCAGGCAACCTGTCCCAGTGCTTGGTCATCCTCAAAGTAATTTCTGAATTTTTTATTGTATGTTCAAACAGAATTCCCATATTTCAGTTCTTGCCCACTGCATCTTGTTCCTTTACTGGGCACCACTTAGAAGAGTCTGATTCTGTCTCCTTTATAGCTTCTTATCAAGTATTTATACACTCCGCTAAGATCCCTCCTTGATCCTTCTCTTCTCCAGGTTTGAGTCACTAAGAGAAGGCTTCCTTAGCCTCTTATCATGTGATATATGTTCCAGATTCTTAATCATCGTTTGGCCCTACACTGGACTCCAGTAATTCCAAGTCTCCCTTGTACTGGAAAGTCCAGAACTGGACACATCACTCCAGCTAGATTCCTCTCAGCTCAACTCTTTAGCTCATCAAAGTCTGCAAGATCATCTAGTTTACCAGTCTGTATTGTATCATCTGCAAACTTGCATAGTTTGCAAAAAAACCTCCCATCTCAGCTTCATAAGTTCCCCTCGGGTTCTATCACTGATTGGTGCCTCCCCCTTCACTCCCCTTCATCAGGAAGCCACAGACTGTGATTATGTCTCCCTTCAGCCTCCTTTTCTCTAGGCTGAATAAACCAAGGGACTTCAGCCTCTCCTCACAAGTCTCCCCCTCCAGATCCTTCCCATCCTCATTGCCCTCCTCTAGACACTCTCCAATATTTTTGTGTCCCTCTTGTACTGTGTCACCCAAAACTGCATATGGTACAGAGGAAGTCACCTTCAACACATTCCTAAAACCTTCTGGATATGCCCTACAATACCTGCGGCAGATATTGGGGTGATTAAAGTCTCCCATGAGAGATTGCAAACACGAGGACTCTTCCAGTTGGAAGAAGACCTCATCTACTTCTTCCTGATCATGTGGCCTATAGCAGATATTGACTAAAACATCACCCATGTTGAAGTGCTCTCTTATTCTGACTCCTAAGTTCTTAACTGTTCATCATCCATCCCTAAACAAAGCTCCATATATTGTGGTTGCTTTCTCGCATCAAGAATGACTCCTTCTCCTTTCCTTCTTGGACTATCCTCAGTAAAGGCCTTGTGTAGCCCTGCATTACTGCAGTCAGGTAGGCTATCCTACCATGCTCCCAGTGAGATCAATCTCCATCCTCTGCAACAGTTCCCCTGATGCTTCCTCCTGGAGCTGCTGCATGGCTCAGGGTCAGACAGTTCTAATGCTTTATTGGACAGTGCTCCCAGCATCTCCTCAGCTACCAGGGCACTGAACCTGTTATGGATCTTTCAGGAGACACAGATTCCAGGTGTTCCAGGACTCCTACTTTCTCTTGCCTTGAACCTGAAGCCCATCCTGAAACACTTTCATCACTGTCCAGTGGGCATGTCTGCTAAACCTATTTATAATTTAGACAGTGAAAAGGCTGAGTGTGTATCCTAGAGAGGCATAGACATATACATACCACTAAAACATGGCTGTCCAGCTGGCCATTGCTTTTAGCAGCACCCACATATATGACTTCTAAAACCCACATAAAAGCATAGACAATGCCTTTGTTACTTCTTTCTGGCTGACCGGACCTGAAGCTCACTTGGGATAACACACATGCCTTCACTCTCTCAAACACACCAATATTCAGTGCTCCTTAACACCCACACTGTTCTCAGACCCTGGTCTCTGTCCTCAGCCACTGGCTCTGCACATAGTTTTTCCACATGGAGTCTCCTCTAACACACCCTTTAGTTTAGCTTGAAGCTTGCTAGTGAATTGCACGTACACACATATGTACACACATGTACAGGCACCGGAAAGAGGAGCAGAGCCAAGTCTTTCCAGTTGCTGGTCTCATGCAAGTACATACCTTACAAACCAGTTCCTCTCTTTCAGGTTCATTGCTGTCTAGTGGATATATTAAAATTAGATGGTTTGCGTATATACTTTTTAATGGGTTAAGGCTTCTAAATAAATAAAGGAATTAAACTGGATGAAAGCCCTTGGTATTCTGAAGGCTAAATTAGCCTCTTGATGTCCAGTGGTCTATAACAATATAGTTAATTTTGACAACAGAGCTAGATTTTTGCATTAAAAATTAGACAAAAATTGTAATCTTTTTAATCTCTAAAGCCTATGTGTTCTGAAGCTGACTTTTTTCCCTTAGAACTTTTCTACATTGACAAGAAGAAAATTCCCCGGTTTTGCTTGCAGTGCAACACTATTTTCACACTGCTAAACTGCAGCCAACATACTATCAAAGCTTCAAGAGAAAGTCAGTGTGCCAGGTCTTTCTTCTCAGTTTAATATCCCTGACAGTAGAGCGAATATCGATGACAGCATTAAATGTCTTCTGGCAGAGCTTTGCTAAATCTGCAAGAGAAAAAAAAATAAATCTAACCACTCAGTAAAAGTGTGCATGAATCTTTAAAGTTAGTACAAGAAAAAAAAATATCTCCTTATGTGCAAATTGAAACATGAAATAATTGAAAGCTTTATATTTCTATGTTTTCTTTTTAACTCTGGAATGGTTAGCAATGAAGAAAAAACCTAAATGAATAAAATACACAATAGCAGAATGGGTAAAGCAGAAGGTGATACACTAATTTTATTTTAGTTTTGAAATTTTAGTAGATATTTTTTATAGAATTTAAGGGATACTGAATAGAATGACAGTAAAAAAAGTGGCAGGTATTACTCTAATAACTGCCTTAACGTCTTTCTGAGGAGCACATAGAAAAACACTGATTTTTGAACAAGACAGAACTCTTTCTGCTGAAAAAGGTATAGTTATTTTATATCCTGGTTTTAATAAACATAGTAGAATACCAAACATAAAAAGTCATGTACCTCGGTTATTGTATCTGGTGTAAAGTTAATGATTGTTCCAGTACTGGCAATCTGGACAGGAATATAAAGATATTCAACACAACTACTAGTGCCCTGGTAGGTCATAATGCAATGTGTAGAAGGGCTCTATCTAGGACAATCCATTTATTTTCTGTCCCTTCTTTTTATTCCTCAAATTCCCCGAGTAGCTCTAGGAATAAATTGTGGTCTAGGCCTGAGAAATATATGAATTTTTCTTTTGCATCAAAACTCGGCATTTGGGGTTTTTTTGTACTCTTGGAAGTCACCTAAATAATAATAATAATAAAAGAGCAGTATGTGAAAATGCCCCTGCATGCATTAATTTTTGAATCACAAAATGCAGTGAATCTTGAATAGAAATACTGTCAAGTATTTAAACTGTCTCAGGTATTTATTCAGAGCTCAGTTTCATAGTGTAGGTGAGGATATGGCTACTAGACACTAGACAAAGCCAGAATACAAAGAACTTTACAGGTAAAGAGGAAGATTTTTTTTAGTCTCAGAGTTGATATTGTTGATGGAGTTTTATGGTCAAGACACAGTTATTTACAGTGTTATTTTACAATAACACTGCAATGTTACCATGATTTACTATGTAGTTTATGCAAAATACCAGGTGGTATTTCACAGTAGCTGTGGAAATAATGCCCCTGTTCACTGTAGCCTTCTGATAGTGACAATGATTTATTCTGTCACCTGAAGATGAGAGGTTATGGAGTAAAAAGAAAGCTTTGGCCACGTATCTTCCCCTGGCATCCCACTATCACTTGCATGTCTTGACATCCTTTCCTTAAAGTACAGAATAAAACAGCCTTGCACGGCACTGACACCATTTTGCTATAAAATCAGTTATAATTTACCTATGAGGAAAATTTTAATAGAAACAGATATCAGTACATCTGAAAATCAAGCCATTAACCAGGCAACTTTGATCTAGTCTGCTTTTTATTTCTCTCAGGACATTTTCTTGAGTCTCTTCCCTAGTTGTGTGCACCCAAACTCACAAGAAGGCACTTGCACTCTTAACAGACTTTCCTCTTTCTTCCTCTTCCATTCCTCTAGCTCCCACTCCCCAAAGAGAAGAGCAAAGAAATGTCCTTCTTGAAGCAAAATGTTCTCACTGTCACTGCTGAAAAAGGAACTTAAGAGAAAGGATGAAGGAATGAAATTGGAAGTTTCACAAACAAGCAAGAGAATAGTTCGATAGTGCGATCAGTCTCACCTGTGTTTGCCGCCTCACTGACACTTTGATGCTCGCTGGTTTGACTTTGGTTTTAAGACTTGTGTCTTTCTCGCCCTTGGGGATGATCAGTTTGGTGTAAGTGGAGAATTAGACTGTGTGACATATACTTAGGTTTATAAAAGTTACATTGTAGCACTAATATTCTGTGGTTTTGAGATTGAGTTCTGGTTACTGAGCTTGCTTTGAGTACGCAATATAGAATTTGATAGTGTCCTGTCCTGTATGAAAAGAAACCGATAGAGAAGTGCAGGGGTCCTAATTAACAGCCAGATATTTCTGAGATGACTGAAGTGGGAAGCAGTCCTAGCTTTTTACCTTGACCATCTGACATTTATTTTTCCAAACATACAGACACCCTGAATCCATCCTGAATAGGTCATTTATATCCAGAATGGGGTACTTGTTCAATCCTGACATGTTTACAGACTAGAATATTAATATAAGCTGCTTAAAGAAATTTAGGGAGCTGACACAAATCTGCTGGTGGACTAAGGAGGACCAATGCCACTTTAATATCTGCAAACTGCGATGACCCAAGAGCAAATGCGTATTCTGCTTAGCCATTGCTGTTGCCAGGGAGGTGCTTTGTCAGGTGGAGCAGGGCTTAGGGCAGTATTCACCTGAGCTGTGCCAACCAACAGGGCTACTAAATAAAATTCCATTTCCCCAGACTCCTAATGCATACCAAGTAGTTTCACTAACAAATACACAGTGTTTATTGCTAAATTACAGGGGCAAAAAACCCAAACACACCAAAATATTGAAGTAGTAACAGTCATGAAACAGATTAAAAGAAATTAAAATTATAATTCAGGAAAAACAATCCTCTTCTTTTCAGTACTGCCTTTAACAGAAACTGTTTAAATGTATTTCTACACAGAGCATTCAATTGTACAAAGAACATAAACTTTGTTCCAGAAATAGTAATTTCTTCTTTTCTTTTAGATTATATATTAAGCTCAGTCTGCTCTTCTTCAGTTATTCGAATAATGTAGCTGATAACAGACATCATGATTTTATGGAAATGATTAATGCTATAATCTGAAGAAAAGCTGTCAAGTGTAGAAAAGATATGGAAGAGCGACAGGAATGTCATTTCCCACTGAGTAATTCTCCTGAAGAAAAGTAAAATTATCTGATAACTTCATGTTAATGCATCAGAGATCTGAGATACTTGAATTGGCAGATTACCATTATGGGAGCATATACGTAGGAATATGGGAATCCTCAATTGCAGACCAGCCATTTTTAATTCCTAAAGGTGCATCACTTCCATTTTAAAGTCAGGGTATACTCTAAAAAGTAGGCTTAACTGTGTCTTGATATTTTCTTTTTATTGCCTCAATATTTTTTTAGAATATGCCATTATTCTAAAATCCAGCTCTCATATGTAAAACCTCAGTCCTGATCCAAACTGTACAGGCTGCATGCATCAGCAAAAGTGAACAAACTTGATTAATTTCTGATCTAAGCTAATGCTTCTCATAACTCATGATATTTCTTATCACTTTGAATCTGAGAAACAAATTCTATTGTATCCAGACGAATTATCATAACCAGTATAACTTTCCTGACTGTAATAGGTGTGAAGCTGTTCATGTCTGAATAAGCTGAGAAGAAGATTTTGACTTAAGACATTTTAATTAAATGACTTCATTGATTAGGTAAGAGGGAAAAGAGAAGATACCTTCATTTCCTTACAACTTTATTACTTCTACAGTTCTAACAGAGATGAAAGCAATGTAAATCTCATTACTAGTAGTAAAATCCAGAGATATAACTCACAATTAAATCAAGTTGAATATCGTTAAAATGCTGACTGAAAAATCTGCTGATGAATTTTCTGAAATGTTCACAAATTCACCAAGTAATGTTTTCAGTTATAAAAGTATTTGTCTATAATTCTTTATCCAGAGTAAAGACAACTAGCATACTGCAAGAATAAAATACCACCATTACACAGTTCCATTTCTAAATATACAAGTATATTAACCTTTCATTACAGAACAAAGAAAAAGATTACATTAAAGAAAGGAATAGAGAATGGCAGGTGATTATTGACGGTGTTCGGCCTAATATGTGCAATTGGTAAAATAGAATAATTACTTTCATAATGGAAAAAAGAAAGAATATGGACATTATCTTTCAATTCCATACAGTGAAACTCTGATAAAAACTTAATTATTAGTATGTTCCTGTCAATACAAGTGCAGTTAATCATTATTGATTCTAGCTGGCACATATGCCTAAAGTCAGAATGATCCAACTATTTTAGTTTTAGCAAAAGGCCTGTTTAATCAGAAAATATTGGCTTTCATCCTTTGGGCTTTTTCTTTTTTATCTAGCCTATATATATATTTTAAGTCAATCTATTCAGTGCTTTTTCACCTCATAATAGAGAGCACTATCAACAGATGATAGCATAGAAAGACATTCATGCATGTTATGTCAGAGAAATTGAATTTTCTTCCATTTTTTCATTTGCACTTCTCTCCATATATTGCAATCCTTTGTTCCTGTGTCTCTATTTTAACACAGGAAACAGATTTCTTACCTGATGAATCAGCACTGCCAAACTTCATATATTTTTAATGCCTGCACAACTCTTGGAGTCGTAATGAAAACTGCCACTTCTTTACAGCTGTTTTGCTAAGTCTAGTGAAAGAAGAAATTTGGCATGTCGATTTATAGACTGCTGAGATGTAGTTGCAGCTCTTCTTCTTCTGGTTGAAATGTATTAATAATAGCACCAATGCCAATTATTACTGAATAAATTGATTTCTTCATTATTTTCATACCCATGCTTTCAACTGTGGGACAAAAGAGCTAATCTTTAATTGCTAATGCCTCCAAGCTTTTAAGTCATTGACTGTGGGCAGTCAGCTTATCAAAATTGTCGGTAGTTCATAGATAGGATGTGTTGTCATATAACAGCAAAATGGCACCCTCTGTTTTGCTCTCAATTTCTGATGTTGTCCATGCACACTGAGGTAATGATTGCAAAGACATGGCAGTGGCCAGTATCTCTCTTAAGTTATAATTGCCAGCCTTGAGTTCAACTTAAATAAACACAGGTTAGAGTATTGTGTATGTGTAGTCAGGCGTAGTCCCCAGTGAATGGAGAAAAGAGAATATTGTGCCCATTTTTCAAAACGGTAATAAGACATCTACTGACCAGTGAGTCTCTCCTCAGTGCCTGGGAAAGTAATTGAAATCCTTTCCTGTGAGGAATGTTGAGACACTGGAACAGGTTGCCCAGAAAGGGTGCAGATGCCCCCTCCGTGGCAGTGTTCAAGGCCTGGTTAGATGTGCACCTTGGTCTAGTGGAGGATGTCCCAGCCCATGGCAGGGTGTTAGAAGGTGTTTAAAGGTCTCTTCCAATCCAAACCTTCTATGGATCTATGATTTTTAATTCAGTATATCACTTCCTTATTACTATTACTTTTTCTACCTTGAAACTCATCTGCCGCCATTCTAAGCTGTGTTACAAGATCCTTCTGCATCACCATTCCATGTGCATAGCATTTAACTAACCAAAAGAAGCTGCTACATTAATAAAATTCTAGATAAACAAGATTCTGATGGATTTACTCTGTCTTATTATCTCTATAGGTCATGTTACCTTTGGATTGGAAAAAAATTAACCTCAAACATAACTGCTCAGATGACTTAACCCAGAATAACTACATGTAGTTGCTATTTCTTTGTTAACAAAGTTCTTGTTACACAGTCATGCCACTTTTTGTGTCCCTGGTAGTTAAAAGTGATTGTGCCAGTGTCATAATGGGTATGATGCCTTTATGTTTTTTTCATAGTTTAGTGTCAGTCAGTACACAAACTGGTCTATTGCTGCCCCTGTTTTTGAGGATTTTCCTCAAGTTCTGCCTGTGATTTCATCTCTGTCAGCCAGTCATGCAGCACTTTTGTCTCAGTTCTGCCAGTACAGCTGCCCAATGCTGTCTCTTTCTAGGCCGTCCCTTATTTAAACAAGCTTAACTCCTCTTCTCGGTCCTTTATAGATATCTAAAGCATCCCTAGCTTTATTGCTTCCTTCACAGTAGAGTGCTTTTCTCTCTCTGTTACTATCTATGGGCTACTGATAGTACTGATGGCCAACCTGATCTAGAGCTCCCATGGAAAAAGCCCTTTACATTCTCAAAAGGCTTTTGCTAAGTATTTGTAACACAGTGGATCAGACAAGCTTGTGTGAGACCAACAGTTTTATTAATCTCATGTGAACCTTTTCAGACTTGCAGTAGCCTCAGTGCTAACTTATTAGGCTGGACCAATAAGGGTCAGTCATGACTAAAAATACAGCTAAAACTAGAATATTTTAAACACAGGGCTAGATTAATCATACAATAAGCATGGGGGGTGGGGAAGGGGAAATGTTGGAAGGGAACTCTGGGAAGTGATTTGACCTCAAACAGAGCCAACTGCAAAGTCAGAGCAGGTTGTTCAGAGCATCAGACAGATAAATTCTGTGTAGCTCCAAGGACAGATATTCCTTAATGTCTCTGGACAACCTGGCTCTGTGTTTCATCACCTTCATTGTGATTTGTTTGCCCCCTGATATCTAATCAGGATTTTCTTTGCTGCATCTGTTGTTTATAGCCTTATATCCTTTCCTTCGGTGTGGAGGGGCTCCATGTCCAGTCACTGTGTGTACAAACTACATCATGTATCGCCCGCTTTGTATTTTTAAGTACTGTTGTTATTTTCCTCTTCTGCTGTCCAAGTAAACTGTCCTTTCCTCAACTCACAAGTTTTACCTTTTTCTTCCTGTTCTCCTCCCCATCCCACTGGGAGGGGTGAGGAGGGAAGGAGCAGCTATGGTGCTTAACTGCCAGCTGGGGCTAAACCAATGCATCTCCCACTAGATAGCCAAAGAGAAGTGTAAGATTTCCTCATAGACTCCTTTTCTTAACACAGCTCCCCTATGCTTTATCTTCTTATGCTTTATGCAGTCCATCTCCTTTTATCATCTTACTGACTGAAAGACTCATTCCAGGATGTCAATATCTTTTTTTTCACTGAGGACTCAAAAATTACCCCAAACACAGTGCTTCAGGTGTGGCCTCTCAAGCAGCCCAATAAAGAGGAATAACCTCCTTTGATGGGATGCCACAAGGTTGTACTGCTAACTTGAAACCTCTTGAAATAATGTATATTATTTCAATACTAACTGGGAAGAGGTGAAAGCCCAGTTTTCCTAAGTAACTTATGTACTCCAGGCATAGGAGAGGTACTTTAGACATCTGGGAATCCTTAGATGTCAAAATGCATAGCCCTGCTAGGTATCTTGATGCTGAACGCGTGTCAGGATTGTCACAGAGAAGGTAAGTTGAAAAATGAAGAGACACTAATCTAGGCTAAGTTTGTCTCAGCTTCTTTATTTTAATAAATGTTACATAACTAATCCTTTTCCACTTCTTCACATATGAAGAAAGCCTGTAACATTGCTGATCTTCTTTCAGATGTCACTGTAGAGACTTCTCTCTGGTAATGATGTGGCTGTGAACAAAGCATTTATATGGGGCTCACTGGCATCATACAGGAGAAGATTATTGCCTTCTGTTTGAAGGGAGGAGTGACAAAAGTGCTGCAGTCCTAATTATGCAGTGTCTCACTTGCCACCCTTACAAAAGTTGCAGCTGTAGTTCACAGTGTTAGATTTTCCAGCTCAGAGATGGCTTGCCTAATTGGAATAGCTCACTGCAAAGAAAAAAGCCCAACGACAAGCAAACCCAAATATTTTAATTTCTGATATATCATTGCTTAGGTAGGTTAATACAATTAGTATAGAAAGCTCTCATGGTCTTTGTTTTCACCAGTGAAAGGATTAACCTAACTGTGGAAGAAGCATTTAGATGAACAGAATTTTAGACAATATTCAATTATTTTCTTTCTATGTCACATGAAATATCTTTTTCTTGAAATTTCTCCATAAAAATTTATTTTACTTTCAATGTCATATGTAAAAATAAATAAATAAATAAATGCTCAGAATCACTGGGTTGGAAAAGATCATTAAGATCATTGAGTCCAACCATACCTTGTCCTCTCCTAAACCATATCCCTGAGCACCTCATCTACTCATCTTTTAAATACTTCCAGGGATGGTGACTCCACCACCTCCCTGGGCAGCCTGTTCCACAGCCCTACAACTCTTTCAGTGAAGAATTTCTTCCTGATATCTCATCTGAACCTGCCCTGGTGCAGCTTGAGGCCATTTCCCCTTGTCCTATCACCTGTCACTTGGCAGAAGAGACCATTGCCCACCTCTACAACTTCCTTTTAGAAAATTATAGGCAGCAATAAGGTCTCCCCTCAGCCTCCTCTTCTCCAGAATAAACCCAAGTTCTCTTATCTGCTCCTCATCAGGTTTGTTCTCCAGATCTTTCATTAGCCTAGTTGCCCTTCTCTTGACCTGCTCCAGGACCTCGATGTCATTCTTGTAGTGTAGGGCCCAGAACTGGACAGAGCACTCGAGTTGTGGCTTCACCAGGGCCAAGTACAGGGGTACAATCACCTCCCTAGACCTGCTGGCTACGCTGTTTTGATGCAAGCCAGGATGCTATTGGCCTTCTTGGCCACCTGGGCACACTGCTGGCTAATAGTCAGCAGTCAATCAACATCCCCAAGTCCTCTGTCTGACAGCTGTCCAGCCACTCTTCCCCAAGCCTGTAGCACTGCATGGGGTTATGTCCTAAGTGCGGGACTCTGCACTTGGCCTTGTTGAACTTCATCCTGTTGGTCTTAGCCCATTGGTCCAGACAGTTTAAGTCCCTTTCAAGAGCCTCCTAACCCTCAAGCAGATCAACACTTCCTCCCAGCCTAGTGTCATGCATGAACTTTCTGATGAACTCTCATCCATGAACTCTCCTTCATCCAGGTCTTTGATAAAGATACCGAACGGAATTGGACCCAAGACTGAGCCCTGGGTGACACCATTTGTGACCATGCTCCAGCTGGATTTAGCTCCATTTACCACTACTCACTGGGCTCAGCCTTCCAGATAGTTTTTAACCCAGCAGAAGGTGCACCAGTCCAGGCCAGTGGTAGCCAGTTTCTCAAGCAGTATCCCATGAGAAACAGTGTCAAAGGCCTCGCTGAAGTCCATGTAGTCTACATCCACAGCCTTTCCCTTGTCCATTAAGCATGTCCCAGGCATCCTCCAATCTTCACATCTCCCACAGGCCTTCTCTGTTCACAAACAACAAGTCCAGCAGGGCACCTTCCCTAGTGGGCTCACTCATCAGTTGGGTCAGGAAGTTGTCTTCCAAACGTTCCAGGAACCTGCTAGACTGTTTTCTCTCTGCCATATCGTACTTCCAGGAGACATCCAGTAAGTTGAATTCCCCATCAAGGGCAAATGCTAGTGATCGCAAGACTTCTCCCAGTTGTTTGAAAAATAACTCTTCAGCCTCCTCCTCCTGGCTAGGTGCTCTATAGCAGACTCCCACCATGATCTCTGCCTGACTGCATGCTCCGATTTTTTACCCATAGACACTTGACCCTGTCATCACCATAATCAAGCTCCAGGCCTTCAAAACACTCCCTGACACAGAGGTCTGTCCCACCTCCTCTCCTTCCCTGCCTGTCCCACCTGAAGAGCCTAAGGTTCGACTGGATAACCTTCTGAGGTATCTTCCGATCTTCATTACCATATGAGACTACAAGAAAACTGAGAATGGTAAAATATAAAACAAATCAAAGGTGAGCATTAAGCAAGTCTGTTCCTTCACCCTGAGTTCACTCAAACCAAATATGTAGCCAACACCCATCAGTTTCATACTCCAAATAAAAATAGTTTGCACAATTGAAGTTTCAAGTAGTTGGAGTTTTGGGATATTTCATAGGAGATTTTGATTCTGTTCATAGATGTGTATATCTCTGGATATTTGGAATTATTTGCCAGTGTTGTTATTTCATCCCACTGGGTTAAAAAAACCCACAAACACTCCCACCCCCCCCAAAAAAAAAAAAAAAGCTTTCTTCTATAGCAGAAATAAAGAGAAACACTTGAAAACTATTTAGAAATTTATGAGTTAATGTATATAAAGTTGGAAGGGTAGTAGCCTGAACATCTGAAATATATGGGACTTTTTAATTCAGTCTAAGTTAACAATAGATGAATTGAAAGATGATTCCTTCCTCTTGTACGTGTCTGAGGACAGCAACTAATTAAAACTCATTTGTTATTAAAGATTTATAGTTATGGAAATTAAACTGACTATATCAAGATTTTTTAAGAGATTGAATTTTCCTTTTTATAAGGAGATTAATAATATAAGAAATTGAATTCACTATTAAATGCAGCGCTTTTGAATACGGGCAACAATACTGAAATAGAAAGGAAGTGTTCTAATGAGATAAATTAAAATTGACTGTAATAGCAGGAACAAATGTGTGTAATTTTTTCCTAATTATACTATTTTTGAGTATTTAATATGGTTCATTATGCAATACATACAAATATAGTTAATTGTTTACATAATATTAAAAAAATCACTTGTCAGAAAATATTCTATCAGCCTTATAATTGTTTATCACCAACACATTTATGTTCTCAGTTCTGTCATTGATTTAGATCCTCTGCAACTGTTAAAAAAAAAAGTTTTCTTTGATGTGAGTGGGATATGCAATTGATCAACTAAGGGCTTGGGTTATATGACCATTTTGTAACTTACTTGTAGCACTACAGTTGTTGGCTAAGATATTAATGAAAGGCATCTTAAGGAAAGGTGTGCTCCCCAAAACATTCAGCAACTGGGACAGACAAATTATGGCAGGAGTAGAGAGGTAAGTAAAATGATTTGTTTTTTTATTCTTCCCCCAAGAACTAAATAATAGCTTAGTACCATGACTTGGATTAAAATCCTTTGCCCAGTGATTTTTCCGTTAACTCATTCAATTTAAATATCTCTCATTCACTTGGTTGGAAATAGCAGGAAATGCTACTAACACTAACATGACTCTGTAAAGAATTAAAAATAAAAGGTGTGTTTAATATATTCTGTTCAGAAACATATAGTATAGCTGTGTATTTCCTGTGGGAGCTTTGTGATTATCCTGATGTTTTTTTCTGTTGTGTGTTAGGCTGCCCACAGTGGTGCTCCATACAATGCAGTGATAATCACTATTTTCATACAGCCTTAGGTACCTCCAGAAAATACTCCTAAACCAACACAATATGCAAATAGTAACAGAAAAATGAAAACAGAAAGGCTGCTGGCTGGTTCTTTTCAGGAAGTTTATCTCTTTTTTCCTACTATTAAGAGTTATCACAAATCTTGATATGAAGAAAGAATATAATACAAATTACAAAACAAATCCTTATAAATATAAAACATGCTCTCAGCATAATCATATATTCTTCCCCTTTCCTCAGTACCAAATCATAGGAGTACAGTACATTTCTAATTAAAAAAGTCACTGCAGTTAAAAAATATTATCAACATTTTCACATATTTAAAATAGGTCCATACTTTTCTGAGCATCAATAATGTACAACAGAGATACAGTAAAACCTAAGTAGAGTCACTTCTTAATTACCTTTTTTTAACCAAGATATGAATGTCACCAAATTATAATTTTTGCATATTAAAATAATTATGCTGAATATGTTGAATCTTCAGCTATTATTAATTTTACTGAAAGTAAAGGCTTCTGGCTACCATAGGACAGAATGGGACAATGTGTTTAGCTACAACCACACTGTGCTAGAAGGAAAGAATGCAGCACCACAGTAGTTAAAAAATGAGATTTCCTCTGAGTTCACATACCCTTCAAGCTAATATGCGGTTTGATGTCTCATGGTCAACTCATGTACTGGGGATTAAGTTAATTAAGAGTTGCCCTAGTCTATTAAGGCTCCCTGTAGACTAATTATTAAAGTGCCTTGGACCATTACAAACTGACAGCAATAGAAAGTCACAAAAAGCGTTGCTTGTATTATGAGCACTCCAGTAACCAGTAGATTATCTTTGGCACTAAAGAACTTCGACAACAGAAGAAGATTGCTACCTTCTCTGCTTTTCTGACATTTAAGGAATAGAAAACTATACCAATAGGATAACTACATATTCATTTATGTGTCTTTTACATGTTTACATCCATATGCTTTTATCACTTGACATATTCCTTATAGGTGGAAAAGGTCTTCTTTCTAATTTCCTATTTTTGTTTTCTTTTTCTAGACTGAAATAGTATATATACAAGGCTTAGGGATTTTAAAATCTCTGATTATTAAATTAAAAGTATAGAGAATCATTAAACAGAATTTCTTAAAGAAGTGCTGAAGCTTCCTACAAGGTCACTGCTTAGAAGTAGCAAAACTTTTTCCTATATAGAATGACTTTTCTCTGTATTTTTTCTGTGTTGTCTTTTAAGAAACCCGAAAAACATGAGGACACCAGGAAAACGATTCTATCATCTCACCCTAGTTTGACACCAGTGTAGCTCTGCTTATGCCACTAAAGGTTATCCTAGTTTAAAGGCATGTTGCAGTGAGAGTGGTGAGACCAATGAAGCAATAGGAGTGATCACAAGGACAATATTCTTCAAATTTTATTTTGCTTACCATATCTGTATATGTCCACTTAATTCTTAACTGAGCTGAACTGAGTATCTCCTAAACATAGGTGTGTTATGCCTCTCACAACTGAACAAGAGGGCTGACTGTACTTGCTTGCTAGCCACATGGTTTTATCAGATATTTCAGTAGAACCATGCAGGGCAACGCTGTGTGCTTTTCAAAACCCACCTTTGGAATTCCCTTAAAATATCTAGCCATAGGTACAGCTGATGAGGCCATCCAAAAACAGGTTGGATGAGTAATTACATGGTCTTTCGTAAAGAGAGCACTCATCTTCAAGTGTATTACCAGAACAGAGGAACAACCTTGTACACCATACACTAGAAGTCAAACTCTGAAAACACTGTTCAGTGTAATTGACTTATTCTTGTGCATTTCTATTGTTCTGTGCAATTTAGCAGTTCTGTTTACTTGATAATTATGGGCCATTTAAGATTGTACCATATGGACAAGAATGTCCTCTTTCTTACAGGCACACAGAGTGAACAAGATGAAAATTCATTTCATGGCCTGACTATTTAACTGGAGACACACAGAAAGAAACTTCTGTATTTAAAATACAAATTACTCTTCTGATCTTTCTATAACATCTTATCATTTAATTATTAATAGTCTTTGTTAATCATAAATTATCTATTATAAACTATGCTTTCACAATTTAAAAAAGATACAATATCTGATTAATTTGACAGTAAAACAGTTTCCTTCAGATTTAGAATTATTGACACAGTCACCTAGGACAATTCATGTAATATATCTGTGAAGTCTTAAGCATGCAGATCAAAGCCTGTCAAACCCAGTTAAAAATAGGAATTTAGAATCAGATTGGAAAAAGAAAGAGGGACTTATAAACAACGCAGATGTTTGAAGCCCAAGAGAGCAACTCTGAAGCTCTCTCCTAAGCTACTACATCACAGTAATTTAAGTCATCCTATCACAACCACAGAATAGTTGTGTCCTGGTTTCGTCAGGAATAGTATTAATTCTCTGTAATAGCTGGAATAGCACTATGTTTTTGATTTAGTATGAGAATCATGTTGATAACACACTGATGTTCTCAGCTGTTGCCAAGCAGTCAAGGACATTTCATCTCATACTGGTTTTTGTCATTCGTTTTGTGTATACACTACTAATATATATTATCTTCCTTTTTTTTTTTGTGCACGTAATTAAACTGGTTTTATTTTGACCTATGAGTTTTTTCACCTACTCACTCTTCTGATTCTCTCCCCCATCCCATCATGGCATGGAGAGTGAGTGCCTGTGTGGTGTTTAATTGCTGGCTGGAGCTAAACCACAACACTGAGTTAGGAAGGCAGCTCTTGGCATCATCCAAGCCCCCTCCTTAAGTAGGGTCAGCCAGAGTAGATTGTCAAGGATCACACCAAGTTAGGTTTTTGATATCTCTGCAACATCTTTGTCTGACCTGTTNCTCTGAAGCTCTCTCCTAAGCTACTACATCACAGTAATTTAAGTCATCCTATCACAACCACAGAATAGTTGTGTCCTGGTTTCGTCAGGAATAGTATTAATTCTCTGTAATAGCTGGAATAGCACTATGTTTTTGATTTAGTATGAGAATCATGTTGATAACACACTGATGTTCTCAGCTGTTGCCAAGCAGTCAAGGACATTTCATCTCATACTGGTTTTTGTCATTCGTTTTGTGTATACACTACTAATATATATTATCTTCCTTTTTTTTTTTGTGCACGTAATTAAACTGGTTTTATTTTGACCTATGAGTTTTTTCACCTACTCACTCTTCTGATTCTCTCCCCCATCCCATCATGGCATGGAGAGTGAGTGCCTGTGTGGTGTTTAATTGCTGGCTGGAGCTAAACCACAACACTGAGTTAGGAAGGCAGCTCTTGGCATCATCCAAGCCCCCTCCTTAAGTAGGGTCAGCTAGAGCAGATTGTCAAGGATCACACCAAGTTAGGTTTTTGATATCTCTGCAACATCTTTGTCTGACCTGTTTGACCTGTCTTGTGTTCAGATGGAATTTCATGTGGTTTAAATTGTGCCCATTGCCTCCCATCCTATCAGTGGGCACTGCTGGGAAGAGTCAGGATGCTACTTCAATCCCTCCCATACACATAGATAAGATCATCCCCTCAGTTTTGCCTCTTCTCTTCTCTTCTCTTCTCTTCTCTTCTCTTCTCTTCTCTTCTCTTCTCTTCTCTTCTCTTCTCTTCTCTTCTCTTCTCTTCTCTTCACATTTCCCCTTTCTAAACTACATCAGATTCCCCTCTGCCCATTTCACAAGCCTTACAAGGTCCCTCTGAAAAGTGGTAGAGTCATTTGGTGTATCAGCCTCTCCTCCCAGTTTTGTGTCATCTGCAAACTTACTGATGGTCATGGCATTACTGAAGAGGCTGAACAGTACAGTCCCAGTATCAGCCCCCGAGGTACACAACTCACCTCCAACTGGACCTCTTGCCACTGATCACAATCCTGTGAGAAGGGTGATTTAGCCAGTTTTCAGCCCAGCTCACTTGTGCATTATGTAAGCCATGCTTTGTCAGTTTCTCTGTGTGGTTAAGGGATACAGGAACAAAACCTCTACTCATGTCAGGGTGAGCAATATCCACCACTCTGCCCTCATCTACCAGACAGTCACCTCATTGTAAAAGGATCTCAGGTTTGTCAGGAAAGATTTCCCCCACATTAATCCATGCTAACAAATAAATTTCTTGTACTTCATATGATCATAAATGCTGTCCATGAGAATTGCCTCCAACAGCTTCCTAGGGAATAAGTTTCAGCTGACTGACCTTTGTTCCCCAATCTTCCTTCTTTCCCATCCTGCAGATGGGAGTGAAATTCTCTCTCTTCTCTGAGTGATCTCAACCCACAAGCTTTTAATTGTGTTTTCTTCCCCTTTACTGTAGAGGATGGAGGAGTGAGAAGAGTGGCTTGGTTGGGAGTTGGAAGCTAGCCAAGGTCAACTCACCACAAAAGATCACAAAGTTTAAGTCTGCTTTGGTTTTTTTAGACAGCACAAAGGAATCTACTATCCCTATACACTAGCTCCCAGATCTCCAGAGACTTTAGAGATTTACATATTTAAATAATTCTTATAAAAATAAAAAATCGGTCAATAACTACATCCTGAAGGCAGTCTTTAAAGTTATCTCATCATAACGTTATGCACCCTGCAGTCACCCTGCTATATCACATGTGGACCTTAAAGTCTCATGCATGGCTGCTTGGTTAAATCACACAAAGCCACGACAATTCCAAAGGGGAGAGAACAAACCAAAAGGAGAAGCAGAGGGAAGCAACAAAGAGCAAAGTAATTCTATACTGTTAGCAAGTGTAGTCTCTTTTTGGTATTTAAATGGGTGTGAAGTCCCTGTTTATCAAACTTTTTCTTTTCAGAACATGCTGTACCTCTCAATCCAGTGATCCAATTGGTTACCATAGGAACAGCTAAAGACTTTCAGGTTTTGAAAGCTGAATCCGTAATAGTTTCTATATATCACTTCAGGAATAGGTCTAGTCTGATCCTGTAAAGGGATGGCTATGACTGCCAGTCCCTACCCACACTCTGTAAAGTTAACTATATGCTTAATAATTAATAATGAAAAAATATGTGAGAGAACAACCTAGTGATTACAGGAGGAAGGCTATCTGATTAAATGAAAGACTGGTGGGTCACCAAAGCAAATGAACCCAAACGAAATGCTGCAGGAAAGAATCAGAAGAATGAGCACCTCTCTAAGCATATGAATAGAAGATTATTCTATTCTCTTCATTTCCAATAATTTCTCTATATTTTTTAGGTCTCTTTACAATTTTTTTTCAGCTGTATAACATTTAAATTTTTTTATTTCAGCTGCATAATATTCATACATGGATAATTATCCACAATTTGTTGTGCTTACTGGCAGCAGTTGCACTTCTTTTACATTTATAACCTTTTGAAAAAAGCGAATGTGAAGAATCAAAAAACACAAGTGTTTTTTTGTAATGTTCCCATTAAAAAAATTTATTTCAGTTTTATGGAGCTGTTAGGCTTTGTATTAAAGCACTTATCACCATGCTAAGGCACCTAACTAGTCTCTGCTGTTCTGACTGACATCAGTTGGGAAAAGGATAAGCCTTTGCAGCCCTGGAATGAATCCTTGATGTTGTTCAGCAGGCATCATCTGCTATCTGTGTTGACACAGATGACTTGGCCCAAGGATTCCTTACTAGCACTATATCCACATCTATGCTGGTGTTTTTCCCTCCTGAATTTTTCTTCTCCAAAGAATATAATCTTAGTGACTCCGGCTTTGTAATTTGGCCTTTGTTATCTCTGTACAGACTTTTGCACAGCTCTTTCTTAGAAGCATCAATCAAGGATGGGCAACTGTGTCTTATGAAAGTTGGTCTTTGCAGTCTTGATTCCCCAACCACTAAAACAGGGAGGAAGGGAAAGCTTGGAACAGGTATTTACAACGCTCTTTCAAAATCCTTTATTAAGTTGCTACACGAATGCACAAGTAGAGAAACAAAGTGCAAGTAATAGTTGCCTTGGAATGGAGATATTTTAAAAAGTACTGTCCACAGTTATCTTCAGAAGTGTTTGGTCCCTTAGATAGTGACCAAAATAAAATCTTTAATAAAAGTTCTGATTCTCAAAAACAGGATGGGACACAATGTTAAGTAAGGAAGCTGAAAATTGCTAAGGATAAAAAAGAGAGGAAAGCCAGTCTTTATTTTTGTAGTTATTTGAAAGTTCTATGTAGATTTTAGGAATCTGAAATATTTAAGAAATAAACAAATAAGCCAAGCATGCAAAACACAGTGCTAATGATTTATATCAACAGAACCTGTGACAGAATAACATCACAGTTTTATGTGACTGCTTATCTATTATTCTGTTTACTCCTATTAAAAACTATTGCTTTATATTTATTTGTTTGTGCTATATATATGAATTCAGATGAAAACTAGGGAGAAGGATTTTGAAGGATGGGAAATATTGAAATAGTCTTTTTTAATGGTTTTATTAAAAATTGAATGTGAACAATAACATTACATATCAGGACATGTTAATCAAAACTTGGATTTCCTTATTTTTAGCTCAAGACACTGTGTAACCTGCTACCCACGTGGCCCTACGCTTCTGTGTGTTTTGATGTGCTGCAGCTTACACAGCCTGCAGAAATGACGTTTCACATCCATGGCCAAATCTCCATAAGAAACACTTCCTTACCTTACCAAACAATGATAATATATTTCTGACCTCACTTGGACATATTGCACAATTTATGTTCAATTTCTAATTTTTTAATTGGGGGGGGGACGGGACCACAGCACCTAACAACCTAACCACCCTGAAGAGAGAGTAGGACTTCACAGAGAAATTCCTGAATGCTAATGCTGACTCTTACACAGACACAGAGAAATCCTAAGGTCTAATGTTGCACATTTTGCTGTTAGGTCTGTATTGTACTTTTCTGTATTGTTTTCTCTGTCTGTCTTTCTCTGGACTAATCTCCATCTGTGGGGAAATCTTAAAATTTTGAGGCTTGGTTCAGCTACATCGTAAATTTTCATCTGCTTTGAGACCCACTATTTGAGTTAGTGGAGGCTGCCATTATAGGGTTACAAACATATTTGTGCTCTTCCAGACATGTGAGCACACAAGAAAAAGTAAGGATGACTCTCAGGATAATCATAATGGTGATAGAGAGCACCTGAGCAATCACTGGGGTGTAATGGTTCTGCAGTCCTGCTTTTCATTTCTCATGGATCAAAGTAGCAGCTTTTAAAGCAGCTGTTGCTCTCTAACTCCTGCTGTATACTCCTACCTACTGCTGCTACCTCCCCAATCAACTAGTATAGTGAAAATCTCTATGAAAAATAAGTCTTTCATGAGATTTTCTCACAAAGAAATCAAGGAATTTTTTATAATGATAGAACCACTGGGGACTGTATAATATCCTGGGGATCATCACTAGCAATAACTTTGCAAGAATTTTAATTGTTCTCTTATGCTGTGATCAATCTTAGCAGTAACATCTAATAATTTTTTAAAATATATAGGCAAAAGATTTCAAGAAAAAGCACAGAAGAGACAGTATTCTGAACTTTTTAAGCTAATATATAATTAGATCTAAAATCTTACTTATAGAGGCATTAAGCAATGCTATCCTACAATGAAATTATGAGATTGTATCTATGAGAGGAACTTAACCTCTGCTATGTGATTGACTAATTTTTATTTACATCAGAAAATCCACTAGTTTGGTCATTTAATAAATTATTTTTAGGGATCTACTTTTATGTTTGCTACCAAGTGATTGCAACTAAACAAATTACAAAGTAGGTGTGTCCTTGTTTTGTGAAAGCTGAAATTTTACTGAGTTCTCTGTCCATAACCTCAGTCTCTCAGCTGCTTCTATTTGTCCCACGCCTAATGCTGAGTTCCACAGGACAGAAAATTAGTCATTTAAAAATAAAGGATGTGGATGATTTGCATTATTTATATATTGCTCAACACAACTCTATTCATCATTAAATAATATTTTAGTACAACTGAACACTAAAAAAATATCATATTTTAGTTTCATATTTCTATACCTGGCACAGCCACATGTAAAATAAAAATGTATTAGGAAGCTTTTGGATGAAACATCTCCTGAGGATGGTTTTTCTTCCCAGATTGGATACTAATTCCTATTTACCCACTCAGCAATTCTTCGATGCTAAAAATAACAAAGGAAAAAAAAATCAACCTTCCTTAGGAAAATGCCTTTCTTCTGTTTCCTGAGACAACAGTGATGGGGGAAGATTAGATTTATTCCTTTCACAGAGTGTGTCAAAAGATGAGTGAAGCTCACCTACAGAAAAAAAGAAAGTTTGACAGGACTTTTGAGGGGGTTGGAAAATTTTTTGTTAGAAAAAAAGAGGTCTATCTTTCTTTAAAAGCTCTCATCAAGTCAATGGACTGAAGACCTCTCCTGCTGGGAAGATGGGCAATGAGACTTGTCATTGATCTTGTAATTGATTTAATTCATTGACTTGTTGGCACAAGCTGGGGAGACAAGCAGCTGAGAAAGAGGTGGAAATAATGAAAGAGCAAAATCTTATTAGCATTTCATAGATTATCTGAATTCAATATATTTATCAAACATATGCAGGTATCACTAAGTGAAATGTCTATATTGCTTATATGTGTCTATATGCAGAACCATCAACTGCAGTGAAATTCTGACAATGACCTTTAAAGTTGTTGGTGAGAACTTAACACATAAATTTGTGGTTTCAGGGTCTAGTCTGAACTACACTGTTACAGTAAAAGTAATGTGAAGAAATATCTTAGATGTCCTTTTAAATATTAAAAACTAAATTGTTAATAAAATAATTTAAATATTTGTAGGATATAATTTGAATCTTAACTGTTAGAATCCAGATATGGTATTTTGCTCCATTCTTTAATTACTATACAGTCAAACCGCTAAAACCTTGTGACTTAAATATCAAAACTGTATCTTGAACTGAATCTTGAGTATACTTTTTTGAAATAAAATCTAATATTCTACATAAATGTTCATCATTAAGTTTTTTTTTGAGATCACCAGAAAATTAAATCACTTTTCAGCATATGATAACTTTGCCTAAACCTTTAAACCCTATCTATTTCTTGCACTCTTTTGCTTTTTAAAGGTCATCAATTCCCAGAAAGATTTCTGGTACACTTGGGTAATCTAGAAAGATCTTTGTTTTTTGTGTTTTGTTTTTTGTGGTTTTTTGTTGTTTTTCTTGTTTGTTTGTTTGTTTGGTTTGGTTTTTTTCCTCTTTTACTTCTTTTCCACAGTCCTTAGAAATGCTAAGGGGAAAAAAAAATTACTCCTGCAGGCAACTTCATAAGACAATATTTAATATTCTAAAATTCATAGATTATATTTCTAAACTTACAAGCAGATGATGGGATTTCATCAGTACTTTCTATATGAAGGCTTGCCCAACATAAATAAGAATTACTTGGCATGGAATAGCAAAATTCTCCTAGTTGTTTGATGTTCCTGCTGATTTTAAGTTAACAAGCACATTTTAAATTTGATGTGATGATGTCACTGATGAACGAAAAGTAGAGTATCAATTAATAGAGAAAGTTTAGATAAAATTAAATATATTCTGTTTCCATCCATCACCTGCTGACTTCTCCCATCTCATTTATGCTGCCATTTATTGGCAATAGGATTTTATGTTTCTGATCTCAGGGTCATATTTGAATCATATTCGCTCTTTAGGAACCACAGCACCCTTGCTGTTAAGTTTTTACCACTTCCTTTCAGAAATTTAGAAAACGTATGATCTTTGCCCTCCTGGTGAAGCTCTGAACCTTTGTTGACTTATAGTAACAGTCAAAACCTAGGACTGCATTTCTGTGATGCCCCTTGTGTCAAGTTCTCCTTAAAGTATATTTAGTGGACAATAAGATCCAGAAAACAAGCTTTCCTTTATGTTCAAGCAGTTGAAAAAATGTAGTCTTTATTATTTCAAAAGGGATGTTAATAAACTTTTTCAGTTCCTTACCATTAAAAAGCAATTTTGTTGAACTTCATGTCACTGATGTGTGAACTCTTAACATATTAGTAAATTCTTTGTGATTTTTTGGTAGACAAAGGAAAAAATATTTAAAACAATTACTCTGATTCTTAATAGGCCTTTAACGAGGTCGAACTTTCTTATACACTAACTACTTATCCAAAATTATAGAATTCAACATATTGCAAAATGAGAGAGACTGGATGAAGAGGAGCTAACAGTATAAATCCACAATGCCAACATCACTCTGGGTATATCAGAAAAAAAAAGACAGAATATTTACAATATGGCCTAAGTAATTCACAGATTTAGTGCTTGATATGGGTTCTATTACCAGTAATTTATGTAATCACTGTATGATTCCTTCTTGAGCTATTTTCATGTATGGTATTTTTATGGATAGATACTAGATCTGACAGGAGAAATACCGATGATTTTAGTTTTATTGGAAAATGCTAATTTGACAAAACTCAAACTTTAATTGAAAAAAAATAGCTTCTCCTCGAATGGAAATGCAAGACCTTAACATTTTCTTTTTATCAGTTTTAGTTGGAATTACTTGGTTGGCCCTGTAGCTGAGAGTAGAGGCATACACAGAAAGTTTCACTCCAAAGCTTTGTTTTGTTTTTCTTTTCTTCAGTTCTTTTATTTCCTGCTGATAACTTTCCCTCCTACTCCCCAGCACAAAGAAGTGAAAGAACAAAGACACAAATCTCTCAAGCTCTACAGATAATTAAAACCACAATGCCAAATGAATTTTATAATAAAATGCATATATTTGGGTTCTACTTGCTAAAAAACAACAAATGATTTTACTGGGCTGTTGGGGTTTTGGGGGTTTTGGGGGATTTTTTTTTTGTTTGTTTTTGTTTAATACGAAGGAACTTTAAAACTATTTGATCTGAATTTCCAACTCATGAATATTGCAAAATACTGGCAATTTTGTATAGCAATATTTTTCTTCTTCTCTTTTTTTCATGAAGTAAGTTATTTCAATAAGAATTGACTGATTGATTGCTATCTAGTTTGAAGATTATTTTATAGAGCACATATGTACTTAACTGCAAGTGTTATGACTTCCCCAGAGAAAACATAAATCTCAAAATGGAGCAGTACAGAGCAAAACAGATTCTGAAGAAATATAAACCAATTTCTACTCTGCCCTTAATATCCCCTCTGAGAGCCATTCTTTATATAGGGTTTAGCTTTCTCTCACTGCAGCTGTATTACATTTCTGTTTAGTTAGTGCACAGTATTTTCTTTCCCTAATACAGAAATTAATGAACAGCAATGGATGATAAACCTGGACTTATGCCAAAAAGAGGCTTAGAAGCAGAAAAAAAAAAGAAAAAAAAAAAAGAAGTAAAGCATCTGTGAAATACTCAGTTAAATATCACAACTTATCCCACTCTATGGCTCTGTCCCCAGAGGAACCAGTTCTAACTCTGCATAAGCAGACACAGTTCAAATATGTCTGTGTTTTACAATCAGGTGTAAATGCTCATTGAACCTCAAATGTTCCTTTGGTTGGTTTATAGAAATATCACCAAGGAATTATTTATAGAATTCTTGCTTCAGTGATAGGAAAGTTAGTTGCTGCTTTTTTGAGGTGGCTTCTGAACATTCCCACTAATGGAATCCGTCACTGAAAATGCGTATCTATACTGATGATTAGTATGTCTAGAGGCACAACCTACCTAAGGACATACAGAAGTTAATTACTCATTGAAACTGTAGACAAATCTTGAGTTTCCTCAGTGGCAAATGTGTATTTTAATTAGTATTTTACTGTATTGCTTGGAAAGGGATAGAGAGAATGCAAATACTAAATAATGCAAATTTAATATACCATAGAGCATATATGATATTGCTACAATTCAGTGAAGACTATTAAAAGTTCATAAATTTTTAAATACTATTTCTGTGTTTGGTAAACTGTCAGTTTGAAAGTATGATGGATGTTCTCCATAACTTCAACTGATCTCAGTAGGAATTCAGATTCCTTTTCTGTGTTTTGAAACCTACATAATACAATAACCAGCTTAAAGAATTCATATCATGTCACCATTTTGTGTGGCAACACAAAGGTACTTGTGAATACCTAGTGCTTTATTCACAGTTGATAGGTCCAACTAGGAGGGATATCAAAGTCCGCAAACAATAATATTCCTAAATACTTTTATGTCTCAGTCTTCCACAAAGGATGCAGAGGTTCTTATAACAAATGTTACTAAGAAACTCAGCAATGCTTGCAAAAGTTACAAGTAGTGGTAAGGCTAGATGTCTTAACTGGAATTTTACAATTATATGCAATAATGGTAGAGTGGCAATCGGTAAATTTTGATTGGTGTTATATTAAAAAATTAAATACTGGAAACAAAACTTTTATATGTTACAAGTAAAGTGTTTTGGTTAAACAGATGTCTATGCCAAAGATTTAAGCTGTTGCCTTTTAGGTGAGCTATAGACCAGAAATGCTAAAATGTGAAATATGTGATAATCTACCCCTAAAGTAACAAATCTGTTTACCAGTCTTTCCAAATTGTTCACCTGGAGCAACCTGGCAGTGTTTCTTAGGTAATAAGAACTATTCCATTAACGGATTTAAAAAAAAATGTCCATAGGAACAGTAGAGAACATCTTTTATTCCTCCAGCAAATCTCTGAAGGAAAAAAACCCCAAATCTCTAATTGAATATAGGAACATTTTTGTGCAATTGTTAAATATTCAATTAGTATCATATAAATAGAGACTGGAGTGTAACTAAATGTCTTTGCACAAATAAAAGACAAGTAGACAAGGCAAATTATCAATTTAACAATAAATGACATCTGTAGAGTCACAAAAAAGCAGATTAATACCATTTTAAAATAAATGGCAGCATTTTAGCAGGAAAGACATGGGTTTTTTTATCATTTCACATTCCTATCTTGTTAATGTACTTCAACATCTGGGTATATTTTGTGGAAATATTTTCTATTTTAATGTACTTAACATTCTGACCTATAAAACAAGAATCCAAAATAGCTTCAATTTCAATATAAATATCCTATTTATTTAAAATACTTCTATAAATACATATAAACCAAAGTTTCTCCTGAGCATCAGGCATCAGGCAGTCCAGGAGTAGGACCTGAAGATCATTATGGGCCCCTTCCCACTCAGGATATTATATGATTCTATGATATTTTAGGCCCATTAACATTTTACATGATTCTGCTTCTGTTTGGATGTCCCTTCAAAGCTTCTGTCTGTTTTGATACTTAAATATATTATGTAATGTATTCATTATTTCAGGACCAAGTCCACATTCATTGAGGTTACATTAGAATGCTCAGTTGTGACAGCTGAACCTATATGCTGATACTTAGAAAGATAATATTGGAAAATATGAGGAAAATGTTTCAAGCTGGTAGCAGTGGACTTTAAGAAAGTCCATTATTTCCTTCACTTCTACTGGTTTCCCGCTGGTTTTGGTCTTTCCCCACTTATAACCCAGTTAACTGGCCTATTGCTAAAGACAAAGGGAATACCATCACTTCCAAGTCCTTTTCATTAGAAATCATTTAAATGTTTTGAGAATTCTGTGTGACATAGGCAGAGTAAAAGACCACACAGATAAAAGTCTATAGAAAATATATAGAAAATATGGTACCATTATTGAATTGCATACAGAATTTGATTGTGTTTCTTTTCTACAGGTCATAGATCCAAATTAAGATACTGAAGCTAAAAGAAATGAAATGTTTCAAGTATCAATATCCTACATGGAGCTAATGGTGACTAGAATAAAATTAATAGCTGGGATTTTTCTGGTGTCATTTGTTTGAAAACTCATTTGCAGTATGTGGCACCTGGCAATCTGCCTGATTCCTTTGAACCTGTAGTCATTCATTACATATGGTTTGTTTCCTAATGGTGCCTATTCAATCAGAATCTGTATTTCTGAAATGCTTTAGAAATTGAAATTCCTCAAGACAGATGAGACACAGTGCCTGCAATACATATTTCTTTACTCAGTCGTAGTCAAAGCTGTCTGATTTTACTTGGATAAAATTTTTGAAGGGTTCTTTCCACACCCTCCTTCCATCAAATAGCCCCCGCACTTCAGCTGTGAGGGTCCATCAACCTAATTCAATCCCATAGCATACTTCTGCTCTCTATTATTGCTTATGTTTTTAATGATTTTCTTCTTACAGTCCAGCAGGTTGAAGATCTTCCTGCTGCTTGTTAAGTGAGAAATCCATTTGTGTAATAACTGGTAAAATCAAACTAAGGAGGTAGAAAACAGAACTACATTTCTATTTCGTTTGATTGATATCAGAACTAATTACTTGCTGTAGTTCACCTCTATGTCCACTTTGGTTATTCTGAGTTATACAGGGCAGTAGAAGTACCACGCACCTTTCTGAAGTACAGCTAAATACATGCAAATATTACTCTCATTAAGAGGATCTTAGCAGTTTTATTTTTAAGCATTACCCATTTTTATCCATTTATTTCTCAAAGGAATTAAAAGGACTTGTTCCTTAGCTCAAAGAAAATATATACTTATACTTCTTTGCGATACAGTTGTGATGTTTAATGACAAATTAACTAAGACTAATGTCCAAAAGAAAGTATATGCATGTACAGTTTTCACATACAATTCCAAGCTTGAATCTCACTGAAAATTGCTGAAAAGCTTGTAAGGACATTGATGGATCTGCCACTTTTGATGTTGATCACAGAATTGTATTTATGTCAGAAGGAGTCTCTGGAGATCATCTAATCCAACCTTCTGCTCGAAGCAGCACTTATTTCACAGTTAAATGAGGTTGCTCAGGGCCATATCCTTTTGACTTTTGAAAATCTCGAAAGATGAAGATACCCCTGCTCCAAAACTACCATTGTGAGTGTTTTTTTCCTTGAATCTGACTTCCCCTTGCAGCAGCTTGTTACCAATGCCTCTCATCCTTTGGCTGGACACTTCAGTGTCTGGTTCCAGCTTTTTAATATGAACCCCTGCCTCCTTTTTAGACCACTATAATTAGTTTGCCCTCCCTTACTTATCCCTGTAGGATAAATAAACTCAGCTCCTTCAGCTTCTTCCCATATTACATGTGATCCAGGTTCCTGGTAAGCTTAGTGGCACTCCACTGAATGACAGTTTGTGCGTCCTACTGGGTGCCTCAACTCTGGACAGTGTTTCAGGTTTGGCCTCATGAACGCTGAGTAGAAGGAAATAAGCATTTCCCTTCAGCTGTTGTTTATGTTCTTGTTAGCATAGCCCAGTAGGCAATTATCTCAAGCATGCATTGCTGACTAGTTCAGCTTCTTGTCCGCCAGGACGCGTAGGTCTTTTGCTGAAGAGCTCCTTACCAGCCAGTGTGCAGCCTGCATTAATGCATAGTTGTTCTGTCCCAACTGTGAGGTGTTCACACATCTGCTGAGTGTTATGTGGATCCTGTTGGCTCATTCATCCATCTTGTTGAGGTCCTGGGTACTGGGACCAGTACTTTTCAGTATATCCACTGATGATGTGGATGAAGGAATAGAGTGCACAGTCAGCAAGTTTGCTGATGACACAAAGCTGTGAGGGGCGGCTGACACACCAGAAGGTTGTGCTCCCATTCAACAAGACTTAGGCTGGAGAGCTGGGTGGGGAGAAATTGAATGAGATTTAACGTGGGCTAGTGTAGGGTATTGCATCTGGGGAGGAACAACCCCAAGTACCAGTATAGGTTGTGGACTGGCCTGTTGGAGAACAGTGCAGGTGAGAGGGACATGGGAGTCCTGGTGGACAGCAAGATGTCCATGGGCCAGCAGTGTGCCCTCATGACCAAGAAGGTCAATGCAATTCTGGGGTGTATTACAAAGGGTGTGTTTATTAGGTCAAGAGAGGTCCTTTTCCCCTTCTACTCTGCCCTGATGAGGCCACATGTGGAATATTGTGTCCAGTTCTGGCCCCTCAGTTCCAGAAGGACATAAAACTCCTTGAGAGAGTCCAGCACAGGGCCGCCAAGATGATGAAGGGAGTAGAACACCTTCCTTATGAGGACAGGCTGAGGGAGCTGGGTCTCTTTAGCTTGGAGAAAAGGAGACTGAGGGGTGACCTCATTAATGTTTATAAATATGTCAAGGGTGAGTGTCAGAAGGATGGAGCCAGGCTCTTCTCAGTGATGGCCAGTGATAGGGCAAGGGGTAATGGGTCCAAGCTGGAACATAGGAAGTTTCATGTGAATGTAAGGAAAAATCTTTTCACTGTGAGGGTGACAGATCACTGGAACAGGCTGCCCAGAGAGGTTTTGGAGTCTCCTTCTCTGGAGACATTCAGAACCAATCTGGGCACATTCCTGTGTGATTTAATCTAGGTGATCCTGCTTGGGCAGGGGGGGTTGAACTAGATGATCTTTTGAGGTCCCTTTCATCTACTGACATGCTGTGATTCTGTCCTTTCTGTAGCAGCCTTACCCTCCCACAAGTTAATGACTGACCTCAATCAGGTGTCGCATGCAAACATGCTAAATGGGGATCCTGTTCCATGAATGAAGTGCAGAAATGAGCATATACTTGGGGTACATTTCTCTATATTTTTAAGTTTTAAAGAATAAAACCTTCATCTCTCATCGCTAGATCAACTTTATGTACATTTCTAACACTTCACCATACTCTCTGCAATCACTGTTGAAATCCTGACCAGGCATATACCTTATCATCACTTTGGTTTGACAGACTTCCTCAATCCTAAGAGGTTTCTGATAGAAAGAACACTGTACTTTATCCAAGCAAAGCAATCCTTGGAGTGGTATCAGAGATAATGACTAGTGAGGGTACATCCCTTGCACTGTGCAGCATCCACATGACCACCTGCCAATCTCTCCTATTAGTTTTTGGTGCAACAGCTTAATCCTCTCAGCAACAAACAAGTAATGAATGAACATTTCTTTAAAGTTTTACATCAGTTTATCTCTTTCTCTCAATGTATTGTTGCAATAAATAGTTGGTCTTCAAGGTGCAGTGACCCTATCCATTCTTACTTAGCAGTAAACATTGTGGAAATCTTGTGGAAAGGAGTCCTATGGCACTGTACATCAGCATTTTCCTGGTTTTGTAAAGATTTTCAGTACAGTTAATAAATATATCAAGTTATTTCAGAACCACAGTGCTACCTTTGACATTCCAAAAGTAAGCAGTAGCTGTGGTTTTTGGAATTGTGTCATGATAACTTATGCAAAATCAAAGTCTAAGTAGCTTTAGAAACATTTTGTTTTTACAGCTATTATTCACACTGTGAGATTAATAAGAATATTTTTATTAGCAATGACAATAACAGACCTAAGGGGGAAAATTTAAATGAGAAAATAAAATCATGTTTTGAATATACTAGAATATGCTATTGATATATTTTCTCAAATTCATTATAGTATATCTTAAAGTGTTTTATAATTTAAATTATTGATTTATGGAAGTTGTAAATAAATGGGCAAACAATGGGCAGGCCCTTCAATAAACAAAATCAGTGACATTCTCTGTCTAACTGAGGACCAAGTTGTCAGTCCCAACCTAAGAACAATATATGAAAGTCTTCCCATTTTACACTTTATTTTTCTTACTGAGCTTAATAAGTTCACTACAACACATGAGATCAAAAGAGGAAAGTGATTTTTAAGCTAAAATGTTAAGAAACTACTGTAGTTGTCACTACACATATTATGGAAAATATCTAAGCACTTTAGGGCAAAAACATTGTATCTGATGGAAAAGGGAGGAAGTCAAAAAGTCAAACCAGGCAGACACAAACAGCTAAGCTTAATTTAACACCATATGTGAACTGAGAAATACTGACTAGCATGTCATGAAAAGAAAACGCCTGAGGAAGTCCCTTTGAAGAGAAGTCACTTTACTTACCAAAAGTGACTCATCTGCTAGAGTTTCATGAGGATTTTACTTGCTATCTCCACACTGAAGGATTTACAAAAAGATTGTTGGTCTTAATATTTAACATGCTATATATTTAATAGATTTTCTAATGTATAGAAATTCTAGATTTTGGATTCTAAAGTGCATGATTCATCTCCCATCTAAGAGCAGTCTTTTGAAATCCTAATCCTGATTTTGTGTAGGATTGGTGAAATTGAAATAATTTTTTTCAAGAAGACTGAATTGTCACTTTCTGTGACTTTTGCTGTTCTTTGAAACTGCTATATATGGGCATAAATGGTCAGCAACATGCCTTATAGGAACATTATTACTAGTACTGCTGTACCTATTATAGCTAGATCTCATGACTCTATTCCTAGAAATTATTTTGAGGAAGACATATCGTAAGTGTGTGATTAAGATCCTTGTGCTGTGATTATATCCAATTTGCATATTTACTGTAATTTTTCAAGTGTCCAAGTTCCTGACATTTCGGAGTAAACTTTTACTATCTTCTCTATGATCAAGAGAGGAAAGTATCAGAGCATCAGAGCAAAACATGCAAATGGCTGTTATCAATGTTTCATCTTTCTTTCTTTCCTTCTTAAAAACTATCGTGTCTCCCCAAAATGACTAGGAAGGAGCTTGCTTCCAGGAAGGGTTCTGTGCAACTCTTAGCCTTGTCACCTTTTTCTTGAGGTTTATTTCTTAAAATATCACAGATGAAAAGTTAGGTCCCTATGGCTAAAAAAGATATTCAAGTGTTCTGAGTATACATTATCATTTAACACTTCCTTATTTGTCTGCAGACTGTTATTTGCATTCTAGTTAGTGATCACCATTGTTTTTTTATAGAAGTCAGATAAATATATGATTAAAAACATATCCTATTCAAGTGTAAACTACAATAAAATACCTCACCTGTCAATGCTTAAATGTTTATCAGCCATGTAGTATGGAATAAAATTATCTTTCTTAAAAGAAAGAGATCATCAACAAAAAAATAAATTAAAAAAATGGAGAAATGAATGAAAATGTACTAATCAAATGATCCTTGAATTAAACTGTTTGAATATTATATAACTCTTTATACAGTGTTGATTTAAGTTGCAAAAGCAGAGTACTTTAAAGCATTAAACCTTTGCATTCAAAATATCAATAAATGGATTTTATTATTTTCAAATTGAATGGAGAGAAAACTTAACCCAATATACGTTGTTTAAAGACCATTATAGGAAAGCTGGGTTTGGGCTGTTTTGGAGAGCTTTGGGTGGGGTTTTTGTTTTGTTTTGTAGTTGGTTTTTTAGAGAACATTGTTCACAATTGTGTTCACAATTGTTTGAACATTGTTTGCCTACACAGAATTTCTCTAGTTATCAACTTAATACACACTCTCCTTATGTGGACACACTGTAGGAATAAAGCATTGAAATGATGCATTTATACCTCTTCTATAAATATGGTGTATACATAAATATCCATACACAGAGTAAATATACATACATACAAATCCTGATACATCTACATATATATCAAATATTGTTGCAACTATAGATGCTTTTAACATGCTGTTTCAAATAGCCTGATGGAAAGCTTTTCAAAGCCCCAAAAGATCTTGATTCATTATGAAAGTGTTTCAATAGGAAAAAAATAATGTCCATGCGCTTCTCTAGAACCTACTTGTAATCCTGCATGTAAGGAATATATTTTTTTAAATTAACATCTCTTACAATTAGTCTTTTACTAAAAATGTTTCTTCAATTGAAACAGAACCTACATATTTTATTCAATCTAGGTGTTTTACCATCTGGTACACAGGTCATTCACGAAGAAGTGTGTTCAAGAAGCCATTCACAAGTTCAAATAGTTTAATGTTGCTATTTCAGCACTGAAAAGAAACAAGAATATTCTTTCTTTTTGCAGAGAGCAGAAAGTATACATTCTTGTAGGAAAACATGTCAAGATCTAATTTTTGCAATATTCCCTGCTGTTCTTGTTGTTGATGATCTGTCAGTGTTTCCATGTATCATATTATTTTTATTGTTATATATTTATAAATTGGGTCAAAAGATTTACTGCAGGCTGAAAGTTATAAACCAAAGTTTCAGAAAAAAAAACACCACAGTTTACAAATTATATTCTGTTAAAAAAGTAACTTAGACATGAACATAACTCAACATACAGCTCCTCATACATATGATACATAAAAAGAAATGAAAATGCAATTCCCTAAATTCAGTCCTTTTTTTAAGGAGTACATAAGTTCATTAGTATATAAGCTTTAGTTACATCCTTTCAGATCATAATGCAACTACCATTACCCTCATCAAAAGAGAAAGTCATTACCAATTATAACTATGGACTGGCCCTTCAGAACAAATAATATCCTATGTGAATAATATTCAGAATAATCACAGATAATTTAAATTTTCAAATAATCATAAATAGTTAAGAACACTTAAGTGTAGTTCTTCGTAAGAGATTGAGTAAAGGAAACCAGATATCTAAATAATGGTATTTTAAAAATCCAGAGCCAGAGGACTTTCCAGAGCTCCTACAAGATTTGGAGGTATCTGAGCCACCTTCCCCAGAGAGGATTCTTACAAAGAATCTCAACTCTTGAAGCTGAATGGACAATCCACATTTTCATGTCCCATGAAAAAGTCTAACATCAACTCTCCCAAAACCTTTCATTTCTTCAAAGAAATTGTGCTGGCTTTGGCTGGGATAGTGTTAATTTTCCTCACAGTAGCTGGCATTTGGATTTATGCTGAAAATATTGTTGGTAACACAGAGATGTCTTAGTTACTACTGTGCAGAGCTTACACAGTCAGGGCCTTTTCTGCTTTTCACCTCACCCCACCACTGAGTAGGATGGGGGTGCAGAAGAATATAGGAGCAGACACAACCAGGACAGCTGACCCCAAATGACCAAAATGTTATTCCATACCATATGTCATGCTCGGGATATAAATCTGGGGGAAGGAGGAAGGTGGAGAGTTCAGAGTGGTGGCATTTGTCTTTCCAAGCAACTGTTAGGTGTGATGGAGCCCTGATCTCCTGGAGATGACTGACACCTCCCCATGGAAAGTGGTGAATGAATTCTTTGGTTTGCTTTGCTTGTGTGCATGGCTTTTCACTCTACAGTTAATCTTTGTCTCAACCTCCCAGTTTTCAGACTTTTACCCTTCTAACTCTCTCCCCACATTTGACCAGCAGGGAGTGAGTGCGCAGCTGTGTGGTGCTTAGTTGCTGGCTGGGGTTAAGGCACAGCTAACATGAATATTTATTTTTTGTAAAAATTGGAACAACTTCACAGAAAGACTGAGAAAGACTCAATGCAGAGTATCCATGTACCTGATAATAGGTGCTGCTGTCACTGCTTATGAGAGGTATGTCTGGTTCTTTTTAATTCCCAGGGAACACCTCTATTGCTGCAGTACTAGTTCTACTAAAATATCATTCCAATTTCTTTTCCATGCAGGTTGATTTACTGAAATGCCACCTAGATTGGGCAAAAAAAAGAAAGACACTTTCTGAGGAACTCAGAAGGGTTTAGACAGGTACTGAGCTGAGACTCAGCAGCAAGAGTAAGAATTCTCAAGTATCCTCAAAATTTTAAACCTCTGGGTAGTTCTGTTAATCAAAATATTTCCACTGATAGTTGGCTACTCAAAAGTATTAATGCAGTTCAGCCTCATCAAAACCTTTGAGGTTCTGGATTATAAGGCCATTTACCAGGTCAAGCATTAAAAAGTATGAATAGTTCTGAAGGCATCAAAAGGACAAAATAGCAGTCAGGCACTTGTACAGAACAAGTCCTTCACCTTTCCCATTAATAACAAAGCCATACAACAATGGCAAAACTGCTACTTTTCATTTCTCATAATTTTTGTCACTTTAGGAGGAAGATTTAATATAAAGTCAGTGAATGGAAACAGTCCAGAAGATGGGAATGGTAGGTAGGAGACAGCAGTGGATTGCAAAATACCCTGTATTATCTGTGAACTGCAAAATGCCTCTGCAGGAAAAACACTGCAGTGGGGCTTCAGAGAGACAAGATGATATGAAAAGAGAAAGACTATAAAATGTGATAGGCAGGGCTGTCTGTAGGCACTTTTGGTTGCCAAGGAAGCCTGTAATGTTCAGAGTGTTCCCAAGGGAACATTTTAGTCACTCATTTAACATAAGCTGTGGATAGAGTGTGATGGGTAACAGTCACAAAGCTGTGCTATCAGGGAGTCTGTTCTCTCACCTATAACAACATACCTCCTGTCTCCGTCCTGATGCTTTGTCCTCCACAGTCTAATAAAACACTAAATGGAGCTTATTTAATGTCGTGTTCTTTCATGTTTGTTTACAATGGGCAACTTAATATCCTTTAAAGTAAGACCAATGTTTTTTTTCCCAGTACTCTTCCTGAATAATTTTGTATTTATTTAAGAAAATACCTTTATTTTAAATAATACATTCTGTTATGTTCCATTAATGATTTCCACTATGGTTTTCTAGTAAATTGAACTAGTGTATACTCATGAGGGCATTCTTTTTTTAAATAATTTACCTATTCATCAGTGTGTAGCTAATGCATCAAAACCAAACAAACTACTTCCAGTGTTGTGAAAGAAAATGTAATTATCCACAATAATTGGCAATGATGGCAATTAGATTCTGTGTAATGAAATATTAATTCATTTTATTGTGATTAATCTAAAAACACGATACAAAATTGAGATAGGATATATTTGTTTTGTTTTGTTTTTTTTCTCAAATGGATGACATGGAAAGGATGACTTAAATTTCAGGTTAACAGTTGTATACTTTTCCTTTCTTTTAAATCATGTAATGCCTTTTGACATTAACACAATTGTGCAAAACATACAGAAGTACAAAAGGAACTTAGAGCCACCCGTTTCAAAGCATAAAACAACATTTGGGGAGAACAAAATACTACTAACCATCATAATATGGTAACAATTTCAAATTTTACATGGGAGAATATTTCTACAGGTCAATATAGTTATGAGTCCCATTAATAAAAACTAAATCTCTCACAACAGGGATCCTGTTCTCTTAGTTAGTCTCCCAAGTGCTATAAAGTAACAAATAATAAATGTAAGTTTGTTTCTGAATTAGAAGTAGGGGCCCCTAGGGAGGTCCTGAAAGACTATGCAGTCAATCCTTCTTCACTAAAGTAAGATTACTTATATTCAGAATCAAATGTGAGAGAATACAATTAATTTTCCCTTAAAGCCCTTCTATTGAAGGACATTTTTCTGTACTGCCATGTAGCCTACACCACTCTGCACCACCATTGCAATTAGACCCTTTTTTCTTACTATTAAATTGAAATATCGATTGTCATTTAGAAAGATGGTATCTTTTTCTGCAAAGACCTCTCCTTACATTTTGGAAGGTCTGTACTATGCCCCATTTTTCACTCATCCTGTACATAATCCCAATTTTCAGTCTTAACATATAGTTCTTTTAACCTTTCTTCACTGATGGCATTTTGAGAAAAAAAAAAAAAAGGAGGGGCAAGGAAACAAGGACAAACAGACACACCCACACCCACATTCTCATTAGTATTAAACATGATCATCTGGGATTTCAAAATCATGTAGGATCTTAATCACAGCACTATGTCCATGTCAGACAGTCCCAGACATAAGGGTGCAAGTTCTGCCTGCTTATTCAGAACACGTGGTATGGCCAACACAAATAACAATCCCTACTTAGACAGTGCCCATGACCAGATGCAAACAGAAAAGTTATCCGCCACATGTGATACAAAATACTTCTCAAGTGCAAGTGAGAATGGAATGTATCAGCCTTTTCTTCTTTGCCATAGCAACACATAAAATCTTGTTTAATTTGTGTCCCCACTGCAGTTGTAAATTCTTTTTGGCAGCATTAATGCCTAGATAGATAATTTCATTTCATATTTGTAGATGTTTTATTTATGCCTCTTGATTGTGACATTTTATACTTTGTTTTTATTGATGAATTCAGATTGGTTTTCCATTTTTTCAAGATCAAACTGAATTCGGATCTTTTCAAGCACTTGTGACCCCTCTTATCTTGATGCCATCTGTACACAGTATTGTATATCAACATCTAAGTCATGAATGAAAACATTAAACAGAATCAGTCATAGAAAAAAAAAAATGGAAGGACCTAATTTGAAATCTTTCCAACAGACAGTGAATCAATAATAAATACTGAGTATAGGTTTTCTAAGCATACACAATTTACACTCATAAAATATGAACGATACTTCCTGAGGTCACTCATGAGAGCACGTTATATAGGAGACTCCCCGTATCCTTACTATGACCTCAGAAAATATCAGGTTTTTTATCCCCTCTCATTCAATATCCTCTTAGGATAACAGAAATCAAACTGGATTGATATGACATAATATGTTCTTTAACAGTAATAGCTGCTTTTTAACACTAATACATCTTCTATTTATTTAATAATGCTGCTTATTGTGAGGAAAACACTTGGATCACCTTTCTACTCTGTTTTTCTAATTGCCTTCTCTCATTTTTACTTCCATTTTATTCCAATTTTAAGTGTCTTTTTCTTTCTTTTAGAAGTTCTCATGCATGACCAGTTTATTTCTAGGTTTTTAATGGAGTGTTGGTTTCTGTAGTTCCTCAGTTCATCAAGCACTGAAGACTTGAACTGAAGCATTCTTCAATGTTTCTTTCTGCATACAGGCCTACAGTACTATTTCTGTGCTAAGATTAGCGTTGTATGTGTTTGGACACCATTAATTTTGTAAAGACCAAAGCAATTCCTACTTAAGCTTCCTTTGTATAAATCTTAATTTGCTCTCTTTCACATAATTAACCTGTGTAGTTTACTTTGTTCTATAATACATTACATTTTTTCCTATCTTTTCCTTCTGTTATAAAGAACTCATTTTGCCTCTTTGTCTTTCTAGTTCCTTTTAGTTCCTTTCTAGTTTGAGGGGCTATCCACCGAGGAATAACGAATTAGGAAGAGCCACATATTGTAAATGTAATTAAAGTAACCATTAACTATTAACTGATTCTGTGAAGATGTCTCTGAGAACAAAAAAGAATAGACTGAAATGGAATGGAGATTAAAAAAAAACAAAACCTGCAGAAGGACCCACATTCAAGAAATTCTCCATTTTCTACAAGGCCAAGCACGATTTTGTAATTTTATTAATCCTCTGCTTTGAGCAAGTGTCTGAAATATATGAGCAAGTATCATCAAGTGCTCCTTTCTTCTTCCAAGTACCCTGCAGGATGAGGTGCTATCATCCTATGAGGACCCTGTAGGATGATAGCATCTCTCCTATGAAGACAGGATGAGGGAGTTGGGGTTGTTCAGCCTGGAGAAGAGAAGTCTTAGGGGAGACCTTACATCAGCCTTCCAGTACCTGAAAGGGCCTACAGGAAAGATGGGGAAAGACTGTTTGCAAGGACATGTAACAATAGGACAAGTTACAGTGGTTATCAAATACATTTTGATTTTACGGAACAGCATTAGTCGTATAGTGAAAAATACATTTCATATCATTTCCCTTAATCAGACTTGCTAGAACATAAATACCTGGACTAGTTTGATTACATTGTGTTCTCTGAGAAAACTGCTCCAATTATCAACTGCTCTTGCCACTGCTTTCCTTCATACTGCTGTTTCTAAACACTGTCCACTATTACTGTTATCACTGTCTTTTAATGATGTTGAACAATACAAAAGATATTTTCAACAAACACACAGAATTTAGGAAATTCTGAATGTTCAAAGCTTATATGGCTTTGTGCAGGTTTCAGTTTCAGCACAAGGTGAATTAATTGTAAAAAGGAATGCAGAAGAATGAGAGAACATACACATCATTTACACTGCAGTTTTAGTCAACACTGCTAGGGGAAAAAATGAGGAAAATTAAGTTCTTTTACCCCAATGCTTAACATTTTTCTTTTCAGTTAAGAAAAGAAAACAAACACAAAACTTTTAAAAACAAAATTTAAGCTTATACATTGTGGGTTGTTTGCGTTTTGATTGTTTCCTACTACTGCTTTAATCTTCCCTCTAGTTAACATATGCTGGTTTTCTAATCATATTGTATAAAGCTGTAACACTTAAAAATGTTCAGCCAGTCACAATATATGGTCAATTTAACTTTTTGATTATGTTATGTTGTTGCTTTAAGAACAGAAATGCTATTAAATTGATATTTATTTTTAAATAATTGAACACTCGCAAATAGGGAAAGGCAGGCTTCATTAAATATGAGGTTAGTCTCAACAAACATTAACGTGGCATTTATACTGTACTTTTTACAATTGTTCTGTTTGATAAAAAAAGAGTGTCTGGAAAATGCTGCATCTAAATTGAAAAAAAAAAAAAAAAGCTATGAAATAGAATCATCCATCTGCTATTGTAATGTATCCAGTTATTCACTGAAGCTTTTCAATAATTTACCTCAAGTAACTTCAGCCTATAGTTTTTCCAATTCAGTTGTCCTAGTGAATATGTTTGTCAAATTATTTTCTAGCTAGAGAACATGTCTTGAAAAACAGCCAGAGTACTCTTTGAACTTAAAAATAGCTCTGAAAAACAGAAACCAGGTACTGGAAGACTTTTGGTAATCCAATAACACAATTTTTAAAAATCTAACATTTTATATTTCACTTTTCACTTCCCATACTGGGAATATTATTTATTAAAGGTTATATGCTGTTAATAGTTTAAAATATATTGAAACAAGGTTTTCAACAAACTCCTTCAATACTCATAAATATGCATAGGAAAAAAACAAGAAAGTTTCATCTTTGACTGTGACTTTGCAAAGCTGCAGAAGTGCAACTGCTCAATGACTAGATGATTTAGATGATGTATTGTCTGAGTCATAAAACTTTATAATTTCATATACAAATACTTGTTTCAGGAAGCCAAAATCAGCCACAAGCAGGAGCTTTTATGGTTCAGAAACTTGAATGCATGTTATATAACTTTGCCACTTTAAACTGTGCTCTTTTNGGGGGCGGTGGGCAGGTGGGGGGGAAGGTGAACTTTGGATGAAAGTTTAATGATAGGAAAAATGCACTGGAAATAAATGCCAGGGTGGAATTTTCAAAGGCAAAAGAGGCACTTAAATATTTCGATGCCACAGGAATGTCAGTCTTATGGATGTGCACTTCCCCCATTTCCGTGTAAACTACATAAAATGAAAATATATGGTTGCATGATTATCTATACTAAGGCCCTTTTCAAAGGATCATACTTCTTCTTAGGCCATCAAACCACTTCCTAGTCACATTGTAATAATATATTAGATAATTCTTGAAGGTAATGCTAGATTAACTGATCCTCCTTACCTTCCTCTTCCCGTTTTAGCTAAACTTTAAAACAAACAGGAGACATCGTATAATACATTTCAAATTTCTTTTGAAATCTAAATTGTTGAACAAGAAAATAATTCTGACACAAATAAAGTTTATCTGATATGTACTCTCCTGTATTAATTGACTGAGATAAATTTTGTTTAGTTAATGGAAAATCCTTATAGATGCATTAAGCCAAGAAATATTCCAGGAATCAATATTTCCATGAGTGAATGACTACAAAACCAGTGAAAATCAAACCTAAAAGGTTTTAAAAATATTCACATAGAGCTTTCACTCTGAAAGCTGAAAATAAAATAAATAAATAATAATTAAGAAACACTGAAATGGAAACCAGACAAAACTAATGAAAAAATCTTTAAAATATGAATACAGAGTAGAGAGCAAATACTGAATTTCCTAATCCAGTGCAGAAAATTGCTAGGCAGAGAGAAAGAAAATAATATCTTTTTAAGCTAAACACTTTTGGCTGATTTACTTTATAAAAGGAAATAGGAATATTTTTAACCACTACTTTTAGTGAACCACGAATTTTGTAAATTCCTTAACTTGATGCATCTTTCTTGGGATGACCTGTTGTTATACCCCATTAAAAAAAGTACATTGTGTTTTCTTGCATGATGCAGCATGCTGACATAACAGCAAATAATACATCGTTCTGATGACCTTCAGGACTGAGAATTTTGAGATGTGGTTCACTGAAAACCAAGATTTAAACAAACTTTGTTTTACTAACTTTTGGAGTGCCATGGTATTGTGATACTTAATCTACATTGGACATGCTTATACAATCGCATAGGTAGCTTTATGTTTGGCACAAAGCCTCGAGTCCACTCTGTGACAGGGTAATTGTGTTATCAGACCTGAGTATGCAATATACTAACTCATGAACACACAAAGCCAGCTTGAGACATGCCACATTTTAGTACTGCATCATGTCCTATAATGTCCAAAATTCCATGTTAACCCATATGGATTAAAATTAGTCTGTGATAGTGTGCTAAACCAGCCTATTTGAAATGTCAGTTTGCAAATTTAATCTTTTTTTTTTTTTTTTATTTTAAACTCCTGTACTTTGTATAAAGATTTTCAAGAGACTGGTGCATCTGTCATATGAGGAAAGTATATGAGAACTGCTCATTCTGGAAAAGAGGCTCTGGGGAATGTGAGCAACATGTTAAAATATGTGGTGGAAGGAAGTAAAGACAAGACAGCCAGGCCTTTTACTCTGGTGACTAGTGGGGAAGAAAAAATAATAAAAAATTAATAATAAAAAAAAATTGACTGCACATAGCCCTGACCTGACACTGTTTTGAGCGCTTGGCTTGACTAGATGATCAGCAAAGATCCCTTCCTACCTCAGCCATCTTCTCATTCTGTGATCACTTTTATATAATTTCAGTGACAGAAAAGAATTATAGTTATTAGACTCTAGAAAAGCCACATCCATTTGTAAAAATGCACCCAGATCTTGGAGAATTAACTGCAAATAGTGTGCATGTTGGAACTCTGGATTTATTTTTTCTTACCCATGTCCAAAGTCACTACAAAAAGCATGTTATCCCATTTTTTGCTATCTTCTCAGTGTTCAAAATACAGGTTGTAAATTAAATCTGTCCAGAAAATAATAGCTTTGGTTTTGAATATGTTACTAGAAATCATCAAAGAATTTTCCAAAGAATTAATTTTCATAGGTTTTCATGAGGAACAAATAAGATTTCAGGATTTGAAGCCGTACATGGAGTATTGGTTTAATATCTTCTCTGTATTGTTTACAGTCTAGAATCCTGATACCCTTTGTGCCACACTCACCAAAATTAGAGAGGATTTATCTTTATCCACATACAGAAAAGTCTTTCTCCTTTCATTTTTGTTCTTTTTTGTCACTGTATACAAAATTTTAAATGTGGAATTACTCTTTTGGAGAATTTTCTTCAACATTTAGCAAGATTGACTGTCTTATTAAACGAAGTAGAAAGGTAAACTATCTGCATATTTTTCAAACAGCACAGATTTGTGTAAGAAGCACTTCTGCTTATGCATGCCATGTTTTTAGCTGTTTCAGCAATTTGTGAGCTTTGCAAGTGCTGGCTCTCAGACTCCTCAAGATTTCTAGCTCTCTGTATGGGGAATTGCACAATCAGTAAAACCTCAATGTCTACTCCAATGCAAGACCAGTATCTTCATTGGATGTCCTAGTCCTTTTGTTCAGGTAATGACTAACACTCCCAATCCTAACTCTCAGGTATGTCCAGTCAGCCTCACAAGATATTTCCAGATTTTTTGTCTTCAAATTAACTACTTTCCTAGTGAGGCATGCCAGGCAACATTGAGAGCTTGCCTTGGAAAACAATATTATATTCTTCATATTTTGGTTAATTATACTAAGTTTGTAATAATAAAGAAAATTATTTGAAGGGAAACAAAACAATGACAGAACTTCAGAAGACAGCAGAACTAAATCTGAAGTGTTTATAAATATTTTAGTGACTCAGATCTACATTTTGAAATTTGCAGGAAATATTTGGAGGGTAGCTAAAAACAAAGGAGACAGTTCACTAGTACTGAAGGAATCAAAGTTCTAATTAGAAGTGTCTGTTCCAATATGGCCAAATGTGAAGTCGTATGTCTAGCCTTCACTTCATTATGCTGTTCTCCAATAAAGATGCGAATCCAATTAAAAATCTATCAGGAGTGTTGAAGATCTAAGTATTATATTTCCTACTGCCTTAATATCATGCTTTTAAATCCACAATTATAGCTTCCAATTTTCTCATTTCTAGCCCAGAATTTGCTGGTAATATTTTTGTCTTGAAAACAATGAACACTTACTAATCCTGATTTTTAAGACTTGCTTTAAAATGCAATAATCTGAATCTGAAAAGTTTTCTAAAGTGTTCTGAAGTTTTTATGTATGTTTTATGTATGGATTTGGGGGCTTTTATGGGGGAGGAAGTTTTTTTAAAGATGTTGAATTTTTCTATGTCTTGCTTTACACAGCTAAAGAACTGTGCTACTAACGAATGCTAAGGACAGGGTTTTTACTTGATAATATTGTAGGTTAACCTATTTCAGTCCTTCTTTACTAGAAAAAGATCCTCATTGTGATACAGTACTAATATATATATATATTTAATGTCTCCTTTGGGCTACAATCCAAGGTGTGCAAATTTCCTTTTTCCATTTGAGGTGTGCCTTCTTCCAGAGTCATGGCATTGCACGGTGTTATGCAGTGCCAGCACGGAAACGAATGTGTCTGGTGGAAGTTATATAGCACGTCTTACTTTTAAATAGCCACCTTCCAGCATAGAGTGGTACATAAGAACTATACAACACATTTCTGCACAAGTAGAATGAGTCAAACCTCACAGATTGAAGGCTTATTTACCTACTTAATCTCTCTCTGAAAGTAACCAGAAAAGATTGGTGAGAGAAAATACATAAATGGCTCAGGTACAGATGGTTCTTTCCAACCGTACACCTTTCTCAAATGACAGAGGTCTACATACAGAAAATATCAATGAGTGTGAGATTCATGAATCATGAGATTCAGAGATAAGTAAAATTAAAGCCATATTAGTTTCATATTTGGTAAATTAATAGGTCTGTTTATAAAAGACATAAAAGATAGATTTTATTTGTCTTGAAAACAGTGGATTTTCTGCAATTTATATCTTAATACTTATGAGAAAGTATCTCAGAAATTAATTAGTCTCACTATATTTTACAATAAAGGAATTAACTTATGTAATAAATTATTTAATGTAAACTCATGTTTAGAGGTATTTTAAATGAGTGCTGGAATGACAAATTCAGTCTCTCTCAACAAAATACTTTTTAAAAGAGAAATGTAAACAGAAGTGTGTGGGCTGGCAATAAATAAGAACATTTAAAATTTCATCAGCTTATAAAATTTCTTGCAGAATTGCTTGTATTTAGGAATATTAGAGATTCAATTAAACAATTTGTGAATGAAAATTTGTAAGACCATTATCCTATACATTTTAATGTATTTATTTTAGGAGTATAAAATATTAAATTGAAGCTTTAATCAGCAACTCAAATTCAAGTGGGTTTTTAAGGAAAATTAATCACTAGCATTAATTAAATGCATTTAGAAAGTTTGATGAGAAAAAACGCAAAATCTTAGAACTAAAAAGTGTTCCAATAACTCAACATTAAACAACAGCTTAATTTATTGCAAAACCACCTTGGTCTCATTAAGTTGTATGATTTTGATATAAAAACAAACCAGAATTTTCAGTGAACAGCCAAATCCAAATAATTTTATACTAACATTTTTCTCACATTGACTACTATTTTTTTTGTTTAGCTAGTACCACTGAGAAAGCAGGACTCAGCGGTAGGATAAATTTGAAAGGATTGTAAAATTCACATCACAGATGTCAAAAGCCACACCATGTATTTAATGTATCTGGATTTTGAATCTTGGAGAGAAGGAATAGCAGCTGATTTGGAAATTCTATGTCAATTTTTTTGATACAGAAATTCTTAAAGTTGTCAAGACAGATTAAATATACATCTGTGTAATTATTTAAATAAAATTTGTAAAGTGCAGAGTATTCAGAAGTTACAGATGAACAAAACAGCTCCTAAAATACCCCAAAAATTCTGTGTTGATTAAGAAACATACTAATATTGGCTGACAGTGGTCTCAAAATTACAGCTACCTGATTCACAAGTTTATTAAGTAATAAAGGACAAGATGACTATGCTGAATCATATGCATCTTGAGAATGAATATTATTAAGTTTTCCACCACTCACTTTTAACTAAAGTAAGAGTAAACATTGATTTGCTTTTACTAGCATGATGCTTAATTTCATTCTCACAGTCTAAGTGGCCGCACTTGTTTTTCTCTTTTCTATCTATGTAAGTAAAGAGCCACTTGCTATTTGTTTTCACATACCTTGCAAGGCCTAAATCAGCTTGTCACTTGGTGATACTTTTTTTAACTCTATTTATTGACCCATCAGACATAGCTTTCTACATGTACTAGTTTCTTTGTGCATTGGATGTTTGATTCTGTTTATAATTTTTTCCACAATGTTTGGTTTAGATTACTACTCTGACTTGAAACTTCAAATTCTTCATGAATCTCTATTTAGATCCCTTTGGTTCCTCAAATTTTTCCCTTTAGAAATACAGATCTATTTGTTTTCCTTATCACAGGGTCACCCAGCCCAAAGATTACTTTCTAAATCTCTTCCCAAATACATATACAAAATATACATCAATCTTAGTAGCTTGTTGACAGAATGCTCAAGAGTCATATACAAAATACATATTTTCAAATACAAAAGTATCTGAACCATGCTAATAAAATTTGATTCCTACTCCAAAATAACACAACTATCAGTAGTATTTATTCGATATTCTTCATGCAAATCCGTCCTGTGAAAACAGCAAAGGACTATTCGAGATACCCCAATAAATACTCATTTTGACTTAATGTATTGGATCCGACTGGGATAGAGTTTGTTTTCCCCATAGCAATGTCACAGTGTTGAGCTTTGTATTACTACGTAGCACGCTGATAACTCTCCTAATTCCAGCAAGGAGAGAGCTGACTTCCCCAAGGAGCTAGCTAGCTAGCTGGCCTGGATTGGCTTGGCTTGGGTTGGCTTGGCTTGGCTTGGCTTGGATTGGATTGGATTGGATTGGATTGGATTGGATTGGATTGGATTGGATTGGACTGGCTTGGCTGGGCTGGGCTGGGCTGGGCTGGGCTGGGCTGGGCTGTTCTCACACTACCTGACATCAATCGAACTCCTTCAAAAGGGGTTGGTCAGGTGGAGGTAGGGGTTGGTGTGGCCACTTGTAAAGGTTTGGGTGAGTTTTGGTAATTTTTCCCTTGTTAGAAGGGTGAGAGGGTATTGTCTCTTATTTCTCTCCCTCTGCTGTCCCAGTAAGCTATTGGTACCTCAACACATGTGGTTTGTCTCTGGCTTTCATTTTCTCTCCCTAACTCCCCGCTCTTAGAGAGAGTGGCTCAGCTCCTGGCTGGGATGAAACCATGATGTCCTACTTTCCAGGAAGTGACTGGGCATCACCTGCTAAAGGGAAGTAAAGAATTCATCTTTTTGTTTTCCATCACTTCTGTGCTGTACTTTTGGTTTTTTCCTTTATCAAGTAGCCTTTACTCTCCAATCATAAAATTTTTTTTTTCATCTTAATCCCTTCCTCCCTGTCCTACTGAGGAGAAGGAGTGATAGTGGAGTTTGGTGGGCACCTTGTGGCCAGCCAAGATCAACCCATTACATGGATTCATGCTGATTCAAATGTATTCTAGTTATCTGTTCATATTCCATTACAGATTGCAACATGCTTTTCTTACTTATGCCTTTTATTTCTGGACACAATGTATACTTTAATGTTGGGTTTTGGGCAAGATGTGGTGTTATGCAATGTTTTACTGTGTGGTGTTTGTGTTTCTGTTAGGCTTAAAATGACTAATAACTTGAACTTCTTCCATTTTGATGCATCCTATATTTGTGATTTACTACATGATTTTGAATTCTTCTCCCAGTAGTCTGTCTCTTATCTTGATGGGGCATAGTTTTTTAGCTGTTATTATCTTGTTCCTGCTGCTGATAATATTAGTATTTTCCTTGTTTTTTTCCTTATTTTTCTTAAAGTAAAAGCACATGCACTCTTCTGCAGCTGCTTGACTTTTTATTTTAAATAGTTAAATATTCATTAGTTTAGGGAGTCCCAGGGTCATTTCTGGTTTTGCTCCGTGACTATTAATATAAAATATGACAGGTCTTGGCAGCAAGATTGACTCCAGATTATTTCAGAACTGTAGGTAAGTAGATGCTGGAGATCTCTGATATTTAAATACAGAAACTAAGAAGCTGAAACTCAGCACTGGTTGTTGTTTTACACAAAATAGTATAATTAAGCACTATATACCCCGTGTAAAATGTCACATAGCATCTAACCCCTTTTAAAAATGTGTAGCTCTTTAAGTAAAACTGCTAGTATTATACTCTTCTACAAGGGTTTTTTGTTTTATGCTACTTAAGGCTTATGACATGCTGGATATATGATTAATGACCTAACAATTGCATCTGTTACATAATGACCTGTACATTTAGAATTTATTTTAACTTTGTATGAACTACAGAATAATTGTGATGCAATAAATAAATCATTGTATGCTAGAACAAGTAATAGCTTGAACCTTAAAATACACAATTGGTCTACAGATATGCTAGTGAACTGATTAGGCTTCTTAATCATGGAAAATATAAGAACTATCACTATGCTGCTGACATGAAAGAATTTTAAAGCTTATTATTATCTGATCATAGTGTTAGCAATACACCAACCAATAATATAAGGAGAAAATTATTAGAATACTTGCACTGTGCTGGATCCAGTGGCTAATTTATAAAGCTTATCCCTTCAGATTTTTGTCCTGTTCTAGAGACCAATCTGTTATCTTCAATACAGCTCCTCATTTTTTCAGCTACATACTACTTTGTGCCATCTGAACACTGCAATTAAGCTGTTTCTAAAGAAAACTGAGATTAAATGAGACCCTTTTGTCACAAACGTTTTGTCACACTGCAGTGCAAGACCAGTAACACCTTCAGTTAAAAATCAGTAGGTGGTTAATCTGTATTTATTACTAATTTAAAATGTATATTTCATGTAAGTCAACCAAATTTAAATAAAATATTGTTCACACTGTTTAACAAATTGATATGCATATATTACAATTGCCTTACAGTTTAAAAGGGTCATGAGTAGTCACCCACTGAAGTTGCTGACTTCAGTCAGACTGGAGCAAAAATTCTTTGCTTGGAAAATTTTATACAGCCAGTGTCATATGGACATAGGTCTCACCTCACATAAGATAACACATTTATGCAGCAAATTCAGCTTTCCTAGAAACTTCTACATTGGATGAGGCTTTCTATAACTGTGAAGTCTTGGCCAAAGGCAGCCTAACCTTGAGAGAGTAAGGTTACACTTCATTCCTAAATGCTCTCAAACCTAAATACAAACCTACAGAAAAATACTGAAGACCGGAAAAATACAACGCAACAGGCAAAAGGACTCGGTGACTGCTTATGTGAAGTAGAGTTTTGAAGTAAGGCAGATGCCCCTCCAATTTAATTAAGGACACTCACTAAAACCAAACAAAAATCCCAAAGCAGAATGTTACTTGGAATTTTTCATAGACTTTTCCTTCCTTTGAAAAGAAATTTAGCTTTATTTGTGTATTACATTTATTGCATCCATTTTCCTATTGGTATCAGAAAAAGGAGAAAATGTCATTTCTATGACAGACTTTAAAATTTACAATTCTTGTAAAGATCTCAAGTTGTCTTTTATTGGATTACTAGGCCTTCTATGACTCTTCTCATTGCCTATCTGTTTTGCTTTCATACACATAACTTTCACAGATGTTAAATGGGCAGAGCCGTGAAGTACTTAGACTGAGAAGGGTTTTATACAAATATGTTAAAATGTGGTGGTATTTTTGTTTACTCACCTTTGAAAGATTATATGTATTTTCTGTGAAATTTAAAGTATAAATACTTGACATATTGTGTTCAAATTAACTGCCATAAATTTCAAAGAAATTTCATAAAGTTTGAGAGTAGTCATCACTCATAATTTTACCATTCTTTGGGATGGAAAGAAATATTGTAACAATTACCTCTTTTTACTTTGCATACTGTATCACACCATTGCAGTCTGGGGTGGCATACTGTATCATACATGTCAGATAAGAAATTAAAATTGTAAATTTTAAGTTGGAATATTTAAAAAGGCTACTGATTTAAAACCAAACCAACTGCTTATGTATGCTTCTAGCAAATAATTAGACAGGTGAATGTCAAGGGTAAAGCATCCCTGCAGTGTGGTCCCTTAAGGACAATGAAGACCTTCTGTCACATGTACCATCCATGGTTTTGAACAAGTACCTGGGAAATATCAATATTTAACATATAAATCATAATATATTTATGAAGTGTCATAAGTGGGAACCACACTTATAGGTAAAAAGAAAGAGAAGGTCCAAGCCTTCAGTCACCTACTGCTTTAATATCAGAGATATAAATGCTTATTTTCCTAGTAGCCTAATTAGAGTCTGTGCAAACATGTAAGTAGAAAGATATGTTGGTCTTCACAGTTTAAAACCTTAATTGGTAATTAGTTAAATAAAAGAAATTCCAGGCTGTTTCTCTGTATTTCTCTGTGATGGAGTAACAGCAGCACCTGTCACTGGAGTTTGAGTAGTTGCAGTGCCTATTGGGGTAGCCACCATGCCTGTCACAGAGGTCTGTCTCCAAGCAGTATTCTCAAATAGTTGTTTAATCCTAAACAAGACCTGAACCACATTCAGGAGGCCTAACAGTAGAAATGTGCTGATCTGAACATCTCAAGGATATTCAATGTTTTCAAGAGCTATTGTAATAAGCCTGGAGAAGGGGAAGGAATGTGTCTCCCTCACATACTGACCCTCTGAGGAGAAAAAGTAAGAGCCACAATAATGAATAGCTTCCAACAGATGGGTCCTGAAGAATGGTGATGAAATTGTCACAGTCGCTCCACCACTACTGACTACAGATTCAGCTGTTGCTGAATAGTAACACAAAACTGGTCTATCAATGATTATCCTACCATAAGCAGTAGTACATTGAACAGCAGAGCAATAACCTTAACCCAATGCCCAGAGGCTGACAAGTCACACATAAATATTGATAACTAGCATATATGTCAGGTAAGTTGTTAATTAATTTTCTTTTAGTAGTTGCTATAGTGCTGTGTTTTGGATTTAGTGTGAGAATAATGGTAACACAATGAAATTTTTAGCTGTTGCAAGGTAGTTGCAGTGTCTACACCAAATCAAGGAATTTTTATATTCCAACACCCTGCCAGGTGCACAAGAAGCTGGGAGAGCACAGTCAGGACAGCTGGCCCAGGTTGGCCAAAGGGATGTTCCTGACATGGAACATCATGTGCTGGATGTAGGTGGGGAAGTGAACTGGCAGGAGGGATTGTTTCTAGGAAACAGGCTGGGCACTTGCTGGCTTTTTCCTTCTACATGTTGTAAGCAATTCTATTTGTGCATCACTTGTGTTGTTACTGTAACTCTCTTCCTTGGCTGTGTGGTTGTTTTTACTGCCTTTATGGTGAAAACATGACAATTTTTTAGAATGTTTTTGTCTATTACTTCCTCATTGTATCAATCTCCCACAAATAAAGCAATTTTTTAAATTTGTATAATATTTTTCTCTCAAGAGATTGATACATATATTAATGAAATGTAATAGTTTGCAAGGTATGAACTACTCAGAGGCTCATTTAATAGTCTGTATTGTTTGGGTTTTTTTCTAATGAAATATAAGTACTGGTAGAGGTATAGTTATCAGGTAATATTCATTGAACTTTTAAACAATTTCTTTGTTCTTTTATTTATTTGTAGCTTACATCAAACACTCCATCTCCTTAAACTCAGTATGCAATTTGTGCACTGCATTAAAATCTCCTTCAATCCATTTGTGATGAAGACATTAAAAGTTGAAAGTTGTATTATCTGCATAGGTCCAAATATCTCTCTTCCACTTAACTGAAAAATAGTGATAGTTCTGTGGGGAGAAAGTCCTACTTCATGCATGAAGCACTCAGAATGTCTTGGATTTCTAATAATACATGTATACAACACTGTCTTTGGTATGCAGCAGTTGACACTAGTATATTCATCAGCACTGGTACACTTCTGATTTTTTTTTTAATAAAGCAAATAGTGGGGAAGGATATTTGTGACAGAGGTTTGTAGAGAGAAAGAACTTTGACCATGTGAGAAATACTCAGGTAGAGGAAACTACATGAACTTCATGATGACAACCAGAATTTTGTGTCTCAGATGATTTATGTTGCTATTCATCTTCCCTAGGTGGTCCTGTTTGAGAAGATTCAAACTCTTGCCAAACCACCAAGTGCAGTCTCCAGTGTTTTCTCTGAGTTTTTAAGTAATCTTTGCAATGCAATTGGAATGTCTGCTTCTGACCTGGTTTATGTGCATTTCATTCCTGTTAAGTCACAGTTGTTTGCATGTTCTCAGCACCCAGGCTCTAGCAAAGCTCATGTAGATACCTGTGCATGTGTTAAAGCTGTGCTATACCTCTTTCCACACTCAGGGAGTCATATTTATTAGAAGTTCAAGAGAGGGAAAGGGATGGAGGTGGAGACCAAACTGAAAACTGAAATGTTTGTGAACCAAGAAAAGACTAAATGCACTGTTATCTAATCTACCTAAAAAGTCAGAAGTCTGGGATAAATGAGCAAATGTAAGAAATTCCACCAGGATACACCTTAAAGCAGAAAACCCAAACATATGGCCCTCTTAGTTTCTTGGTATGTAAATTTATGGCAATATGCCAACATACACAGTACTCAGTTCTGGATAATTATGGAACAGATCATTAACTGTTTTAAATTGTCATATCTCCTGGGATCAAGGATGATACATGAAATCATAATAACATGGCTATGGATTTAGGAAAAAAAAATTAATTTTTTCAGTGGATTAGTTTTCATGTAATGAAGATGTTTTTTCTATAGTAAACATACCATTATTGCATAAGAAGTTATATATATAATGTGCTGACAGGTGATAAATTATATCTATGATGACAGCTGATATTGGTGTTGGCAAATTGCGTTGTTTTTCTTATGAGCAATGTTAACTTACATTTATTTCTAACACTTCTATAAGTTAAGGGCAATAAACATTTAACAGCTCAAAATATATAGGTTGAAATATATTTTAATAATTGCATGGGAAGAACTATTTTTTAAAATTTGTGTAGGCTTGGTTTAACTTTCTTGTCATGTATAGATTTGCTTGAGAGTTAACTTTCTTTAGTGTAAAATGGGAGTGATTAATTATCAGGTTTTCTGTCATCAACCACGTGTCAGAATTGTATTATGCTCTATGACTGAAACACTAATTTATCCATGAAAGACACAGAATTGAGAAGGGTAATATATTCAGTAGATTGTGCATAATGTATACATGACAATGATTTTTTTGCTCCTCCTTAGCAACACATAAGCCTATTCCTATATATATCATAGTAGCAGAGTAATATAATTCCAGAATACTAAATCAGAAACTTGTAAATTTAAAGTAATTTAAAGTTAATTGTAATGAATTGGAATCAGGCCCTATATAGTTCTCCTGGCAAAACTGATATAGAAGACAGGACTAGTTCTTACAGATCTTTCAAAATGGTTTTACATGAACAACTGAATCCTAAATTACTCAAACTGGGAAAATTAAAAAAAACAAGGTTTTGGATGTTTTTCTGTAAAGTGCTGTGAGCCTGTATGTCTGTCATTCACTCTAATCTGAAAAATCTCATGACATACAGTCTCCTGCTTTAAATTTCATTCCTATAGAGCAGACATGGATTATCAGTTTAAGATATGCAGTATATACATTTAACAGTTATGAAGTAATAATAAGATATTGGTTATATAAATTAAGAAATTAATGATAGATTATATGCATTTGCCATCCCTTCTTTGCCAACCATCAGGGAAAAATATCAAGCTTTTAGCAGGAAAAAAAAAGAGAACTTTTTGTGAGATCATCATTAAAAAAAATCTTCTATAATCATCCTAGAAGTTACTACAATTCTGGAATTTATTAACAAGGAGAAAATACCCCATGCAAATTGTAAGTTAGAGGATGATTTTGCAAAACATAATAGTATTGCAAACATCATCATTTCAAAGTTATTCAGTAGAAGTATTATCTACTAGGTTTCTGCTCTTCTGGTTTTTGCTTTCATATAACTACTTTTTTTTTCTTAAAACTTTCTTGTTCAGAGTTCTTGATAGCATATAAGAAACTAACTCAAAATCATTACAATCTGTTAGGTGAAAAAATAATAATAAACTTGCTGTGAGGTAAAAACAACTTGTGGGAGAAATCCTGTGTCTGATGAAACCCTATCCTGCTTACTGCACTGATATCATCTTTCTTGTTTATTTCTTTTTAATATGAAGATTAATGTTTTCTGGGATATGTAATGAAGGGACTTTAAAAACTGATTAGAAAAACAAGTTACTGTAAGCTATATAGCTAGCTATTTCTATTAATTTTCACTAGATTTTTTTAAATTTTTTTTTAATTGTTCAAGAGGTCTACATCAGAGGAATAGCTCAGGGCTGAACATACAGTTTAAAGAACTGGGGACTTGACAGACACAGATCTGGCAAAGTTTTAAATCAGATACTCTCTGATTTGTACCTTTGCTATAAAAGAATATAAATATGGATATGTTTTTCTGTAATCATTTTGCACTGCACTGCTGACAAAATGATATCTGATCACTAGTAGTCTAAATAAACAGTTTATTTTAGCCTGGCTGAACAGTAAATTCTAATATCTGTTTCTAACTTTCTAGCATCAATCTTCACCCAGAAGTCAACATAAAAATCTATCTGAACATGAAAAATGACCAGATCTTATTGCAATGAAGATAATGCTAAAGACATGATCTCGTTATTTAATATGAAGCATTTAATGAGAAAGCTAAAATATAGAAGTGCTTAGTGTGTTTATTACACAAAAATCCCAATGTTCTTATTTATCCAGCAACCTATTTTCTTTATGCACAAGATAAATGTCATCAGATAAATAAAAAAAAAATTGCTTCTTAATCCTACTACATGTCACCATTTTTAATGTTACATGCACAGAAAACCTTAGTTCGGTAGTTAGCTACCTAATGGGATTTGAGTGCCTCCTAAACTATTATACACAAATTTGATTCATTCCCTCAGTATTGTCTGAAAGCCACTGTCTATTTTATCCACTGCTTCCAAAGGCATGTGCAAATCTGAAAGCAATTTTATTAAAAATTAAATGTTAATATTTTATTACATTAACTGTTAACTATTATTACAGATAGGTTTAAAACTGTTATTTTTTATGGTTAATGTATTAGAAAATTTGTACACAACTCTACCCACAGAATATGCCCTAATTAGCAGCATTATAGTATTATGTCTTTAATCATTGGTACATATCTGTACCAAAACAAAAAGATACCTATAGACTCACTGTATACTCTACACGGTGTCTCAAGTAACTTTCCTGTTATGCCCTCCTTGCCAAATATGATATTTGCTAGGTCATGTCATCCTGTTATCCCTTCTTTTACATTCATTTTCACAGTCCAAGATGTGGCATCCTGAACATCAAGATCCATCATTCTAGAGGATGATGTTGCTATTGTGAAATTTTGTAAGTGTGGAGGAGTTTTAATGTTTCCCAGCCTTGTTTAGGTCTGTAATAACCTAATACATTAAGTGCGGGATGAGCCAGCAATGTTGCAACACCTAAGACTGAAAGCATCCATATAATTTCACAAGTTATTTGTTTTGCCTTGATCTCTTCTTCTCCTTCACTTCAATCTGATAGTATTAAGATCTCAAAAACTACTAGAATTTTTCTGTACTTCTGTTCCATCTATGGTGCCTTGAACATTTACAGTATAGATGACATACTCTGTGCTGATATAAACTAATATTCTTTCAATGACTTCAACAGAGTTATGATAATTTAAAGCGGTGGAAATATTTCCTTCTTGTTTTATCAAGCCAAAGGCAGTTGTTCAATAGTCTCACAATCATCAGAGGAATTACTCCTTCCCTTAAGTTTCCTAAGAAATTGGCTGACATATAAGGAGCCTTCTATGCTGTTTCTTTGCTTATTACTTATGAAAGATTTTCAGCGTTCATCCTGTTATTATTACTGTCATATTTTATTGTTTCTTATGATCCATATAGCACCACAGAATTAAATTCTCAGCAAGTAGAACTTCTGCTACTGGGAACAGTAAAAAATCCACCTAAAACCTATGTGTCCCCACTGCTCCTGCCTTTGAACAATCTGTGATAGTGTGTACTAATCCCCCAGATTGTTCCTGCATTGTTCTCTATTTGATTTCCTAACCCCTTAAATCAAGTTCTTCTCCTAAAGACATTTTTTTTTCATTCCACCTTAGCATCTTTTATCATCATTCATATTCTTAATGTAATAAGAAAATGTTTCAGACCTTAATCTTTTGCTGTGAGAATAACAGAGCAACGTGATATCAGATGCTAATATTAGCATTATCTAATAAAAATAGAATGTATATCCTCTTATAATGAAGCAATGATTTCATGGTCACACTTGTTGCATTCATATTTACTCAGACTTGGTATTGCAGAATGTTAGAAGTTGGATGCGACCTTGATGGATCATCTAGTCCAACCCCACTGTCCGAGCAGGATCAGCTAGATTAAATCACACAGGAATGTGTCCAGATTGGTCTTGAATGTCTCCAGAGAAGGAGACTCCACAACCTCTCTGGGCAGCCTGTGCCAGTGCTCTGTCACTCTCACCATGAAAATTTTTTACTTAGATTCACATGGAACTTTCTTGTGCTCCAGCTTGGAGCTTGGTACTCAAGCAACTCTTTGTGCCAGAAGATGAAGAAAAAAACACACACAAGCACATATGGCTCTTTAAAATTTTAGTTTACTTAAATCAGTTATTTAATTTTAAAATTTGCTGATGAGTTACATTTGCAAAGTCTGGTAAAACTCTCTCTCTCTCTCCTCTGAATGACACAGAGTAGCTTTGATCAGGTTCAGCATCCCTGCTCAGAGGACAAAGTGCTGGTGCAGTTCTTTTTATTCTTTTTTTTTCATAATGGGGCTGTAACTGTCTTGTATTCTTTGAGGTTTCACCATATATAGGATGATTTCTTTCTGTTCTCTACTATAGAAAGCTGCACTCTTTCAGTGACCATTTGTGATTTGTGTTTATATTCATGGAGCCTCTGTTATAGTATCACTGTGTTTTCAGTCTTTACTATCATTCTATGCTTGTACTCTCAGGAATCCTGGCTATTTTTAATTACTTGAAAATGTTCACCGCCAGTGAAAATAACATTTCTTTATATAGTTGTCTTTAGAAAATGGAAAGTATTCAATAATGACTTATTGAAGTCCTCAATTTTTGCACAAGTAATCCTTTGAGATATTTTTTGAGTTATTTCCATCCTGCTGAAGTATGCAATGTTGGAGCTTCCTTAGACTGTAATATCACCATGATTATATACATATATAAATTGATAAAACAGGTACATCTTATGGATCTGTATTTCAAACATCTCAACATAATGATTTATAGTGTATTACATGTATAGACATGTATACTGAATGTAATACACTCTAAGTTATATATAAATATATAGTATGCGTATACATATAAACACACACATATTAGCTAAATGCCTTCAGCTCCACTTTCAGGCCCAGCACAACTTAACAAAGTTAATCTGCCTCTCTTTCTTTATTAGCCATAGCATTTCTAAATTGTGTCACCTCTTAACTCACATTGAGTGCAAGTACTGATCCTCTCAAAAAACTTTCTTTGTTGTACAGTTTGTTCTACCGAGCCTTGAGGAGATATGATTGTAGCATGTTTTATGAACAAACAACACAATTTGGCATAAAAGATGTTTGGAAACAAATCATCAAATGACAAGTTTTCTATGCCAAAACTTTGGAATCAATCAGGCTGTAGCATATTTCCCTCTGGGCTGCAAAGATCCATCTCTTGTCTCCCAATTCCCATGACCTAATTACTAGGAATATTACAAACCTGCTGCAAGGCAACTCAGAACACCGTTTTCTGTCTTAAACAATAACAAATATATGGCCCTTAGTAGAGTTGTAATAAAAGTGGGATAAGAAGGGCATAAAATGAAAAAAAACCTACAAAATATATAGCTTGTACTGCTACCACAGTTTAGGCTTTTCAAGTCCGTGGGGAGTAAGTAGGTGGCAAAGATATCTTGAAGGATCTCAGTGTGAGAATAAGAGATAAGCACCTGTTATCTTGTCTCAAGATCAGAGAAAAAAAAAGTTTTATTCTTTGTGTTATCAGGACTCATGCCAGTGAATATTCTATAAAATTTTAATACTTGCACGAAATGAAATGAAAGAGCACAAAGAAGATAAAAAACCCACATTGAGAAACTATGAAGTAGAGGAAACAACTCCATAAATACATTGTTTTTACCTTAATCCAGAGAAGCTCTAATACAGACATAAAACTATACAAGCTTAAACCACATTTCAGAAATAAACAGAACTATGGTTTGCAGAGTAGCACCACTGTAAAAAGGACTTGACAGATACAGAATTTAAATGTGGCACATCTAGGTTCCCATTTCTTGAAATTATATGTGCACCCCATTTTTTTTGATAAACAAATTGTCAGATATGTTATATTTATTGTCAGAAAATACTTTTATAATTTATGGGCATGGAATTCTTGGGCACTTTTGCAGTACAGTATCGTCAAGTCAAATTGTATTAGTTTTAAACACATTTTTATTCAGTAGAGAATTAATATAATGCAAGTTATGAGGCAATAAAATATTTTTCAGGGTGTTATGCAAGAGTCATGTAGTGCCCCTACAGTAATAGAGTGCAATACCATTACAGAAGTTATTTGCAAGGTTTAAGCTAATACTACACTGGGATGGGTGGACACTACCAGGGGTCCAGTCCTGAAAATTAGTTTCTGATTTTTGCTGTTATATGGTTGTTTTCCTTTTAGCCTTTTATCTTGAATGTTCAACTAAAGGTGGAACATAATCACTTAGCTTTTGAAACTCATTTTCTTTTGGAAAGGGGGGGGAGGGAGACAAAAAATAAACAACCTCTGGAATTTGCCATCATTTGCTAGTAAAATTATATATGAATGATGTCACTGATCCATATACACAATCAAACAGTACAAAGAATTTATTGACCATTGCTACCTATCCATTTATAAAATGAATTCCAGCCATCACTTCTTTAATGTGATACACAATGAGGCATGACAGAGAAGTTATGCATCTCAAGAGCCACCACATTGTAATAAAATCTCTATGAATGTTATGATATTCATATTTTGCTTAATTTCTTCCCATTGTCATTTCCTCACCAAAAAAAAAGAAGAAAATCAGATGCTAAAATATTCAACAGTTATAACAGGATAGAACTTCTGAAGTTCTTAAACTTGATTTATCCTGTACCTTCTGTATTTTCTCATCTTTAATGTAACACCTGCATCATACATGATTTTTTTAAACTGAATTTTATTGAACAATTTGGACTAAATGAGAATTTTCAGCAGTGCAGCTCTACAAGACTACCACCACAATACCTTACCTCATTCTCTCCATCCCGATGGAGAGAATTAGCAAAATTTGCTAATTTTGCCCTCCACTCGTTTCCATTGACCTGATTTTTTTTTCAATCCTTAGCCCTTTTGCCCAAATTCTTCCTGTTTTGCAGTCAAAGTCTACTTCTTTCCTCTTTTATGTACCCATGACTAATTCTACTGCTAATACTTCATTCTGCTCAATATTCTAGTTTCTTAGGTTCATGTTACTCCCCTTCATCCTAGTTTGTTCTTTTCTCATGTACCTTAATATGACAGTTTCTCAGTTATCCTAACTTTTCGGGTTTTGGGGCAGAGTGGTGGTTTTGTTTGGTTAGTTTATTTTGTTTGTAGTTTGTTGAGGTTTTCTTATTTGTGATGTTCTAAATTCACTTTTATGATCAATCTCTGTCTCTCTCAACTGCTTTCATGCCATGTTCTTTTGCAACAAAACAAAAACAAAAAAAAATATTTTTGGGGAATAGAGGAACAGTTACCTATGAAATTCTTGGGATAGATTTTATTTCTTGTGGACATTGCATTCTCTGCAAATTCTTATGAACATTCCATCTGAAGGCAATGTCAGCCAACAAAGACAGAATGATATGAGAGAAGACTACAAGATTTTCACCTTCAGTCAAATTCTTGCTTTAAAGGTGCTGTTTAGAAACTCTGATAGGACCACGTTTCCTGGGAAAAAAACATTATTGATTTTCTATTTTATTTCAGGTTCATTCTCTGCTCCCCTTGCACATAGAGCTGGTTTTTATCCATAAATAAATAAAACCAAAATTTTAAATCATTGATGCTATCAGAAAGAAAGCACCTTTAAAATATATCTAAACGTGTCACATTTCTTTGTTATTTGTAGTCGTGTATTAAAATGGTGTAAGCTTTAAGCTCCAAGTAGATACATCAGCTAAAAGTGGTTGACTAAAACTAGAAGTTCATAGATCATATAAAATTTGCAAGACTGCAGCTTGGAAACATTCTTGTCCTAGAAAACAAAACCCCAGCAGGTACACAGGTTGAAGGTACAGCAGGTTGAAGGGAAGAAGCCAGTGAGTTGTGATCAATGGGACAGAGTCTGGCTGGAGGCCTGTAACTAGTGGAGTCCCTCAAGGGTCAATACTGGGACCAGCACTGTTCAACATATTTGACCTGGATGAGGGAATAGAGTGCACAGTCAGCAAGTTTGCTGATGACACATTCAAGACCAATCTGGACACATTCCTGTTTGATCTAATCTAGGTGATCCTGCTTGGGCAGGGGGGTTGGACTAGATGATCTTTTGAGGTCCCTTACAACTCCTAGCATTCTGTGATTCTGTGATAAACTTGGGAACCATTATGAACAGAAAAATATAGAAATACATTTCTACTGTGGGCTATATTAAAAATCACAACTGTTCAGAAAGTGGTTTTATGTAAGATTCCAAGCAGATATCTGAAAAACAAAACTAGTTTAGAAGAGCTGGAAATTATCAGAAAATCAGCTTTTCCTACACAGGGGACAAGTTCTATTGAATTAACAATATGTTAATTTGGAAACAAGATACTACACTTATCATCATTAACAGTCTTCCACTACAAGATTCCATGTGTGAAAAACGTAGGATCACACAAAATTTTGTATGGACAAAAGTAAAATGAAATTACAGTTTCAAAGTGCATAACAAGTAAAAAGGTACAGCAACTATATAAATTTAGTGAGAAGGAAGAAGGTGGAAGTATTATATACCCATGAGATATTTTTAAGATTGACTACAGAATTCCAACCATTATATTTCTGTTTTCCAGTAATATCAGTAATGATACAAACTTAGATGATGGCAGTAAATATTATTTTATTTAAATTTATGTTTTCATCTTGTATTCAAAAGCCAAGCACTAAATGTTGCTTGATAAGGAACCTGGAAATGTTTATAATGTTTGTGAGAGTTCCCTCATTCCTGTGTTGCCTGGTTTTAGGCAAATAACTAGATATGATTATAAATGAAGCATATCTGCCTTTGTGGGAAGTAATATAGAAAATCAGCATGGCTACACTATGTTAGTTCAAAGGTATATCTGATTTCACCTTTTCTCTGATAATAGCCAAAAGCAAAGAGAATAAAGCATAAGACTATAAGAACACATAGTAATTCTTATCCTGAATACTTTCTTAGTCTCAGACTAAAAATCGCAGGCTTCTGAGCTGTAATATTTAATAACTCTCTTTTTCCATCCCCTTCTAAAGACAACAACTATTGAATCCACATGACATGCCATTAGTAATAAAAAACACATAGTTTTTACTAATTTTGCAAAGCCTTAGGCTGAACTATAAGGCTTGTCATTTTTGACTCAGTCTTGAATTCCTTGGAGATTTGTTTTAATATGTTAAGGTGAAAGAGCAATTATCTAATGACCAAGAGGCTATTAATTAATTTGGTTTGCTTGGGATGACATGATTCTGTGTTACAATATTGTTAACATTTCTACATAGATAAGAAAAACAGTTATATGGTGGAGAATGAGTGATCTGTGGCCCTATAATAATCAAGAAATATCTGAGTACAGGCCTAGGGTAATAATAGAGGCCTTGAGGATGTTGAATATCATATTGGATTTACCACAGATATCCACAGCTTCTCAGTGGACACTGCTAACAACACTTAGAAGCTGGGCAAAACTGATTTTAGGGGAACAGAAAGAACAAAGAAACTATAGAGCATATGCACAGTACACCATTTATAGGAAAGTCAAATTTAACACAGATTTACAGAACAGCAAAGAAAGACCAAAGCATAATGTCTGTTAGAAAGCATATACAAATGGTCCCAAGTAGACCCTAGAAGGAGGAGTGAAACTATCGATTTCAAGAACATGTTTTTCCTAGCAAAGGGGAAGATGATCATCAATTAACATCCCACTCCTGGCATGCTGAGAAGATGCAAAAAACTCATCATGATGCCCCTGGGAACCATGGGTTGGGGTCCTTAAGTATAATGGGAACGACTCAGAGCACATCCTCTGGTGAATTTGGCTGCTGGGGCTCAGGGTCAACTTAGAGATGGTACAATGGTGTCTTTGAAAGAATGACCTGACAGAGGCCTTAGCAGCAGCTCCTAGGCACGCAGCAGGGAGACTGGGTGACCTATTGTCTTTGGGAACTGCTTTCAGCTGAACTAACCCCTGATCCCTGCTCAGCTACACTGCAGTTCTGCCTGTCTAGACCACTCTTTTATCCAGACAAGCACCCTTGAGCTGCGGGCTGACTTCTTGGCATGACCTCAGACCTGCCATGACACCAGCAACCTGGTGCTATGACTGGGCTGTGTTTGGTCCTGGTTATTGTCTCTGAACCTGGCATGTAAATTCTAGCCACATTCTAACTGTGCCTTTGCCATTGAGCTTTATTTTGTACGAACTACATTTGGACTCTATGTATCACTGAATGATTCAACACTAATAGACTTTTATATGGGCTCCCCAGGAATACCAGGGGAAATGAGTGTCCTTTCCAGAAGAAAACAGGAGACCTAGTTAACAAGTATATGGAGAAACCTGAGGTACTCAACAATTTGCTGCCTCAGCACCAACAAGTGCTCTCGCCACACCACCCAGGTCGCAGAAGGCAAAGGAAGGGACTGGGATAATGAAGATACTGGAGCACCTCTCCTATGAGGACAGGCTGAGAGTGTAGGTGTTGTTCAGCCTGGAGAAGGCTCAGAGGAGACCTTATAAGCAGCCTCCCTAAAGAGGCTTGCAGGAAAGCTGGGGAAGGACTGTTTACAAAGGCAGGGAGTGATAAGACAAGGGGGAATGGCTGTAAGCTAAAGGTTGCTTGATATGATATGATATGATATGATATGATATGATATGATATGATATGATATGATATGATATGATATGATATGATACGTGATGTGATTGATATGATATGATGAAGAAATTCTTTACTATGAGGATGGTGAGGCAGTGGAAGACACATGTTGTCCAGAGAGACTGTGGCTCCCTGGAAGTGTTCAAGGACAGATTGGATGTGGCTTTGGCAACTTGGTCTAGTTAAGGATGTCCCTGCCCACGGCAGTGGGGTGGAACTAGATGATCTTTGAGGTACTTTCTAACTCTTTCAAACCATTCTATGATTCTATGATGAATTTTTTCACACTGTTAAAATTTAAGATGACAAATTTAATAGATATGGTTTGGGTTTTTGTTTGTTCCCCACCACCACCCCTACCCCTGCCAAAGGCTCTTTTCTCTTTCTACTCTTAGGTAAATTTTGAGCAAAATATGTTGTCCTAGAACTGCCAGGCTTCCTTCAAGTACTAGCTGTTTATCAGGGTTTTTTTCAAGCGTGACCTGACACTGTCTCAGTGGACATGAGACTGATTCTGGGCAACTGTCTTTTATAATGACTAAAGGTATTTACACTAGTGGTACTTGGTTGTCTCAGGCTTTTAAGTAAACCTAGTTCCACCTGACCCACCTGAAACACATTCTTTTTTTTCTATCTTCTTCCTGGTTTTTTATGTCTATTCCAAAGAAATTATTTATTAAAAAAGGCATAAGCTAAATTATAAATTGTTTGTTTGTTTTTGCTGTTCCCTATAACTACAAAGAACAACCTGATTTCAAGAGTGAAATGCCACGTCTTAGAGACTTAGGTCTGCCAACTATTACTCTGTAGTTTACAATTGTAGTTTACAATACTTCTAGAGAAACTCTCATGCAAGAATTAATTACCTTGGTTTCTAAATCTTTAAATTGCTCATTTTGCCACATTGCACCTATTGCCACTTACATTGTTTGACTGAACTGCTGTTAAATTGATTATGTGCCTATCAAAGCTTTAGCAAAAGTAAGCTACACTTAAACATTCATAATATTATTAAAATAAACATATTATTTGTGACTGAATATCCCACTTTGCCTTCCTGGACTTGCTGCTAGAAGTCATATTGAAGCATATACACAGACAAAACCAATTTTTTTTTTTAGATTTCTAGGTCATTCTAAGAAAAGCTTGTCTTCATAAGGAGAATTAGATGAAAATACAATTTTCATTCATAGGGGCCTGTGTTTTAAGTACTCAGATTGACTTATCTGCTGCACACTGGTTTTGGTTTTTCCTTAGCTGAGATAAGGAACTCTTAGTCACCCTAGTTAATCACCCACCCTTCTCCATCAGGTGAATTCCACTTCTTGCATTCAGTCTTCAATCCCCAAGATAGGTATGCACAAACCCCATTATGTGTCTTATTCCTTTCAGGATAGCTTTTACATTTTAAATTTTAAAACTTGTATCTATAAATAAGTATTAAGTCTTTAAAATTTAAAGCACATAATATGCAAAAAAAAGCAAAAAAAAACCCAAACCAAAAATGCAAAAAAAAAAAATGCTGGTGCTGAGATAGATGTTCAAAGGAAGGGTCCTCTCTACACATCATGCAACTGATGGAGTCCCACTGATCAGACAGAAATAGGAAACCCCAGATGCTCAGAAATTCTGGAAGTGAACATGGACGGTCCAGAAGGCAAAAATTTCTAATACTGCTAGAGGAAGAGGCAATGTGTGTGAAGAGGCCTCACTGTTTTAATAAACTGCCAGAAAATGAGACACAATATCCCCTGTTCACCAATGAGTCCTTTCACACTGTTGGAAAGCATCAGAGATGGAAGACTGTCCTACATGACAAGCTGCAGAAGGAAAAAGTGAATTGACTCAGTTTGCAGAGGTGAAAGCCATCCAGCTGGCTCTAGACTTTGCTTTAGAGTGGCTGATGCTGTACCTCTCTGCTGACTCATGGATGGTGCCCAGTGCAAAGGAACCAGAGCAACTAGCAGTGAACAGGCAAACCCATCTGGGCTGCATGGCAAGATACTTCTGATGGCTGGAGATGATGGTTTTAAAAGTACGTCATGTAAATGCCCACGTATTCAACAGTCAGGCCACTGAGGAAACAACCAGCAGGTGGAGCGGGCTGCTAAAATTGAAGTGGTTCACGATCTGGACTACTAACATAAGGGTGAATTCTATACAGATCAATGGCCCCATAACATTTCAGGTCATCGAGGAAGAGATGTAACAGCTAGATGGGCTTGTGAACAAGGAATGGACTTGACCATGGACACTATCATATCTCCATTTCTGGTGTCCAGGAGATCCAAGGAGACTTTAGGATTTCCAGGTACACTTAGATCTTCAAATATCTCTGCCTGCAATGAAAATTATACTCCCTCATGATTTATTTTTATTGTAGAAGCATTTAGAAGCTTGTGCAGAGATGTGTTGCACTGTAATTGTTACTAGCCAAATACACAGAAAGGAGGATAAATTTGAAACAAAAAATAGAGGTGGGTCTAACATATGAAAAGCTTATTATGCTCATAATAGAAATGAGCTTAGTTAAAGAGAGGATAAAGAAGGACCCCAAGATCCACAGAATAAGTGTAATAGGATTGTAATCTTAGTAAGAAAACTTACTTCAGTACTTTCTTACTGTTAATTCCCCCCAAAATTCTAAGACAATTAATAAGCTACATATTTTAGACATTTTGAGTTTACATTTAGAGTTATATGGTATGGAAATGTGAAGAACTTCTATGATAAGACATAGATTATTTAATATGGCTTTATAGCAGCATGTATTGCTGTCTATTTTTGAGTATTTACGCTCTTTTCATAACAAAATTATTAATTTCAGAGTTTTCTTCTGGCATTAACATGCACCTATTTCTATTTTATCAGGACTTCTTATTTAATTCTTTTCAGCTGAAAATACTTTCAAGAAAATCTATGAAGCTGTGAGCAGGCACACCCCTAAAATGTCATTATCTTAGGAAAACTTGAATAAATAGATTTCTTCCAGGGTTTACTAGTCTGGAATAATATTCCTTGGATTGTTTTTTGGTCAAATTTTAAACAGTGCTTTAATATGCCTCTCATTGCAAGTTCATAAATTGATCATAGTTGAAAAATATTGCATTGTTTTTACTAATGCATGTTTACAAATTGAACAGTAAGTATGTATATTTCATGCATGGGAAAGCACAAGTAACATTCATTCTTAATCACACAACTGCACTGTCTTTTTTTTTCCATGTACTTGAAGAATGATTACATCATGACTCAGGCAGAATAGAGCAAAGATAGCATAAAAGTCTCAGCAACACTTTTTTTGAGTTACTGCTTTTAGGAAGAGTACATTGTGTTTGATTTGATCATGTGTAACAAATGTGTGGCTTACTGATTTTGTTGAATTTATAGAAAGTGTATTAATCTCCAAATATCCTATGATAAATAAGAAACTGAACTTTCTGCTACACTCCAGAGTCTTTCCGGTGCTACTTAACTAGGAAAAACATTGGTATACTTTAGCAACTGCCTTTCAATTATGCAACAGAAGAGCCATCATTTACTGTTGTATTATATCATTGCCCTTTTGGAATGTTTAAATATTGAATATAAACAAGGAAAAATATATTAAAAATATTATAAAAAATAACCACCTCTCCAGCCCTCCACCCCACATAAAAAAAAATCCAACGCCAAAACCCAATCAAAAAATGAGGCTGTATTTCTCACTCAGCCTCCAAAATAGTGTCGAAATGCCCAATACCTGCCACTTCAAAGAAAAGGACTCAATTCCATTAACAAGGAAACATCCTAATTCACAAATATACACAGTGGGTAATGTGTTAATAGCACCATTATCAGCTGATAACATGGTGCAGTTAATGTATCTCAGCATGAATTGACTTTACCACAAGCTATTGTTTCCTTTTAAAACAGCACGAGATCTTGAGAAAAATCTCTCAGTATCTCACTATGGGGACTTAATAAACATTAGTCACCATGGTGCAGAAACGGGGAGGAAAAAAAAAAGGTACTTTTAATATCTTATGTTCCATGCTGTTCTATTCAACCTTGTTTAATTAATTAGTTCCTTTAAGCAGTGTATCTGTTCCTGGGCTCACTGACTCTCACATTATGATGATGGAACCTTTTTTTAAAAACCTGAGAACTCACCTCAGCACACATCAAAACACTTTAAGGGATGATACAAGGTTGTATTTCACAAGTATCTTATTAAAACCAGCAAACAGCACCATCTGCTTTGCGTTATAGTACTAAGACATAAGTAAGAACTGATAAACAGATGAAAGCCTTGTGGTGGACCTACCTCTTCAAATCAACCGTGTCTTTATTCTGGATTTGTATGTCTGAATCATCCCTGGGTTGTCGTCATGTGTTTCCTTAAATCAAATTTAAGTTCATATTTAGGGTTATACTTGCAATTTAGGAATATTTTAAGACAAAAATAAATCTTTCTTGCTAAATAAATCCAAACAAATTAGTGGATACAATGGATTTCCATCATTTGACAGAGTTGGAAAGCAAATGGAACTTCCTGATATATGCTATATATGACTAAAAGTTCCAAAATATATAAATAGAACATGTTGAATAATCCATTAGAATATTTCACTTGCAAACAGGACTATGTTTGGGAAAATACTAGTAGCTGCCCACCTTCATGTGTTAATCACCTAAATCATTAGTAGCATAATGCTGTGACTTCATTATCTGAATGGTTAATATGCAAGTATGAAATGAGACGTTTTTCCACAGTTTGTGATTGGACTTCATGTTACAATAAATTTGCTTATGTATATACTAATATTTAATTCTACATAACATACTTCTTATTAAATGAAAGAGACCATGCAAAGAATCTGAAAAAAATCTATTGATTTACATCTGTGGTAGCTGAATCTTCAGTCCATCATTTTATCATCCTACAGCCATCTTCCTCTTGCTTATTTTCCATATTATGAATTTGAGAAGGGTTTTTTATAGTTTAACTAACTGAATAGCATGAAAGAATTTTCTTAAGTAGTTGATACTTCTTTGTCTTTTCCAATAATTGGAAATATTTTTTACCTTACACAATTCTACAGAAAAAAAGAAAAACACAAACAAAATAGCAAGGCTGAAATAGTGTACTCTTCTGAAAACTCCTTCCTAAAAGAATAGTGAAACTACTGAAAGAATTTTACTGCTATTGGCTTAACAAAATTATTTTTCACAGCTCTTAAGTCATGATGGTTGCCACTGTAACTGCCTCCACACAAGGTAAGTTTACATGTTCAACTGGAGTCAGCTGTACTTATCTGCCAGCTCTGGCAGAAGCTTTGTGGTTGCGTCAATGTAACCCAGAGAGTATATTAGTATATTCTGAGGAGTTATAAGTTGTATTAATGTCTGTTTAGTACCCTGATACATGCATACAAACATGATATATCCTGGCTAAGACACAGAAGAGGCATCTGAGCTGTACGACACTATGCTGCTGTTTCAGAACAGCTAGTCACTGGCAATAAATTCTATGAAATCAACTTGCCATTAATTTTACTGAGCACAGGAATGTGAGGAACTTGATCCCTTCATCTCTTTAAAAAGTGGGAAATCCTCATTTTAAAATTTAGCATTCTATGTACTTTTTCTTATAAATACAAACTACTACACATAATTTTCAAGTAGTTTTTGCATTTCAATTATTTTTATTTTTAAAACTTTCATTCTACCATAACTTCAAATAATGAAAATGAAGCAGAAAAGAAAAACAAGCTAGTTTTGAATAGTGAAAACAATGAAAACTATGACTTTATGTATTTTTTTCAGCTAGCAAGCTCTTCTGTCAAATTCTCTTTCTTCCCCTTCCCTAAGCCTTCCCATATTTCTGCAATGTTCATACTAGGCAGAAACATCAACATTATTGCTAGTCTGCAGCCAAATGAATTTCACTGAATCAAATTATGAGAAAGTGTGTGGTTTTGGATGGACAGCTGAAGTGCAGGAATATGCAAACATACTCCTCTTTCAGGAAATGCATAACTTAGGTGTCTATATGTAAGTGGTAATTATCTTTATAATTTTATTTATAATTGCAAGAAATTAACCAATGTATTCAGAAAGTTATTAGAACCAGACAGCCAGACAGACTGAATAAAATACTTTCCTTTAGTAAACAAGCTAAGGAGAAGCCTTCAGCTTTGCACAGGATGTCACATCCCTGTGAAGCTGGGAATCATTTTTACAGGTGATATGCATAAGAATAACAATTTTTTGAGGATATGGGAAAACTGAAAGATGTTTAAGCATATTGGCAGCAGAAGGTGACATTATAATAAAGATTAAAGTTATATCTGGTTTTACAAAAAATGTTAAATGTTAATTTTTTTCACTACTGTCATTATTCGTTTTATTTTGAAATGCAAATTTATCATGCTGCTATTACAGCAGTCTTGAGAATTAGGATTATATTCAGCTGTAAAGAATAAGATGTTTGAATTACTATAGTAGATTTAATAATTTACAATTGTGATAAGGCTGTGTTAGGTTAATATTTAATACAAGTTTCTAGAAAAATAGAAACTGTGGACAGATTAAACTAATTTTGCTGCCAGTAAAAACAGCAACTTACTAGAAAGGATAACTTCTGGATGACCTACAGGTTAAAAATTGTTCTACTTCTCCATTGGATTATAAACTACGCCTTTCTTTTTAGTTACTGCAGAACATGTGAAGCAGAAGGAAACTGTCTAAGATGTGAGGGGATGGGGGAGGAGAAAAATATTCTCCATCAGGAAAAGCCTACTGAAAAAACATAAATGGGCTCATTCTATATATTCACACACAGATTGCTTAAGCCACTGTGCTGTGTATGTTACACTTCACTTTCTTTTTTAATATTACTCTTCAATTTCAGTTTGATGAGTATTTAAACCTTAAATACTGAATTATAAGAGTGCTACTATTCTATGATTCTATTTCAGAAGTAGCTCTACACTTGTGGGAGAAGCCGTTGATGAGACAATGGACAGAATCTGATAGATTCTTCTTATGCAGAAACACACTTCAGGAACAAGACCATATACCATGTAGATTGGCACCATTGTGTTTGACATAGCTTCTTTAAATTCTCTGTTAGTTTAGTTTTGTTTTCTTTTTTTTTTTAATTTGAGGAGAAAATGAAGCTGACTGCTTCAAATTCAGGGGTGTGGTCTAATGACTCACTAGTGAGCCAAAGACTTAACTTACACCTAATATCTGGTATAAACATCAATACTTCTTTGTGTGTTGGATGGTAGATACCTAGCCAAATGTTCATGCTACTGGTGGCATCACATTGTAAGTGAAATGTCACTGTGATCTTCTATTAATTATGCATGTTCTGCTTATATAAACACTGTAATATATATATTTAATTATATTTAATTATATCTGTAAATATAAACACTGAAATACTGCTGTACTGCAGACTGTTGCTGAGTCAGGTCTTTTGAGGACAAAAGCATTTAAAGCCTTATTGTACAAATCCACCAAGAAAACCATACCACATAAATCGGTGTTTTCTTTACAATATTTCTNTACCTGAGACTTAACAAGATCTGCTTGTCATTCAGTGATCAGCTTTTGAGCTAACTACTTGACTTCTGAAACAGGAAGATACTTCCTGACATCTCTAAGCAGCAATGTAGGCTCTCATATAATGACAATATAATATGGGCAAATTTGAACTGCAGTGCACTGATTTTGAAGGAAACACTAACCAGGGATACTATCTTATCATGGCATCAAATAAATGTTTTGTCTAGAGAGCCTGACAGATTCAAGGTATGAAATCATGTTACCTTCACTGTTTCTATTTGCCCTAGACATAAGTATAATAAAAAGAAGAGAATAATGTTGAAGCATTATTGCAATGATCAGTAGTGACATTTGAAAATCCCACTACTGTCCATATCAACCAGGAGCACATCATCGTTAACATAATAGTTTCCTTAGCCTGTCTCCACCATAATCAGATATGAAAAACCTGATACTTCTAATGTATCTTTCCAAATTCCGCTTTATATTTATACATTCTCTGTCATATTGATTACTTGATCTGCCTCTGCAGAGTCAACTTCCTTTCCAAAAAGTTTTCTTCATTCTAATCTTACCTGCCCATTCCATTTTACCATGATTTCATGTTTTATGTTAACAGCATTCCTGAAAGTAATCATGATATTGCATTAAACATCTTTTTCCTCGACTGACTGGTTTTGACAGTTCACTTAGGGGTTGTTCAAAGTCTCTGGAAGCACGAGAAAGGCTTCCATTGGACACTGTTTTTAGCTTAATTATAGCAATAAAAAACTAGTAAAAGAATTAAAAATGCTCAGCTACTATCTAAAATTACAAGCTATTATACAAATTTCCATTAAAAATATTATATAACAAATCTATTGTTAAAGTCATTGCTGCTGTTATCACTACTGAAATGGTATTTCACAATACACACATATGTATGTAGCATATCCAATGAGTTCATTACAGAACTTTCATCTATGCTTTCTCACAGGAAATTTAAGTTTTGCATATGTCATACATTCTCACTACATTGTTTAATAATCACTATTCTACATATGCTTAATGTGATTTGTAATACATTTTAGGCTGATTTTACATACTACACTGTTTGCAATAGTAAACTGTCCTTTTACTTTGAAGTGTCATGTACTGAGGAGCTCAAAATGAACATGACCAACTCAATGAAATATCCATGTGAAATCTGATGAAAGCAGTAGGATGCCCTTAGTTTCACACTTTCTGTCCAAACAGTTGTCTTCACTTCCAGAAAATCCCTCCAATTGGCTTTTATGTAATGCCTCTTAGGGGATTCATTGTTTCATTGAGAAGCTAGGTCTGTTAAAGTAAATGTAGTTATATATGACCAAAAGTAAAAAACTCGGCTGTATTTTCAGAATGGATGACTACAAAAAATCCAGAAATTATAAGAAAAAGCCTGATATATAACTCCGTTTTGCACTGCTGTATGAAAAGAAAGGGTGACCTGGTAGTTCAATGCATAGATAGGAAAGTAACAAATTCAATAAGGGGATGCAGCTTTGTATATGAAAATGAGTACACTACTGCATGGAGTTCTAGTGTTCCAAATTTCAAGAGGTGAGAAAAATTTGAACAGGAAGGAATGAAGGAAACAACTGAAGCCCAAATAATGCAGGGTATAGTTCTAGTTCACTTCACAGTAATCTGAGATTTATCTACTGCATTTTTGTGTGACCCTGCTCCTATTACTGCCCTTCACTGTCTGCTAGCAGCAGCATTCATGTGAGTGTACACTAGCCTGACTCAGGAAACTGCTCAGATTAAAAGTAATCACATTTTTATGTTGGGCTATTTTTTGGTTCACCTCCATGAACTGGGTCCCTGCAGAAGGTCCAAGTTAAGGGACGAATAGGATCACATGGCTGAAGAACACAGAAATCCAGATTTAAATTGACATTGTCTATCATTAAATTATTTTACAGAACTTAAGGATTGCATTTATGTCTTCTTATAGATTGTATCTCAATTGTTCTACTTTTGTTTCAAAGCAAAGAAGATTGTTGCATACAGGTACAGAGTCAATCACTTAATCAGAAAGGAACAGAAAGTGTCTCTTCAATCTAGAAGAACATGGATGAAGACACTGTGGACACAGCTGGAGATGGTCTCTTGGAAGGAGGCACTTGTGATTGCAGAAATATACCACTGACGGCCATACAGGACCACACTGGAGTAGGACATTCCCAGAGGCACTGCAGCCCACAGATAATTCATGCAAGCTCAGGAAAGCAGTAAGAAGCAAAGGACAGTAGAAAGAAATGACTGCACTCTGTCTCCTCCCTTCTGCATCTCCTGTTGTCTCACCAAAATGGTTAGGAGGGACCAAGTGTGGTGAAAACAAGGGAAAATTGAGGCAAGCAAGTGAGAGAAGCTAAGCCTGGGAAATGGGGAGGAGTTGCTTTGTCGAAGGATTTAATTGTTTAGGTTTCTTTTTCTCAATACCTGAATCAGCAATTAGATGTTTGATAAATGGCAATAAGCTGAACAAAATCCCTCCAAGTCAACTGTTTTGCCAATGATTATTTAGAAAACTGCTGGAATGAAAAGTTTTTCTACATAATGGCATAGCATAATATTTTCTCAGGAACTTCATAAAAGTGTAAAAACTTGGTTATCATCCCTTTTTACTTTCTGAAACAGATATTTGCTGATTCATTTATTATGATAATAAATACTCTTTATGGATTAAAAAAAAAAACCCAAAAACAACTTAACTTGCTATAGCCAAAGTCTAATATAATACTAGTCTTTGGAAAGCCCCAAAATTTCAAAAAGCCTGCATAATAATTTTAACACACGGAGGTGCCATTTTGATCCTGTTTAAATGGTTTACTTCTTTTTGTTTATCTTTGTTATTACTATCTGCACATTACTTTCAAAGCTTAATAAACTACTTGCCATGAAGCAGAAATATTTCCACTCTCCATGATATATGCATCCATCTGTCTTATCCATGTAACATCCTCCATTTATCATCATATTAATTAATAACTCTTACTATATCACATCCTGATGCCAGTTGCAGAGCAGGATTATGACAGAGATTATTTACAGAAGGTATGACTGAAACACAAAAAATACCATGGGTGAGTGTCAATCATATCCTTAAATATGGATTTGAATTTCATATTCTATTGCAATTGAAAATATAGATTCTGAAATAATTCATACATAATTATTCTAGATTTTATTTCTATCTAGCAGATATCTAAAATAGAAGAGAGACATCCTTGCCAGTGATAGGGGGTTTGAAATTACTATTTTTCAGTAGCTGAGGGACCTTTTCTGAAACAAACTGAACAAATATATGTGCCTCACAATTAAAACATCACACTGTTTATGGAAGAACTATGCTGTGGATTACCTTGTGTGAAAAGAGGAAATTCGAGTTAAATTTAAACCTTTATAAGGATATTTTAAAGGCACCTTGTGGTAGAAAATTAGGAAACAGCAACAAATGGATCCATCTTAAAAAACAGAATTAACATATTAAATATTAACAGGTATCAAACAAATTATTATATAGAGCATTATTTTGGAATAGTATCAGGATGTCATTAGATGGAATAACTCTGAGGAGACTAGAAAAGACAATTTAGGAGGAAGAAAAGGCCTATAAACCCAGGAGACATGTGAAGAACAAGAATAAGAAATAACCATCTGTTTTTACACAAGAACAAGAAGGCAATAACTGAAATAACTAGAGTTTCTAATGAGGAAATTGCACCATGTACAATTTAGCTGAAAACGTACTTCTCACAAGGTGCTGATAAAAACTCAGATGGGTTAAAAAACGTGTTCAAATAAAACAAGTAATTCTTAGTAGATTTATTGTTATTTTTGCCACTGAACAAAGACACTGCTTCTGTTTCAGAAGTTCCTGAAATACACTTTACCAGAAATAGGGAAAATATACTGAAGAATTACTGCTTGAAACCTTCTCTGTCTCTATACCTTTTTTGCTTCAGCAACCACAGTATTCATCAACATCAGGCTTCCTATGTAATTAGAAGGCCTTGGTTTTATTCCAGTAGATTAATTTGTTTGCTTTACATATAAATCTCTGCTTTACAAATTCCTGCAAACCTTCTGGTACAGTTCCATTTTATATTGCAGTTGGTCCTGTTATTCTGAGTTAGAATTTTCTCAATATTTAAAAAAAAATGAAAATTCCTGCACAATAACATGCAGTGGATGGGATGGGATATTTTGGTTGGAAGGGACCTATAGTGATCAGCTAGTCCATCTACCTGGCCATAATATAAAAAACACCCTTCATAGAATACAGGTGAATGAGTTGGCCTAACGTATCTCTATCTGTAAAACCAAGAACTTCTGTGAGTTTGTGAACTTTTCTCTTTATGAAGAAACAAAGAGTAGAACTCCAATGAACTCTTCTTCCCTGTAATTATTGAAACCCACTTATTTAGGCATATAATTTTTAGAACCCAGTTGAGATATTAAACTTCTGTGTATACTAAAAGAGGAAAAAAAAAACAAACAAAAACCAACCCTCCTTTACTTGACCTAGGAAATAATTTCTTATTTTCATTAATTTTCTGCTTTCACTTTTCCTTTGAGATATAAAATTGTTTATGCAAAAATCATCTATCCTATTTACTCACCGAGAGCAAAATATATTTATTATCAGTGAAGTTAATTATTTTGCTTTTACGTCCAGGTACCTAGATACTGATGGCTGTTTTATATTTGTGCTTATATTTGTGGCTGTATGTGCCATTATGACTTCAGAGGCAATATACCCAAACTCTAAAAAACAGTTTTGTACAGGCTACTGCAATGTGAAATGTTATGATCCAGAAGTATTTCACTGAGAACAGCTCCCTGCCTTTGAAGTACTTTTGATCCCGTTTAAAGGCATGTGAACATGTAAAAGTAAAAACTATCTCATGACCCCTAGTATTAGAATTTATTTCTTCTTATATGCCTGTGTTTTATTCAGTTAATTATTTTCAGCTAATGTGAGCAATATCTAGTTGCTTTAGAATCCCTTAAAATTAAGTGCACAAAAAGAGAAAACTTTCACGGTGGATGAAAGGTCTGTTAAATTTCTGTAGAATTACAAAGCTCAGCAGAAACTGTTGACTGAGTTCACAGAAAAACTAAAAAAAAAACCTCCATTCCTGCAGAAACAAGCTTCTGAAGTAGAAAATTCCCAGTAAATACACAGAAACAAGCCTGCAGGTACAAACAAGCAGGCTCCTAAACTTGCAAACATGTTATTTAACAACTCCGTTAAAGCAACCTGTTACTTCAGACAGCTGATTATATGGACTAGGACTGCATATAATGATGGGATTACACATGATTCATACTACCTAAAATCTACTTCTGAGAGTAGATTTTGAGTATAATACAAAGATTGAGGCATCTAGCACTTTTACTCCTTTTTGAGGCTATATTTATCATAGTTTTTCAGCTTTAGTAAGTGAGAAAGCAGTGTGGTCTGAGATAGTGTCACCATAATTCTGATATTTGGAACCACCTTACTATCTCATATGCTCACTACCTCTCCTCAGAGATACTGGTTTATTCTTATCTGACATGCCATACTAGGTGAAGGGTAGACTGATAAACTTCAGGAAGGACTATATATCTTATAAGACAGTGCTACCACAGTACTATCCTGAAGCTTAATAAAACCTTATTGTTTCTCATTTAACCCAGAGTTTCCACCATATCCTTTTTCAAAAAATATTTATTAGATTCACAAAATTAGTAATTTTATTCTTCTTTTACGCAATAGAATCTGCATTCCCCTGACCATCTTATTACTTTACACAGCACACAGTTACATAGTTTGAGTTAGTCTTAAACATGTAAGAGTAGACTTCTGGCCAGTGTTTCAAACCCTTGTTCATTAAAAAGTCTCATTTTAGCAGCTCCAGCTGCTTCAAGTATTTATTGTTTTTTTTCAAAACAAGAACAGACAACTGAATGTTTCCTTTTTTTTTTCTTCTACATGTGCTGGGCTGGAAAGAAAATACAGGGAACCTTTAAATGCCAAAACTGTATTAAGCAATCAAAAAATGCAACACATACTCAACTTTAAAATATCTTTTGTTAACTCTATTTTCTTTAAACAACAACAACAAAATCCTGGTTTTTTGGAATGATTTACCACATAGTTTGCAGTTCTAACATCCAATCAAACGCAATCCAACAACCAGCAAAAATGATAAGAAAAAAGAAAATGAAGTGCTATCTATGCCTCTTTAACCGTTAAAAGAATAAAATGGACAAATATAAACTACAAGTAGAGCTGCATCTCTATGAGTGTTCATAAGTCGTTACTTAATACCTTTATAAAAATACATAAAGAATAAAAATATATTTTTGCCATATAATATCATGTAGGAAAGGAACAACTGGCTTTATGATACAAATCTAGGATTTTGTATAGAATTTACCTAATTAAATTTTAAGAGCATCAGTTTACCAAGTGTTGTTATTATAAACATATTTTATAATGTCCATCTTTTAATTTAATTTTAGTTGATAGCCCATTTATTTGACCTCTAGCTGCTGACAGCTCCTATATTTCTAGAGCCACACTATCTGTATGGTTTTTTGCAAGATACTTTGTTGATAGTCTTTGACAATACTCTTGGCAGCTATAGCTCCCCATGTGACAGGCACAACATATTCTGCAGGTCTGATTGACTTATATTCATATTTAGGTCTAAACAATTGAGAAGCCAGTCACTTATTCAGAGAAGTGGGCTTGCACTTTATACTTCAGAATGTCTAAATAAACATAATGTGAATGTCTTATGAATGAAACAAACTTGTTTTATTTTTAGCTGCATACTGCCTTTATATACAAAATACTTTTTTCAAAATCCTACTTATAATAAAACACTATTTTAAAGATGCAGAAAGTAAAAAATAATAAACCCTCTAATTTATCAGGTTTGCTTTCATTTTTCTCATGGGCTTGCAATACAAAGGATATTTTTGGTTCTAACAGAGTCTTTTGATGTGAATTTTTTCTTAGATTAATTCCACCTTGGGTGTTTTGGCTTTTTTATTCTTCGCAGTGAATATGCTAATAGAATTTACTGAATACAGATCTTTTCATAAGTTTCTGCCTTTTTTCCTGTACTGTAAGCTGTAAATCAATAGTAACTGATTCCTGCAGCCAAATATGTTGACAGCAGCTTAATCAACTTGTGTCTATGCTACTTTCAATGTCATCTCTAGCCACAAGGCAGTATATTCTTTTAGAGCATTTTTCTTTGAACTATTCTGCTGTGTTTTCTCTTTGTTTGTTTTGGAGCATATTTCTGGCCCTCTTTGTCAAGAAGTGCTTTTAGTCAGCAGTTTTAGAGCGTGCCTCTTTCCTCTCAGCCTTCCTTGTTTTCATGTATTTCCTTTATACTTTCTCTCCTAAGAATTTGTACAAATTCTCTTTGCTTACTGTACTTGATCTTAATAGACATTTTATGCTTGTAATAACTGTATTATGATTGAAGCAATGTACTTCCTATCAGTGCTACATATTCTTGTGATAGTAAATTACACTAATTCCTCAAAAATAATATATTATGGGAATTTTGAAAAACCCTTAATTGGAAGGCGGGACAAAGTGAACAACCTGCAGTGGATAAGGATACTGGGTTAAATTCCAAACTGACATGATCAGACCCTTTACTAGGCTCTTCCCCTTCCTGGAAGGAATCTAGACCTACATTCCCTAGATCTAATTTTGCCTTGCTCAAGCAAGGGTCAGGCAGAAAATCTTACTAGTTTATGCTGTGCAGTTGCTTGTAGTTACTAGTCCCAGGTAATATTAGTTAAGGTCTTGGACATATCCATGCATTTGTCTTCACACATCCCTGTTTTCCAGATATTTTCCCACCTCCCAGATCTTCAGCCAAGAACTTCACATTCTTTCCAGGAGTTTAAGACCAGTGCTTTCTCAGCCTAAATAATATATGTGCAGAACATATGATCGGTCTTATAATTGAGATTTCTGTCTCTTTTTTTTTTTTTTTTATTTGTAGGATTCAAGATAATGTTGATTAGTACCCAAGATTTATAGTCAGCCCATATGAGTTGTAGCTAGCAAGCAGCAAGCAGGCTTCTGCTTGAGAGATCAAAAGTTCAATTTTGAACATTGCGGCAAGACACTGGAACAAGTTGCCCAGAGAACTTGTGGATGCTTCAGCACTGGAAACATTCAAGGACAGGTTGGATGGGGCTTTGAGCCACCTGATTAAGTGGAGAGTGTCCCTGCCTGTGGCAGAGGAGTTGGATCTTTAAGGTCCCTTCCAACCCAATCTATTCTACGATTCTGAGTTACACACACAATTATCTGGTCTTTGTCAGAATTCACAATTTAAGTCATTTTTTGCTGTTCACAACCTCCAGACAATTTGTTCATTTTGAATGTGATGTTCTGCTGTATTGCACTTACTAAAACCGTCTAATACTTAGATAAATAAATAATTGCCTGATTGACTTAAGGTGTCAAAATTTAGAATTTAGTTTAAGCTGGAAACCTACTTCCTTCTGATCATTCAAGCATACAACACCAGCATGTAACACAAGTCATCTTAAAATAGAATCTGAAAGCAAACAAGAGGAACTAGTAGCTCAGGAATCAAGACCTTCTCCTGAAGTGTGCCCTTCGTCCAGTTCAGTCTATTTATTTAAATCTGTTTCTCTCACATCTAAAGCATGTGCAGAAGCCATGTGTTCTCTGCCAATGTTTCCCGAGGATTGCTTTAAAGATTTTTTTCTGACTAGATTTCCATTTCAATCCACTAAGAAAACAAATATTTCTCAAGTTTTGTATTTTAAAATATAGCTCTCCAGACTATGGGCTAGAAAACACCACTGTGATATTTCTAGATATCATTAAACAGGTGCTGTATTTGGGAAGATATGAAAGAACTATGTGCATACACAATATAATGCAAACTAAAACCATATTCTCTTGCATATGGGAAAATTAAATCCATTTTGCTCAAGGAGGAAGTCTTTGAGGTTAGCCCCTTTGACTATGCCTTCCAAAAGTTTTCTCTTTTTGATCTTAAGACACATAAAATTAATGTTTTAACTTCCTTCCACTGTACATTTCAAAATGTATTTTTTACTGGTATCAATCTAGAAAATTTCCTAATGCAAAGATTTAAAGTTGTAAAAACTGAATGTATAAGGGTCAGTTCTAGTAAGGACCAGCAATAGCTGGCATATTATGATTATATGGGCTTTTTTTTAGGGTGTGATCTCATTATAAGGCATAACTCTCAATAATTTTACAATCATGGCAACTGGGAGAGCTACCTGTGGACTGCAGGAAAACAAGTCATTCCAATCCTCAAGAAGGGCAAGAAGGACTAGAGAGTACAGGCCAATCAGAAAAGGCTGAGAGATCTGGAATTACTCACCCTGGAGAAGAAAAGGCTCACAGGAATTTCATCAACGTGTACAAATGTCTGAATGGAGGGTGTAAAGAAGTGTGGTGTGTGACTGGCTACCAGACCCTCGGTCAGCGGCTCTCTTAAAACCCCCTTGACAAGACAGAAGAAAACAATAATATGAGCTGGTTATGGATTGAGATAAAGACAGTTTAAAAAAAGCAAAAGCAAAAGCTTGACATGGAAGAAGAAGGGGGAAAAAAAAAAGTAAAAAAGAGGAGTATAGTACTTCCCATCAGCAAACCCACGTCCATCCACTTCCTAGGAAGGCAAGGCTTCAGCATGTGTAGCGTTTGTTTGGGAAGACAAACACCATAACCAGAAAAGTCCCTGCATCCTCCACCTTTCCCTCAGCATTTATAGTTTATGTTATATGGTGTGGAATATCACTTTGGTCTGTTTGGGTCAGCTTTCCCAGCTATGTCACCTTACAGTCTCTTACCCACTCCGCCACCTACTAGCTTTTGGGAAAAGGAGAAGTTTGGAGGAGTTTGGAGAGAAAATCCTGATGCTGTGTTCAGCAACAGACAAAACACTGCTAAATTGTCAACACTGTTTTAGACACAAATGTAAAGCACAGACCCATAGAGGCTGCCGTGATGAAAATTAACTTCATTCATCAGACTCACCACAAGACGAAATACCCAGGCTCTTTTCAGTGGCATCCAGTGCCAGGACAAGAGGCACTGAACAAAAAAATGAAATACCAGGAAGTTATATCTGAACATACAGAAATACTTTTTCATGTAAGAGTGACTAAGAAGGAAAACATTGCACCACTTTCTGCCCAAAACCAAATGAGTCTCCATCCTTGGAGATATCAAAAGCTGTCTAGGTATGTTCCTTGGAAACATGCTCTTGGTAACCCTGCTTCAGCGGAGAACTTAAATAAGATGACTTCTAGAGGTCCTTTCCAATCACAGACAGCCTGTGTTTCTGTAATAATATACACAGGTAACTTTCTTTTAGTAGTTTTTTCAATCATGTGTTTAAAATCTCCAAGATAGCAAATGGATATGCTGTTGTCTATAACTTACCATTAATTTTTCTTACTTTAATTTCAAATAAAAAGAGACAAGATACTGGTCAAAAAATTACAATGACCTATCCATTTATCATTAATAATGAGAGAAAAAGGAATCTGCCAGTATTTCATACATGTGTTGGATGGAATAAAAAAACCATGCTGTTTTGTTAGAACATCAAGGTTGCAATGTAAGTTTGTTGGGGTTTATTTAATGAAAGATTTGTACAGGTAATAAAAACTCACATGAAAATATATACAATGACTTTATGGGGACATGAAATGCAATTTTCACCCCACGGTGATGCACACGACACATATACTGCTTGATTATACAGGATTTTCCCTAATGAAAGCAGATTGAAATCCCTTTCTTACTGATTGTACTGACTTGATACATAGTGAAAGTAAAATGTTTCTATTATTAGGTACCCCTATGAACAAATAAAGAAACATTATTGCTGGAATTATGTGCTTATGTTCAAAAGAAGCCATACCAGATGTGAACTAACATTATTAAAATCAAAGCAAGAAGTAATAACTATAGTATGAAGTACTTTTCAAAAGCATTCAGATGCCTTAGCATAATGGAAAAGGCTATCTTTGAAAACGATGCTTCAAAAAGTCCTAAATGATATCTTAAGTTTATCTACTTTGCATATGAATTTCCTTACTCACATGTTCTGTCATCTCACCTAAACCTTTATCTATTTACGCTTCCATCCCTTTTCCACTAGCCTGGATCTAGTCACTGTCATTATCTTCACTTTGTAGCTGTCTTAGCATTGTACTCAGTCCCAAAAGAGTCCAAAAATGTATTTTTAGTCTTTATTCTGATATGCAAACCTATACTATTTTGTTTAGATTAAAGTCAGAAAATAAAATGGTCTTGTCTGTAATTCATTGGTATGTGCACAACAGGAATGTGCACATATGCATATATGATTAGGCATCTTAGGACTTTCAAAAACATATTTCTCTTTGAGTGAGACTACATTAGTGTTTTAAATGAGAACATGAGCATATTTTTGAGATGGATTTCCTCATCACCCCTTTTACTTAGTTTTGTTTTCACTGTGAATTAGCCTTGGATCCTTCAGGCTTATTTCCCTTTCAGAAGAAACCAAACTTCAGGAAATTCTCTGGAAAATAATTTAATGCAAACAGCTCCTAAAGAGCTTTTAGTTCTGAGGACAGCAGTGGAAATATCCACAATAAAGCTACCAAAGCAAGTATAATATGATGGGTCCACATCTTCTTAAAAGCAGATGATACTTTTTATATTTGAACCAATTTTATTTTGCAAATCAACAATGTGAGACACAAGCTGCTTCATAAGAATGCAATTGGATTATGACAGTAAAGTATGCAAACTTTGCTTAACTTTGCTTCTTGATTTCTGCTGAAATTAATTTGCTTTCTGTAGTGAATTTAATTAATAATTAAATTATGATTAGTAAAGATCATAATCAAACAGAAAAAATATGAAAACTTGAAAAGGGTCCCTGCTAATTGCAACTCAGGATAATGACTAAGAACCTCTTACAGCAGTACAAGGTCTTTATTTTGACTCATCTACAGTACATGTGATGGAATTTCCACAGTATCTATGTAGGAGGAACCATCTGGAGTATATGGTGTTCAGCTATCCTAACATTTTGTATTGCTGAATATATACGCCCAACATACTGAAGTTTTAACAAAAAAAATTGTTTGGCAGAATTTATGATAACATAATAAGGTCATAGAAAAAAATCCAATTTTGAATAACTCATCATTGCAGACTGTCAGAAATAGGCAAAGTTATTTGACATAGTTCACTGCAAGTAATTAACTACTTTTTAAACCGCAACTTCAGTTTTATGAGGATTCATTAATGTATTTGTGTTAAATGTGCAGCTCAAAAAAAGTTGCCCCATGTTTGACCAATTGATGTCCAAGGTACCAGTCAGTGCTTTGAAGTAAAAGCAACTGTCTCCTTTCACCATGTCCTCTTAAAACATCAGGAAGTTGGGAAGACACCACATAACCACAATTACATTCCAAAATTCTATTGCTTTAAGATACAGGTATTGAAGCAAATATCACTGTAGGAGCAGAAGACTGCTCTTACTTTCAGGTTATTATTTTATAATGGAGATCCTAATTCCTATCACTCCTTCATTAAATTTTAACTGTTCTGTCTTGCATGGCTGCATGCAAACACTTACGGAAAGTTGCAGCCTAGTTAAGAGAGGGCTGGTTGCGTGCCCGAATTCTCTGTATTCCAGTTATTCACAGAGTGAATTCAAAGTCTTAAGGCTAATCTAAAAGTGCTATGGAGACTTCTAAATTTTTTTTCAGTATTTGATGTGTAGTAGAATCTATACACTTTAACCTAAAAGTCTAGCTCATTTTCAGGTAATTATGGAATACTTCAATAGTCAATAGACAAACAGCAATGACTGTTTCTCTTTTTTTTTTTTTCTTTCTCTTCCCTAATGACTATGCACGTTAATAAGCAAACCAGAAGACCTGGGAATAAAAAAATACACATCTTTCTAAGTTGCTACCCTTCCTGTTTTGAAGTATCCCATTGACATTGCAATCAACTTGAATTCACAGCCAACTCACACTGACATCAGAATCTCCTTACTGGATTTCACCTCAAAACATGTTATACACAGCCAGTGGGACAATGGAGAGACAATATACATAAGCCAATAGAAAGAGTGAAAAAATAAAGTTTGAAAAATGTGACAAATTGAAAGAGATAAATATAAGTTTTTTCTAGTAAAGCTTACTTAATATAAAAGTGGGAGCTTAGAAGGCAGTACATCATAGCTGCAGGAATTAGGTGGGTTTATTTTGTGAAGGATCCTACTTACAATTTCCCTAATAAGTAGCTTGTTTGTAAACATTCACAAACACAAAGATGTTGCAAGAATGTGATTTTTAATAAGACCTACATTTGCACAAATTCATAATGGATTGACAAAAGTTAATTAGGAAGTGATGTAATTGTTAAAAAAAAAATAGAAATAATAGTGACTAAGAAAGCATATTTTGTTCCCCTAAATCAGTCTTAACTGATTTGTGCCTTTAACAAACTGACATTTAAAAATGCCTATGTATAAGAAAGCCTTTTGTCTGTGCATAACTATAGTAATTCATGTTAATGAACCTCTCCTTGATCCAGAAGATATCTCAGGGTAATTTTCAGTATTTTCAATTACCTTCCTAAATTCATTGTTTACTAATTATTTTTCCATTCCAGACCAACTTTTCGTGGGAAAGAATGCACATTATGTCCTTACCTGAAAATGAACTAGACTTTCAGGTTAAAGTGTATAGATTCTACTACACATTAAATACTGAAAAAAATTTAGAAGCATCCACTCCCAAAGCTACCTGTACAGGTTAAACAAGACCACCACATTATACACCTTGAGGGGGTTAATCTGAAATCTGTTCTCTTGACCTTGGATTCTATATGAACTGAAGGATTCTTTGTTATCTAAAATTGGGTGTGGTGAATTCATGCCATAGTACTTCATATAATGGGACCTATGGAGATATATATATAGACTATACATGTATTTCAAAGTAAAGCAGTTAGCAGCACTATGGATCAGCAGGAATACATCCATTCACTTGATGATTACAGCTGTAATAGGAGGCTAGTGACCTATTCCCTAGGCTTTAAGACACAGCAGGGAGAGCCTTTATATATGTGGGCTATGAAACTTACTGTCAAAACAGGTGGGCTGCACCTAAATGGGAAAGACTTCATCCATGATAAAACTTTAATCTTGTCATGGATTAATCTGAGCGAGAACTCGATGCCAAAGGCATACCAATAACTATTGCAATATTTTAACAAACATACAAACTTCATGTTCTTGATTTGAATCTTTAATGACAGTCTTTCTGGCTATCAAACACTAAATCCATTTATATATCAACAAAGAGAAAACTAATAAATATTATCTTATATACTTTTGTTACCTATTCTGTTTGGGATTAAATATACAGTAACTTTAATGAAACAATATTTAAATGTGAATAAATTTTTGTACTCCTGTCTGCTTTCCCCTTTCTTCTCCAATTAATACCTATCCATGCTACATGTACTAAAAAGAAAAAAAAGAAAATAATAAGAAAAAAGAAAGAAAAAACCCAACCTGCTTTGTGAACTCTAACATTATCATTAAAACTGTCTGAATTTCACATCAATTTTTTTATTATTCACAGGTAAGATCAAGTTTTGTCTGTTACAGATTTTTTATTTTCTCCAACAGGCAGATACTTTAACTATTGATCATCTCGTTATCATGCTTGTTAATGTTAAATACTAAATGTGCAAAGTTCTTTTTGTTGTTCAATAGTGATTTTCACATCTTTTGATCTTTTTTTGTCTCCTTTTGGTCATTATCACAAGTTTGTAAGGCCCCAATTATTTTTAATTCAATGGCTTAGATAAAGATCCTTTATTTTAATATTTTTAGAAGATGAAAAAGGCAAGATTCAATAAAGTAAACCAAATTAGCCTATCTTTGCACATCTGCATGAGGAAAAAAAATAAAAGAACACTTTGGGCTAACTTGTTTTATTTCCAACAAAATAAACTAGTTGTAATATGTAATGTGTCATAATTTTTTTAATGTCTGAAAAAGAAGCTTTCCAGAAATTTTAATATGTTAGATATAATGAATATATAAATATATTTCCAGAGAGATATTTAATAGATTAAAAGTAGTACATGTATTATTAAATGAAGTTTATTATTTAGCATTTAATTTTGTAGCTTGTAATTATAACCAACTATTTGCATCTATCCCTCTATGGCTTTTCCCAAAATGGTGCAGTTTGCCTGAAGCTATTCCAAGCTTCAGTGTAAGATTTTGACATTTTTAGGATATGCTTATTAGCCATTCAGGTGAGAGACTGCATTGCAATACAGTCTGTCAATTTATGAAGTATTTTATGTGCTCTGTTGTTATGCATCTTCCCTTTGCAGAATAAAAATTACCAAACTTGATAAGGCTTGATAAAGATTTAAGCTGTATCTGAAAAAAAAGCCCCAACTGATAAAGAATTATATCATTCACGGGTCAATAAGTCAACATTTATATGTAAAATATCCTTTTGTAAAGTAGGCATTCAATCTGTCCTACTAGTTATAAGGCTGGATTTCTAAAAAATCCTTTCCACATGGGTTAGTTTCCATCCAGATGAAAAGTGATTCATCACATTACATGATCCCTGAACCCCTTGAAGGAGAAGCAGATGGAGCTAGGTCACTCTTTTCGGCAGTGTCTGTCTACTAGATCAATTGATTGAACATCATACAATATATACCTGAGGAAGTTTGATCTTGAAGGAAGGATGCAATCCAATGCTTTAAGATGATATTTAGAGAAACTGTATTTCAAAATCAAAATTATAAAGTTACAATACTAATGAAGCATCATTTATAGGTGTGACAGTATAAAGCTGTCCAGAAACTGATATTTCAGTAAGATGACAAGTTGCTCCTCCTCCAAAACATCTCCTTACTCCCATAATAAAAGAACAAATCAATATTTATCTCAAGTTCAGTATTTATGCTCACTAGACATTGGTGAATTACTATGCAAAATTCAAATGAAACACCCATTCAGTAACATGTACTGGTGTTTCCAAACATTACTGAGTTGCTACATCTGTGCAATGGAGCACCATTCTGAGAAAAGAGCTTATACCATAACAGCAGAATCAGAGAATAGGCATTTCATTGCATTTCTTTATTGTGTCTCCCAGAAAGTAGTTTGAACCTCACAATTCAGTAATACGGCTATGATGTTTCTAGGAGCTGGTGCCACATCTACAAATTTTACCAATGAGTAGCTGTCATATCATTTAAGTAAGCAAATTAGTTTATTATGCAATATTCTCAATAAATATTAGAAAATAAATATTGTAATTAAGTGTTTTAATATGTGCAATGCTTTTTAAGGCCTAACAAAGATTGTTTATATTTTCATTATACTCTTTAGCTATGAGCCCTTTCTCTCTCTGTATTTTACAGATCCCTCTAGTCCTTTTCTCATTCTGCTGCCAACCCATTCTGCTCAGAAAGAAAAGAATATTCACCAGTTCTGCCAGTTGCATATGAATACTGTTCATCTCTTCTATTTCATCTCCATTGTCAGTTATGGGAAAGCTTAGACAAACTCTCTAAACTTTTAAAAATATCTAAAAATGTGAACAAAACATTTAACAAACAATGCAGAAATGTAGCATTTAATGTAAATCTGCTATGGAATGAATATTATTCAGAAACTACTCATTTGACTAAGTTGATACAGTTTTTCTTTCACAGCTTTCACTTTCTTTCAAAATAAAGACTTGCAAATAGATGGTAATTTGTCACAATATATTTGTATGCTAGATGACCTTCCTGAAATGGATTTCTTCCTCTTCTTTTTTAAAATATAGTATCTTTGTGAAAAGAAAAATGAAAGACGTTTTCTGAACATGTTAGATGTGTAAGATTTTATCTTGCAACATCTACAGTGTAGAGTAACTTAGAGTTACTACGATATAATAACCTTAGTTAATACTTTGTATGACATTTAAACAGCTACTACAGTTGCAAATACACATTCATTAAAAACAAAGTCTCTACAGATATCACTAACAGAGAAAGTACTTACCATTCTACCATAGCTATATATTGTACGAGCTTTATGATGAAAATGGGATAATAAGGGAAACATGTAGTAGTATCAGCAGAATCAAATCTGGAATTGGTTACCAGAAAGAAATCTGAAAAAAAATAACCCAAATCCTGCCACCTGTATTTTCCCCTTCGTGGCACTCTTCAACTCACAGTTTTTGCCCAATTTCATGCAAGCGAAAAAACACAACTGTATTCGAACTATAACCAAACCTGAACCTTTGGTACCAGACCAAAATGCAGCATAAAATGTACATTAGCTAGAGAAACATATACAAATCCAAGCATGCATTGATATACTAATTAAAATATTAGCAATCATCTTATAAAATAATTTGGTTTAGAATCATAGAATCTTACAACGATTAGAGTTGGAAGCAACTCCCAAAGGTTATCTAGTCCAACTCCCCCTGCAAGAAGCAGGGACACCCCATCTTTCTTGTAGGCCCCCTTGAGGTACTGAAAGACTGCTATAAGATTTCCCTGGAGCCTTCTCTTCTCCAGGCTGAACAGCCCCAACTCTCTCAGTCTGTCCTCATAGGAAAGGTGCTCCAGCCCCTTTATCATCTTTGTGGCCCTCCTCTGGACCCTCTTCAACTGGTCCATGTCCTTCTTACGTTGGGGGTTCCAGAACTGGACACAGTACTCCAGGTGAGGTCTCACGAGGGCAGAGTAGAGGGGGAGAATCACCTCCCTCGACCTGCTGGCCACGCTTCTTCTGATGTAGCCCAGGATGCGGTTGGCCTTCTAGGCCGCAAGAGCACATTGTCGGCTCATGTTGAGCCTCTCATCCACCATCACTCCCAAGTCATTCTCCTCAGGGCTGCTCTGGAGCCACTCTCCGCCCAGTCTGTAGATGTGCCTGGGATCGCCCTGACCCAGATGAAGGACCTTACACTTGGCCTGGTTGAACCTCATGAGGTTGGCATAAATGGTTTAGTCCATTTACAGTTATAGTAACAATTACTGACCAGAGTATCCAATTACTGGTAATTTCTTTCCATGATAGAGTCAAAACTGATCAAACTGCCTAATATCTCTGGCAGGTGGGGTTGGACTAGATGATCTTCCAAGATGCATTCCAACTCCTAAACATTCTGTGATTCTGTGATATCTGTCTTTTTCTTTGGTGTTATTCTCACCTTTACTTTTTTTTTTTTTTTTGGTGAAACAATATGGAACCCAGCCAAAAAAAACCCCAAAACCCCCAAAAAGCCCAAAAGCAAACAAAAAACCTTCAAAACACAAACCAAATACACATACACTCACAAATTACAAGTCATAGATATTCCCAAATTCTTCACTAGAAGGGGAATGAAGTCATACTAACTCCATCATTTTTTAGGGTCATATATGCTCCACACCTTATTCTTCCTTTATTAGTCCATAATTACAAGTTTTATGTAAGTGTTATATGTTCTATATATGTTGCATTATAGCTCCTTGTTCCCTTTGTTTTCTATAAAATTGGTTCTACCCAACTTCCAAGACAGAATTTCTTTAATGCCTCCTAATTGATCACTGATGATTTATTCATTGCTTGGGACTCGGCACTTATCCTTTGCCCAGACTTCCAGGGTGACTATCCTGCAAATTATTACTGTAGAATTGTAGATAATTCCCTTTTCACATAATAAGTTCTGGTTATTACTAGCTATTAGCAATAGTATTTGTAGAATAGAATTAGTATCCATTAGTTACAGAAACATATCAAAATTATTATAATAGCAGGTTTTACACTAAAAAATTATCCTAAGCTTAAACTAAAATAAATTAGTTTAGATATATTGTTGCCTTTTAAACAGTAATAGGGGCTGCCAAAATTGCTTCAGGTAGCATAAGTTCAGACAAAGCAAGCCTGATCACTTCAAATTCTGAGTCTTTGCAGAGTTAATGGAAACTGTGGTCTGTTACTAGAATAATAATATGCTCACTATGTACTGGAGTACAGAACTTCTGCATTCATGCAATTACTATTCAATGACAAAGAGCTCTATTTCTCCTTTAAGCAGAGGCTTAAAGTTTGTAGAGGGGAATTGCTCTTTCTGTAACCAGAGAGAAAATCTCAAGATGCCTAATTGATACCTAGACAGACTGCACTGAAATTGTTGACATCAGAAGTCAGCGCCTGACAATGAAAACTCTGGAAGAGTTCTAACAATATAAATCAATCTCCTAATTGCTACAAATCAGCACAGCTCCTCTAAAAACAGTTAAGTGCAATGTTTGGCAGGACCTGAGGATGTTACACCAAAAAACCTTGTTAAAAAAAAAAGGAAACACGCTTTTACACGTAAAGCAAAAAAAAATTGTTCATAGAATTGAAACCTTGACACTCTGACTAATTATTATTGGGTCAGATTAAGTTACTACAGAACAAAAAAAGAATCAGTAAAATTAAAGTCTTTGCTCTTAGTTTTTCTTCATTTAAATTCTACTTTACAGCCATATCTATGAGGTACCCTACACGTTGGATAGCTATTTTTCCTTTATTGACCTTTAAAATTCTCTTTCTTAGCAATTAAGTCCACATTTTGTTTACTGATCACTAGTGAGTTATTTTTGGCTATGAGATCTTCTATATGCTGCACGTCCTTTCTTACATCATATGCCTGTGCTCTCCTACATTGCACTACGTCCCTCTCAAGGCTGTTTCTTTCATAAGATATCTGTATTACTATATACTACTGCTGCTGTTAGTGTGATATACATTTCCTTCTATAGAGAATAACTACTTTCTGATACTATCTACAGAAAATTATACTAGAGGAGTATATAAAGCTAAATTAAAACTAAGTAATTAGGTAATAACCTAGTCATTAGAAAACTGATGATATGGTTAAACAAGCTAATTTTAGTCATACAGACCAAGATGAAAACAGACAAAACCTGCAAAGTCCTAAAGCCTTGAAAAGTTGTACAAAACCTGTTGCTAAAAGTGGCAACTTCGTATTTCCTAGACAGCAAGGATCCAGCTCAATATTTTATTCTTACTATTGACAGACAGACTACAGAGCTCTCACTAGTTCACAAGATTGTAGAGCATGCTCTTCTGGGTTTAACCCATCACATCAGTTTGTGGACAGGCTGCTTATTTAGCAATTCTCCAAATGAAGGTTCATCTCTTGTATCTCAGAATTGTTGCCTGTGCCTTACAGGCTCAAGGTCTGCAGTAGTAATAGCTTCAGTGGTTACAGGTGAGTAGTTATCATGCAATGTTCACAAAAGGGATTTTACTTCGTACTTCCAGATACTGCAGAAGTTTGTAATGCACTCCCACTTCATGCTGGATTCACATACTGTGAGTGGTATTTCAAAGCCTGTCAGACTTGCAGAAATAACTAGGTTCTGACCCACAATTTTTGAACAGAAGAGTAGTGATTTCATGAAGTGATTTTAAGAGCAATTACTGGAGAAAAGTTCCCTGGGTCATGCCTGTTCTATAAAATCTAAAGGAAACAAATCATAAGAATTCCCTCAAATCCTCTGTGCATTTCTGGCACAATCCCATAAATTCAGTAGCTGAGCTGCTGGATTTTTCTATGTATCACACGATTTCAGCTTCTGTTTTATGTTAGCTTTATGCTCTTGTTTAGAAGTCACTCATATTATCAGCAGTGCTACACTTAAGTAAATCTGTATCTTCCCTGAATGGTAAATTAATCATCCAAAACAACCTGTTCCAGCAAGGCAAGGATCTATATATTCTCCATTCAGGTCCAAATATGCAGGAATATGTTTAGTTTTAAATATCTGTTCTGGAGGTGTTTAAAGAAAAATGTCTGTATTCAATCTTTAATTTATCTTATCTGAAACTGTGAACAAATCACAATTACTGTTGTCAAAAAATACTTCAACTAAATGGGACTAACAATACTTGAACACTGTTACTAGGGTAATGTTGCTAACATAGTGCAAAGCGACTGATATTGTAATGCTAATGATTTTGCTTTAAATATTAATGCTTGGAATAGGAAAGCTGCTACTGCTGGAGGTAGAAACAATGTCTTTATTTCTTCAAAAGAAGATAGGGATAAGAAAATAAAAATCAGTTTAAAATTAAATATCTCATTTTAAAAGTAGAGCCCAAGTCATGTTAGACCCTTTGTCTCAGTAAAAACTTCATAAGAAGCTTAAGATACAAAGATGGATTTTAAGTAGATACATTTCTACACAAAGTTCCTCATAAAGCAGATGAATACACAGGAGTACTTCTGAAACACTTCCACAGCAAGTCCCTTTTGTATAACTGCATTATACAAAATACAGATTAAAGCTTGTATATCCTGAAGAGTATTCTAACAAATTCTACCTTTCTGTATAATAGCCAGAATTTATTTTTCTTTAGTTTTCTTATAGGGTAAGAAAAGGATATTCTCTTCCTGTAAAGCTCTATAATGTTACATAAGGAAAAGTATGCAGATTCATGGACCAAAAGAGAGAATAAAAGTGTGTAACAATCTTTTGGCTATGACATTAATTGAAAATAATGTCTTGTCTAATGCACAGAGAGTATTAGGACAGAATGGGCATGAATAGGACACTATCCCTTTCCATAAATAAAATGCAGATTTTCTCCACCACAAGAATCCCTTTACACTGAGTTCTATGGTACTGTTTCACTGGCATACAGAGGAGACATCCTTTGCTTCTGAATCCATTTTCCTTCTTTCAGATACAGGAGGATGATCTACATTTAACCTTAATATGAATTTCTTTCTGAAATCTATTTACTAAGCAGAATGAAAAACCCTCAGCGTGTCTTCATAGGAGAGGTGCTTGAGCCCTCTGAGCATTTTCAGAGCTCTCCTCTGGACTCTCTCCAACAGGTCCATCCCTTGTAAAGTAAGCATTTATAGTATCTATAGGTCCAGAAATTATATAATACACTATTACAGCTTATCATTCTATCCTTGTTTTGTAATGAAACAGAAGGAAACTGAAAGTCCATTTCAGACAGATAAGTTATTTTACATATTTTTAGTTGTATTTAGAAAGCATAGTAAAGAATGCTAGAAAGAATCAGAGATAATACCTTTAGCAGCTTTTAGCAGACTTCAAAACAAAATATTAAGATGCTTTAAAGTCTATATGTAGGTCTCATGAATAAGGTATCAATTCTAAAGAAGAAAGCAAAAAATAACAGAGCAGAAAGGCAAGTTTTTGACGGTAAAAAACCCCAGTATTTCCATCTGAGCAGATGTTTCTTTGAAAGCTTGCTGCAAGTACAACATTTGACAATTTGAGTCAATGAGAATATGGATTTTGCTTAATCAGGTGATTTTTGTCAGAGAAATAAGAATATCAAGAAAGCCTACAGCTGAATTGTATGTAACTAGATTTATAAAAAAGTGATTTCATCTCAGTAATGTTTTTCAAGCTCTAGATGTTAATGAGTACTTCATGCTTCAAAACTTTTTCAAACTACATTTGTGGATGTAGACTACATGGACTTTAGTAAGGCCTTTGACACTTTCTCACAGCATTCTGCGTGAGAAACTGTCTACCACTGGCCTGGACTGGTGCACCCTCTGCTGGGTTAAAAACTGGATGGATGGCTGAGCCCAATGAGTGGTAGTAAATGGACCCAAATCCAGCTGGAGCATGGTCACAAATGGTGTCACCCAGGGCTCAGTCTTGGGCCCAATTCCGTTCAGCATCTTTATCAAAAACCTGGATGAAGAGGCTGAATGTTCTCTCAGAAAGTTCATGCATGACACTAGGCTGGGAGGAAGTGTTGATCTGCTTGAGGGTTGGGAGGCTCTTGAAAGGGACTTAAACTGTCTGGACCAATGGGCTAAGACCAACAGGATGAAGTTCAACAAGGCAAGTGCAGAGTCCTGCACTTAGGACATAACCCCATGCAGTGCTACAGGCTTGGGGAAGAGTGGCTGGACAGCTGTCAGACAGAGGACTTGGGGATGTTGATTGACTGCTGACTATAGCCAGCAGTGTGCCCAGGTGACCAAGAAGGCCAACAGCATCCTGACTTGCATCAAAACAGTGTAGCCATCAGGTCTAGGGAGGTGATTGTGCCCCTGTACTTGGCCCTGGTGAAGCCACAACTCGAGTGCTGTGTCCAGTTCTGGGCCCTACACTACAAGAATGACATTGAGGTCCTGGAGCAGGTCCGGAGAAAGGCAACTAGGCTGATGAAACATCTGGAGAACAAATCTGATGAGGAGCAGATGAGAGAACTTGGGTTGTTCATTCTGGAGGAGGCTGAGCAGAGACCTTATTGCTACCTGTAATTTTCTGAAAGGAGGTTGTAGAGAGGTGGGCGATGGTCTCTTCTGCCAAGTGACAAGTGATAGGACAAGGAGAAATAGCCTCAAGCTGTGCCAGGGAAGGTTCAGATGAGATGTTAGGAAAAAGTTCTTCATTGAAAGAGTTGTTGGGATGTGGAACAGGCTGCCCAGGCAGTAGGTTGAGTCACCATCCCTGGATGTATTTAAAAGACTGGTAGATGAGGTGCTCAGGGATATAGTTTAGGAGAACACAGGTATAGTTGGACTCAATAGTCTTAATGGTCTTTTCCAGCCTCATCATTCTGTGAAAATCTATGTTTATACAAACAATTTCTTATTTGGCTAGATTACGAATCCACTACTTTTGCTTGAATGCTTGGAGTTCAAAGTTTGCCCTCAGATTACATTTTCATACCCTCACAGCAGTCAAACTGGATCTCAGAATCTCTTAATGAGATGAAATATACTTATTGATAGCATCGAGATTTTGCTTTGACATTTTAACATGAAAAATAAAGAGCCAAGTAATTTTCCATATCCAAGTATTCCAGGATACAGGAAATTCAGGATTTTCTCACTGGTTTCTAAAACTGGGCATTTTATCGAAGATAGTTGTCTTTCTCCCTCAACACTAAATGTAGGGGTAAGAAAAGAGCAGTCACTCATATAAATGTAGGGTAAGTGACAGCAGTCACTCAAGTCTAGTGAGATTCATCCTTACTTATATTTCTGTGCAAAGTGGGATGAACTATTCCTGAAAGTGTCTCTCTGCTATTTAGTTACTGAGACAGCTTAAATTAGAGTTAGTTTAAATTAGATGCCTAGTCTGTGAAAAATTAAGATGATGTGAAGCTTCTCCAGCTCAGATACAATTTGTTAGATAAGAATTTCAGTTGCCATTTAATATATATGTTTCTTTATTTGTTGGAATTGAGATATTTATATTAGTATTCTTTGCAAGAATTCATATTTTTGTGGTTTGTATGTAATAAACACCATTCAAGATGAACACAAGAAAATTAGAGGATATTAGTCTTACAAAAGGAAAAGAATAAACTTACAGAGCAAGATTTATGCATTCTTTCATAGAATCATAGAACGTGTTAGGTTGGAAGGGACCTTTAAAGGTTGTCTAAGTCAACCCCCCTGCAGTAAGCAGGGACACCTTCACTAGATCAGGTTGCTCAGAGACCCATCAAGTCTGACCTTAGGCAATGTGTTCCACTGATCTACTGCCCTCATATTGAAGAATTATTTCCTAATATCCACCCACATCTCCCTTTTTCTAGTTTAAAACCACTGCCCCTCATTCCATCACTACATGCTCTTGTGAACAGTTCCCCAGCCTGCTTACAGGCACCTTTCAGGTACTGGAAGGATGTTATAAGGTACCCCTGGGGCCTTCTCCAAGCTGAAAAAGCCCCACTCTCTCAGCCTATCCTCATAGGAGAGGTGCTCCAGCCCTTGGACCATTTTTGTGACCTTCCTCTGGATGAGCTCCGGCAGGTCCATGTCCTTCTTGTGCTGAGGGCTACAAAGCTGGACACGGTATTCCAGGTGGGGATCTCACCAGAGCAGAGGGGCAGAATCACCTTTTTTGATCTTCGCTTATAGTGGGAGGGACTCTGTCTCCTCAGTCCCCATCCTGCAGGCCATCGACTAAAGAGGACAGAGGTCACCAGTGAAGACCAAGGCAAAAAAGTTGAGAACCTCAGCCTTCTTCTCATCTGCTGTCATAAATTCATCATTGCCACTCAACAGGAGGGTACACTTTCTTTACCCTTCCTTTCTTTGTTTCTTTATACAATTTGAAATATTTAGATTTTAATATAGCAGAATGGTAAGAACTGATTAAGCTGAAGACAGTACATGCCTGTTTTTAAAGAATAAATCCTACTAATGAGAAACAATTTCCTACTATACTATTACTAGTAACACTAGAAAAGTGCTATTATTTCAAATTTGTTGAAGATCTGATACTCCAAGACTATGCTGAAGAGTACTTTTGGTGGTGTTTGATATATATGCTATTGGTCTGAACTAACTTCCACTGAAATGTTTAGGAGACTTTCCAAGGATTGTAATGGCAATTCAATCCATCCCTTTGTATCTAGTATAACAACATACATGCTGGTAGGTACTTAACAGTTAAAAATAGCATGACAAGCTCTGGGAAATTTTTTTTCAATCCACTGCCTCATCTCAGTGTTATTACCACAGGGATTCTAGGTCAACATTAAACTGGAGCTGGTTCTCTTGCTGTGATCTGAAATTCTCTTGGAAAAGGTTAATGGGGAGTAATAACTCTACCTTAGCCACACTTCCCCCCATCCATCTTTCTGTTCACGTTTATACTAGGCTTATCACTGACACAGAAAGGGGACAATGAAGAGGCTCAGATCTCTGAATCTCTGTGACTCAGGTATTGATCAAACCGCCTGCCAGTTGAATGAAGAGGCACACATGTATGGAGACGGACAGGTTTATAGAAAACTCCAGGAGTTTCCAGTCTACTTTCTGTGAGTATTTAGGCCAAAGGCTTTAGAGATACAGTGTTTCCAAAGACATTTTTGGCAGCTGCAGCTTCAAGTCATTTTTCAACAGTCTAGGCGTATGTTAGATCTGTCTAGTCTAGCTATTTTCCCTGAAGACTTTAGGTTTTAGGTTAGTTCTGCAAGGAAGCTTAATCAATCAACTTCCCCTCCTCTCCAATGTTATGCTTGAATTAAATCATTCCTTATTGCACAGGGGATGTCCTGCATTCTCAGTTCTCGGGCTACTTGTAGGTCAAAACATAATCGGTACCAAAGATTTAACTAACATGATTGATTTGAGAGGATACAATAGAAAACATTATGTTTATATTTTTGACTGGTTTAATACATTGATTACAGTTTTCCATTTTGTCAGAAATGATAATTTATAAATCTTGCAATTCTGTTTTTCTGACCTTAAAAACTTCCCTTGAAAAAAAACTCATTTCTTTCAAAACTAGAGTGTTTACAAGTAGGGAATACAATACCTTGAATACTAACTAAAGTAATATCCAAGATTTTTTTTTCTCTGAAAGTTTACACAGCTCTAAAAATGGTAAGTAATTTACAATATTTCTAGATGATTGATCATGACTTTTTGTTTCAGAAACCAAATGAACTGGAATAAAAGTATATGAGTATTCAATTCTCAAAAATCATGGTACGTAGGTTTGTATGAGGCCTTTAAAAGCTACTGCATTTCATATAACCCCATAACTGACATTTTAAAAATGTTACAGGAGCAGACAGAGTCAGTCGTGTTATACTTATAGATCCTCATGCTTTCCTTTTAATCCTATCTTTGTCTGAGAGGCTTTGGAGAACAGAAGAAATAGATTTTCAATTGAATGTTTCATCTCAATTATAAATCATAAAAAGATTGCTTGTTGTACTCAAAGTACTGTCAAAACTCGTGAAAACTATGGGAAATGAGTGAATATATAATAAAAAACATTCTATATCCTGTAAGATCCTTATTTCAAGCAAGAGATCTGCACTAGGATGATTGTGAAGAACCACTGAATTGCTGCTAAATATCTTCTTAAAAAGACTAATTCAAAATAAATAACTGAGAAGGGACATCTTACAATACAACAGTCAATATATCCACTTATGCTCTTCTCTTTAAATTGATTAATATCTACTAAGATGATCCTAATTCACCACTGAAAGCTCTAGTTAATTAGTCCAGGTAATAAACGGAACACATTCAAGAGTAAATTTGAGCGAAGCTAGGTTTCATAGCGAGAAATGAGACAATTAAAGACTAGATCAGTTTTCTGTTTCCTTTTGGTTTTGGATTGTTTCTCTCCCTCTGCTTTAATGCTAACAGGTTCCCCTTGAGAAAAAAGAACAATTCTCTCAAAGTTTTAAAATTCAAATTGCCACTCCAATTCCAAGGGTAGCAAAAAGCCACCCCTCTGAACCAGAAAAAAAAAAAAAAGGAACAATGCACTGAAGCAGAGAGGCAAGAAGTTTCATGTCCCAGTTCTCAACAAATAACCAGAGTTCTATGCTGACATATGCTGCAGAGCAATGCAAGTACATCACAGTCAACTCATTGTTACAACAGAGTCTAAATACTCCCTTTCAGAAGCATACATATCAGCAATGTAATCTCAAATCTATCAAAATATTAATTACATCTAGAGAATGGAAGGTTAGAACTGTTCTCTGGCTGTCTGATGCTGTGGATTTTTTTGTCAGTTGTGTATGAGCCTTATCAGCCTTACTCAAAGCAGGGACCACATAAGATCCAATTCTAGCAGTCCTGCTTTTTTGTTATGTGGCTTTCAGGAAATAATTTTAATAAGCTTTAATTAAGGTTTCTCAATCTGTAAATTGCATTTGTCTGTAGCTTAACTGTCCTTATTCAGGAACTGACCTTTTCTTAATCTTTTGAACAATCATTCAAAATATTGTAGAAACTGACAAATATATATTTCAACACCTGATACACAAATGCTGTTTTAGCAAACAAAAGCAATAGTAGCTTTACCTAGTACACACTGACTACCATCCTCTGCTACCCTGGAGAAGCTTCTAACTGTTTCTTGAAGAAGCCACCCTACAAAACCACAACTTTAATTCTAAGACTTCTGTTTTACAGGTCCCACTCCAACAATAAGGACTAAATTAATCCTTTTATCAATCAAGGTAAGCTAAAGGGGGACAGAAAGAAAATAATACATGTTGTGCTGGGAAAAAACCCCTACTTATTGAAAATAAAATATTACTAAAACATTTTTCACAACCATATTTAAATATACATCATAATTTAATTAGCTTAAAGTAATTTGTATTTTTATCACTTAAATTTAAGTTCATAATTTAATTTCATAATTTAAGTTCATAAATGGCCCATAGACAAAGATTATTCTGTCAAGTCAGTGTTTTAGCATATAACCCTCATACATCATTTTAGCCAAGAAACAAGGTCAGTGAACACCAACTACACTCACAATCTAACTACCTGTGCCAAGCAGCCACCTTGTTCTGCCAATACAATTTGTAGTTAACTAGATCACGCAGAAGTCTCCTCTCTGCCCGAATTTCCAAAAAGCTAAGAATAGCTTAATTTCACAAAAAAACTATATTATTTTACTAGCATTTTTTTTTTTTTGCTGTAGAATTCATTTCACTGACATAAAGGCTATCTATCCTTTTGGATACACATATAATTAAGATATATATGGAATAAGATATATGTACTTATACATTAGTATCTATGCCTGCATTGTCAAGGATAATTACAGATGTCAGCAATTATCCTTAATTTTGTGAAAATACCTCTTTAGTTTCAATTACTATAAACTAATTTTGATTACAGAGAAGAGGAAACGATTACAAAATGTTAAATATGGTCATCCGTTGGGTGGAATTACCAATGTCACAAACCATTTCTCAATGGAGGAAGTCACTGTAATTTTCAGATTCATTATCTACTACCTATTAGCATAAACATAATCTAAATTTGGCACGTAAATAGGAAGCAATATCAATCAAAGGGCTTGAAATTCCATTCCCTGGAGTCATTGTATGTCTTTTCAGGAAATACATAATGCTACTAAAAGGCCAAGGGAATACAATCAATGCTTCAGAACAGATTCCAATACAAGAGAAATTCAGAGACACAGCAAAGGAAAACTATGTAAACCTATTTAAGCCTTCCATAGAGAGAATACAAGTCCCTTGAAGCCTGCTTACAACAAACATAAATTATCATAGTTTGGGCTAGAAGAAAATTTACTTCATCCAGGACAGACTGCATACATAAGGACATGCTGGACATGACTGGTCTAGTATTTCAAAACCACAGAATCTCCTAGCACAGATTTAAGGGTTTGTGTTTATCAATTCACTTTGCTTCCTCATGAGGAAAACTCATTCGGCACTTCTTTCAATAAGTGAATGGATGGACTCATAAGTTGAAGGCTTCAAAGACTCACAGGTTGTAGACTGGAAAATATGCTTATGGATAAAATTTGCAAACAAAATTATGAGTACAGACTCTGCATCCAGGATTTCCTCATGAGCTTTAGAGGAAATGTGTTTAAGTATGAAGATACACTCCATGTGGACTGTTCAACTGACTAGTGCTTAAGGCTCAAGATGTGAACTAGAAAACACACATTGGGAAAAGTAGTTAAGAAATCTGGACCTTATTGTCATAAGGTAAACAATGAAATAACTTCCACAGCAGTTCTCATAAAAGCACCAGACTAGATATTTATAGTAACTTTAGCTTTACAGTATATTCCTCTACAGAAGTTATAATGCTCATGCCAACTATAATCTTTACATTAGCATGACAAAATTAAAACACTGTAGATGTGAACTGATTCCATCACATGTTATCATCAGTTTTAAATAGATCTGCAATAT
>VXBZ01009568.1:315051-355990 GCA_013399135.1 Heliornis fulica | reverse complement strand
ATATATTTGCTGGTTTTCTTAACAGCAATAATCAGCACATATGTGGTGCTATACTTTGAGAGTTTAAACATAAACTTATTATTGGGAAGTCATAATTCAGGAAATAGGGAAAAGAACAACAAAAGTTATATGTGCTACACTAATATTATCAAGTAAAAAACAAAATTTTTGCATAAAGGCAATAGTCAGGGAAGGGAAAGTACAGAACCTCATAGAAGACTGCAAAATAAAAACAGCTGGGCTATTGCTGTGATACTACTGACCAGATCAACCAACTATAGTTACCTCAAAGATAAATTCTCTTTACCAGGAAGCTCGCTGTATTCTCTGATTTCAGAGATCCTGACAGAATTCCAAATACTATAGTGTATTTGTCCAAATGGCATAAGATTAGAACTATCTCCTGAGATTTCTAACCTATTTGCAAAAACAACGTTTGCTTTAAGAGCTTAACATGAAATGCAATAATTTCTAGAAAAAGGACCACATAATAAAATCATATTACCATAAATTCTGAAAATATGAAATATTAACAATTGAGAAATAGATCCTAGACTTGAACCATGTAGTCACTACATGGTTATTGCAGACATTAGCAGCTTTATTGATTTTCTTCTTTCAAGTCCAGTAAAACAATAGCAGGCGGCATCAGTTTTTCCCAGAAGAAGACAGGAAAACAGGATTTAGATAAATAAACTCTTGCAATCTTGAACACTTATGTCTAATACCATAGACTTCAATAATAGTCTATTTTTGATTCCATCTCAAATAACTCATGGAAAATATTGTGAGGAAAACAACCACTGTACCATGATTAACCTTTATATCCATGCAATGGATGTACACAGTACACTAGCACTGAGACACCAGCAGCACTTCAGGCACCACCAGAATAAGCAATGTGTCTGACATTGTAGACATAGGGGACAATTTGTGGCTAAAAGCAATTTAATAAACTCCAATAAAGAAGAATGGAAGCAATACTTTTCAGAGCATTTGAAGAACCTGAACAACTCTTTCAGAAAACCTTTACCTAATAATCAGATATCATTGTGTGCTTTCAAGAGCACTGAAGTAAGTTCATTCCTTTGTCTTTTAAGTGAATACAGTGCTTGAAAGCTACAGGACTTAGAAAATATGAAAAAAACCCAAAGGTTAAGAAACATAGAACTATTCCCTATACCATTCTCCATCCTTTATGTGATTTAATAATTAAAAAAATAATAATAAAAATCCTGGATTTATAACATCTTGGGCATTCATGCACATCTTGTTTTCACAGTCTTGTGGAAAACAAGGCTAGATCAGATTTTGTAAGATTTTGTTTCAGATGTTGAGTGATGAGTTAAGCTATGTAGTAAGAATAAGGAAATATTTCTTTCTGGAAGACAGCTTATGTGTCAGCTGCCCATGACTCAGTACTTAGTTTCAATCAGCAAGTTTTATCTTTTACCCTACAGAAGCAGGGTTTATTTGGGTCTCTTTTTCCAAAATATTATGCTTCACTGTCTCTTTAAAAGCAGAATCACGAGGCACAAAGAGTTTGACAAGAAAACCCCTTTACCATAACATGGTATTTATTTGGTATTTGAAAATATTGTATTTTGGTATTTAGAAAGGAATCATCACTTGGTATTTAGAGAGCAATTAGCAGTTAGCTCTTGTGGTCAGGTAATTGGGTACAGTACCTACATGAACAGAATCACATCATGACTGACACAACCTTTTGTTTACTAAATGTATTGAGTATAGTGATATATTTCAGTATCTAGTCAAGTTATACTATATGCTTATCCTACATACCACATACTACACCCCTACCCTTCTAGTCCAGTTAAGACTGGCAGCACAGGACACTGGATTCTGGTGACCTGGCCCCATGCAAACAATTCTACCTCAGGCTCAGCCTTTGACAAGGTATCTGAGGTTCATGCCTGGCATCCTGTTTTCACCTGCCATTGGATAACTGTCTTCTCTCTTTATTGCATTATAAATTAAGTAGCTTGAGGCCAAAATCTTTGACTTGCTCTATATCCATCGACAATTAGTAGTTGTTACCATTTTTTTCATCAGGCTTTCTCTTGTCTGTTGGTCTCCAGCCTCAAATATATTACAAAAGCATGGAGTCAACAAATTCCACATCACACAATAAAGTTTGTCCACTGTATCTTCATTTTCCAGCTCCTCCTGAGCTAATCTAGTCAGGCTCAGTAAACTTTGACAAGGTCTCAGTTATTTGGTCTGTGGTTTAGGTCAGACTTCACACCATGACAACGTTTAAATCTGCTACAAAATTTTAATTGAAAATATGCCACCTATTAGATCAAGTTTCCTGATTGTCATGGCACAGCTCCAAGCACAGGTGAGCACACACTCTCCCCCCACCCCTACTGGGAAGTGGAGGAGAACAGGCAGCCAAAGGTAAAACAGGGGCTTGGATAAGGGCTGTTTGTTGGGACAGCATGGAGAGAGGGAAACAACAGGACTTATGACAGAATATACAAAAACAGTGATAATACCAGGCACTTCACTTACTGCAAGACCAATTGGACACTCAGACTGTAACAGAGCCTCTCCGAGACACCCCTCTGTGACAAGCCCCCTTTTGTGGTGATCATGATGTCATATGGTCTGGAATACCCTTCAGGCTAGCTTGGGTCACCTATTCTGGCTCTGTCCTGTTCCAGCTGTCAGTGAAAATTATTCTAGCTGAAACCAAGACACTAATATTCCCTAAAAATAAGCATATAAAATAACATGCTGATACTTTTGCACAGTCAGGACACTACACATACAGGTAGTTCAAGATTTTTATGCAGTTAGTTTCATAAGAAAACTTTATAGTCTAATCCGATTACATCATTGGAGATAAAAATCAGGCAGAAGTTTTCACTGTTTTCTCCAAAAACAGTCAGCTATCAGATAAAATAAGAATGTGTAAAGAAATTCACTGTCGGCCAGGGTAGCCTTCATTTGTTTGTGATCAATTCTTCTACTTGGAGTTGGAGCCTTCAGCACATCACTTCATGTGTGTTTACCTTTAGTGATCTACTTTCATCATGGACTCTTCTGTCCCACTGCCTTAACAAAACAAGTATGCAGTGGTGCCTTCCTAGGCTGCCTAAGTTTGGGTATTTGCCAAAAACAACTGCTGTGCTGTTTAAGATCATTAAGAAAAAAAAACAAAACCCTGTCATTTCATTTCTGCATTGCTTACCATACATATTATAGCAGCACAGGGAAACAACAGATATGTAGTGTGATAGGTGCTTCACAAAACACCAAAGGAAGAAATAAGATCAGTTTTTAAACCTCAGCCTTAATGGAGGGGAGGTATGAAAATGTAACACTGTAGCTCAATATGAAACAGATTTTGGTAGAGAAGTACCCCCATATATGGGTAAACTTTTGTTTTTAACAGGTATCATGAAAAACTAATTTTCAAATAATCTGAAGCAATATTTAGTTCTATTATGAATTGCATTCTTATACCTCCTTATATTTAATATAGAAAATGTGATTTTGAATATGTTTCAAGCATCTTTAATATTAGTGCAAGTGGATTTTCTCCATGTAATAAGATTTGCCTGTTCCTCAGTTTGAAAGCTGAAAGATTTTCAATAACATAAGAGAGACCTAGACACCTTGCTGTCAAAATGCTCTGTGGCCATTATATCAAATAGCTTAGGCTTTTTACTATCTCTCTACAACCCTGATCTAAGAATGATTTAAACATCATTTGACTCCAAAATTACAAAGCATCTAAACTGTCAGAAATTCAAAAAACAAACAAAAAACTCCAGGTAATCCTACCTTTGTCAGGATGCTGCTCCAGCTCCTGTTCAACCCATGCAGGTTTCCTGAATAAGATATGAAAGTTAGTTTTTGCATCTTAAATATGCTAAATCTACCCAAAAGCTTTCCAGTTCTCAGCTTCTCCTTTTTATAATCCATACTCCTGGCAGTATGTAGATTTTAAATAACTTTTGTGATATTGCTTGTATTCCCAGTAATAACTCTTCACATCCACTTTAAGCATGACAGGATTTCAGCACTTACTTACGTGCAACACCTCTTAAAAAAAGACAAATAATAGAGCTCTCAGAAAATGGGTTTTTACCTTAGAATTCTGTCCCTGCTGTCTGTAAACATTATCCACTACCATGAACTATCTTAAAGTCAAACTGAAAAGAGTGAAAGTCTTCTACCAAGTAGCTTGAGAGTTGCTAAAACATGAAAGCAACTTCCTGATAGTTTCTTTAGGACAGCCTGAATCCCTTTAGTCTAATTGATTATATCACATTCATTAATATGCAACCTACTGGGTGGGGGTTTTTTATTTACATGAACAAATAATGAACAAAAAGCATGTCAGCTTATGCATTTATCTCAACGGTTATCTACTCTGACTGCTGTTGCTTTAATTCTGATATTATGAAGAAAAAATTTTGCAATTGGAAATTGCTGCCAAAAGGTTGCTAAAAGGAAAGCCACATAGTAACAGACCTTCACTTTCATTGGGAGAGATACTAACTTGCTTCATCTGCATTATCTCAGTGGCAATTCTAATATGCAGAAGCAGGATATTTTGAGCTTTCTTCTTATAAATATATATCTTTTGCAAGCATATACAATCCATCAAGGAGCAGATAAGACATGATAGATTCCTGTAACTATATTGATTTGTTTGGATACAAATTGCTGATGAGATTAGTAAAATTAAATAAAATATCAAATGCTGGGGTTTACTTATGTTAGCACACACAGCGCTCTTAGTCAAAGACACCAGGTTACACACCAGTGAATGGGGAAACAAGTACTTGCAGTGAATGCACACAGAATGGACAGCTGCACAGAGAAGGCAGAGAACTGCTTAATTACTAGAAGTGAGTGTTGAATCCCTACCAAAGTCTTCAAAGCAGAATAATGTGCTTTAAGTTCAAGGACAAGTAGTAACAAATTATGTCAATCCAAATACTGATCTACTTCAGCCCCTTGGCATCTTCTGTTTTACTTTGATTTCTAAATGAAGACACAAACACCTGTTCTTGCAGCAGGTGGTATTTGTTTATTATAGGTCTTCCTGCTGAGTTTTAATCAGCCTACAGCTGCAGAATGCAGTGAAAGTAACAGTTTCTAACACCAGATTTTCATACGTCAGCAGTATTGGTCCAAAACAAAATAAATTCAGAGTTCATTTCTATCATATGTTACCAATCATGTAATTTCCTTCTCATACTCCAAGTTGCTAATTAAAGAGTGAATTCATTTATAAGGCTAGTAAATGAAGTTTTGAGTATTGTGCCCTGAGGGTGATGTTTGATTATGTTCTCCTATTGCAAAGTCTTAAATTTTTGGAAGAAGATTCCCAAACCTCTGCCAGTTTGTACTCTTGCCATTCTTTACTTTGAGAAGTATTGCTCAGGGAAAATCAAGCAGCTTAAAACAAAAACAAACTCACAAAAAAAAAAAAAAACAAACCAAGGAATAAGTTAAAAATATATAAATCACTCCATTCAGATGCAATTGAAATAATACAGAGCTACTCATGGGAAAGGAGAAGTAGGGTGAAAACTTTCTATACAGAACTGTAAGGAGAGAACACTGACACAATTATATGGAGACATTATTAAGAGAGTGTTCCTATATATTTGAATATGTTTTAATGTTTTGATCCTTATTTGTGTTTTTTTACTCATGATCTGATGCAATGTATTTAGTTATATTTATTGACTGTCATTAATAGAACGAAGTCATGGCCTGCATGCTTTACATAAATGTTAATTTTGCTTAGTGTAAAGCAACTATAGTGTAAAGCAACTATGCAATAAAGCTTAGAGAATACAATAACTTCCTTAAAATACAGAAAGATATGGGTTTATAAAAGTGAGATTTTACTGTGTGAATGATAGATAACTACCTTAGTGTAACAGTTCAACTTTTAAGTTTCTATATTTTTAATTGAAAGTGAAGTTTTAAGGATGGAGTTGAAAACAACAACAAAAAACCACCAAAAAAACCCCAGAAAGACAAAAAAAAAGTCTTAGTCTGAGTNCAAAAAAAAAGTCTTAGTCTGAGTGTTAGAGGACTCCTAAAAGGAGGGGGAAAAAAAAAAAAAAAAAGGAAGTGCACCACTTCAAAACCAAATATAATGAATAGAAGAAAAATCTCATGCAAATAAATTTGCATGAGACTTTTGTGTTATCAAACAAAGGAAATTTTAATGTCCCTTATCAAAGTCAGATATGATTACACCATGTCAGGAGTTTCTACTTCTGTAATTTTTATTTTACAGCTGTGAAGATTCATCTCTTCAAACAGATCACAGAAAGTCTGTGTAATCAAAAAACAAATTGACTACAGCACATACAGTAAGTATAATATGAAAAAGGTGAGAGAATATCATGATATTGTAAGGTTTACATGTCGTGTCTATGTTTTCCGTTCATAGCAGTAAAATCAGGTCTTGTAAAATTGCTCAAATGAAATATCATGTACTCCCTGTGATGTTTCACAGGCTGTCTCACAGGCTAATCCATGGCATGCTTAGAAAGGCAATGGTTTCAGTCAGTTCCTCCATGAATTGTTTTCCTCCTGGGGTGGGAAGGGAAGGCATTCCTCACGCTCTTCCTCAGCAATAGCATAGGAACCCACCCACAGGAGACAGTCCTTCATGAACCTCTCCAACACGAGCCCTTTCCCAAGGGGCTGTATCTCATCACCAGCTGTTCCAGCATGGGTCAATTCTATAGGGTACAGTCTCTCAGGATCAGACCACCTCACCCTGGTTCCCTAAGGAGTCACAAGTATCCCCTGCAAACCTGCTCTGGCGTGGACCTCTCTCCAGGTCACAGCATCTTCCATATGTCTCTACCTTCTCCAGCATGGGACCTTTCCACAGCTTGCACGTGGGATCACTGCTCCATATCATCTTCCACAGGCTTCAGGGCACACCCACTCCACCATTGTCTTCCCTACTGACAGCAGGGGAACCTTTCTCTATAGCAACGAGAGCAACACCTCCTGTTCCCCCTCTTCCCCTTGGTGTCTGCAAAGTTCCTTACTTCTTCTCACTCCCTCTTCTGTCAGCAAAAAGCAGGTGTTTGCATTTTTTCCCCTCTTACACGTGATTCCCAGAGGCACTGTGTAGTCACTGGTTGGCTCAGCCTCACCAGTGCTGGAGTCAGGCCTTGAGACCAGCTGGTACTCTGTAGGGCCTGAGAAAAGCTTCAGCTGCTTCTTCCCGAAGCCACCTCTCCAGCCTCTCATCTACATCAGAACCTTGCCCTTCAAAACCACAACAGTAACACAGGAGCAGGTCCTGGTATGTTCTCACAGAAGCCACCCCTCCAACTCACATGCGTGTTGCCAAATGTTTGTCGCATAAAACCAATGCTAATATTTGACCTGAAGCAAACTGAAAGGACAGCTTTCTAATGGGAGTGCTTGTTTATAGTTCTGGCTAATATAGCTTCAGGAACACAGCATTATGGTGTATAGTAATTTAAGCATCTTCATTTTAGGTTGCAGTCCTGTTGTTTACAAACATTTCTACTATTTTGCCATTGTGATTTCTCTGAAGTTGTGTTATGGTTTTTGTTTTGGAGTTTTTGGGGTGGGACTTTTTTTTTGTTTGGTTGGGGGTTTTTTGCTTTGTTTTTAAAGCTTGATTGTCCTTTTTTATTCTATTTCTAACTTATGAAGAACTTTCATATCCTGAGCCCTGACCACCAGAAGCATTGTAAGAGAGCAAGTAAAGAACAGATATGTGGTTCTCAATTAGACACCAAATTAGGAAAAGTGCTATCAAGGACACAGTCATTTCAAGCATCTCTTAAGAGAAGAATGTCAATGATCAATACAGTTTTTTCCTTTATGAAGGAAAGAGGGAGGGTAGAAAAGACAGAATTGAAGACTTTCAGTCTTTCGTTTAGCCATTCTTTAGTGATTCTTCTGTACCTCCTGGTGGGAAAGATAGTAACTGTTCCAGCTTATAGTTTTAAAAAATAGATATTTGAAAATAGTTTTCATTAATATGCTAATAACATTTCTTTAAAATCATGGAATTAAACTTTTATTTTTATAAAGGATGCCATCCTCATCCAAGGTATCACTGTACTAAAGGGATAGATCTGTACTCAGAATACTGTAGAGTGACAGAAAGCATTGCAAATTAATTCATCACTATTTAGCTCTTGCTTCTGCTTTTCATTATAGATGAAATAGACATGATGAACAATTTTATCCTTTCTATTAGCTTTAAGGCTTAACAAGAACCTCACAAAATAAAGGGTCACATGAATAGGGATTAACAGAAACAATATTTGTCCTTGGAGGTTTTTGCTTTCCTAAGCTGAAATCTGTAGTTCATTTTGCTATTGAACTCATAATAATAAATATGAACCCCTGATATTAAATACTCTATATTCCCCCACTAAAAAAGTTATTGCTAGAGCTTAGCTGGTCTGAGCCAGACGTGTCATAAGACAGGAAGGAATCATAGGAAAATAACACTGAATTTATTCCGTTAACATCTGTACAAAACAGCTTTTGTTGATTGTTACTGAAAACGTGGTACAGGGCCACAGGATTTTCAGTCATTTTTAGGACTCGTGCCTCAGTTCTTCTAAAAAAAAAGTCTAATCACTTAATAAGTTACAGTTTGGGATGTAGATGTACAGATATCCGCTTGTCTCTTAAGCCAAATGCATGCAAAACTTTCTAGAAGACGTGGAGCTGTAGCTTTGAAAGGGCCTGGGAAACTTTTCTTGTGGTTTTGATGAAAAGCTTGAATCCAGGTTCTCAGTCAGTGGAATTCTGGCAATTACAACACTTCCCAAGCATGTAGAAAACATTTGCAGAAAATAGACAACTACTCAGTGGAGCTGTCTATTAGCTGTCTAACAGACAGCAGCAGGCTTGCCTATTAGTAGACCTTTAACATTGTTTCATGGAAGCCTTGCTGCTGGAAGATATTGGCCATGTACACTGTACAGCACACATGTTCCAAGTATATCCTCTCCACTAATCCAGTACTTAAAACACACTACCTACCAACCCACCAGACTTGAAACAAATCCAGGTTATCATTCATTGTCTTTACTATATTAATTAGCACCAATTCAAAGTTCTAATTTAACTTCATTAACTGAGGACATAATGATTTCCTTAAAGAACAGTATGAACTATTCATGATAATAAATTAAATCCTTAGAAGTTGAGGTCCTTTTGAAAGGCTTATGGACAGTCTGAGCCCTAGATATGCATATATATATATATAATAATTGACTATAAATGAGTTTATCTAAATGGAATCTCAAGAATTCTTGCTAAAGTTATGCCAGATCACTAGACCAAATATGAAGACAGCAGTTTTTAAGGGAGTCTGAGCAAATATAGGCTTTAAAATCATATAAAAATTGTTTTACTTTAGAAAGAAGTCTGATCTATAGCACAGTTATTTTTATTAAACTGGATAGCATTCTAAATAGCCTTGACTATCAGATAAAGATCTAAATTTGCAATTTGGGAAAAATAAAGGATCATTGGCACATAATAACAATCCAGTCTGTTCTTGTATATAAGTCATAGAATTTCATCTTGAATTGCTCCATTAAGTCAGAATTTGCTTGAACAACCACCCATCTTACAAAGAGATTTAAGTGATAGATTTATAATTAAATTATCAAAGTGGCATGCAGCTAAGACCTAGATGGAAATTTTATGAACAGTACTGTATTTCAAATCACCTTCCTCTCTCAAGCCCAAACAACTATATATCACAGTCACTTTTAGTTCAGTATCAAGAGGGGTTTTAAATCAGCTGTCCAGAGCTGTTCTATAACTGTGCACCAGAAAGGCTGCAGTGCCTACAAAGTGTGCTTTCATGTTTTGATTGAAAGTTGAATAATAGTGTCCTTTAAACTTCTGTTTTCTTACTTTCATCCCTGGAATCTAACTTTTGCGTGTTGAAGGGAACTGACTTGGTTTTCTGTGCACACCCTAGAAATCCGCTTCACAGGTGTCTTCTGCATATAGATTGTAAATCATTGGGTGGTAAACTGAGCAATGAATAACAAAGGCAGTAGTACTGCACAACATTCTGTAAGTCTAAGAGAGTAACTATGCCGTATGCTATCTCCTTAATGAGAAAGTGGGCTACAGCCTTCACAATTCTTGCCTCTGTCTTATGCATTCACAGTAACATGAAATTTTTATTTTGTTCACACCACAAAATTTCAGAAACTTCCAGAAAGACGTCCAGGTGATTAATCTGTTCAACACCAACCAACAGAATTTCCTACAAAGACTGTATGGGATCCCTGGTGAGTTGCTGACTGGCACAGGATAGTGATCTTTCACTAATTTTTTAGAACTTTATAAAGATTTTGGGTGCAAAAATCTTTGGAGTGCCTCATGGCACAGTGAGACAAACTTTCCACACATGCTTGAAAGTTATTCTATGTTCAGGCTATAAATGAGCAAAATATTTGGACCTAAGTGCAAACCAAAACTTAACACATGTTCAAATACAGATGTGACCAGGGTGCGGCTGGAAGTGACTTAGGACCCCATGAATCTGCAAATTCTACAGAGCAAGAAAAGAAAGGAGTGTTAAAATTATGGAAACAAAAAGCCATAGATTGGTTCTGAGTTCTGAAAAACACCATGTAGGTTCTGGTGCAGCTTTTTAAGAAAACCTCTGGATTTAATATAGTAGTTTGTCCCAGTAACAGAGGTGGAGTGACATTTTGCCTCTCCTCTCCCCTCATACTGCGTATAAAATATCACATGGAATTTACCAAGTGTTTATCATCAAAATAAAAATAAAAATAAAAATAATAAAAATAAAATCTATCTCTATTTTATGTCATTGTTTCCTTATTCTCAAAGAGTACATTGTAATCCATAATTCACAGAAAATTTAAAAATTACTAAGCTTTAAGATAAGGTTTCAACAATACTCCTTATAAAATGCTAAAAATTTAATACTAAAATTAAAATCTTTTAACCTAAACTACTTTTTTTTCAAGTATGAATACATCTATATCTGCTAAGAGGTTTGACATTAGATTCTTAAGTGCTTTCTAATAGCCATTTGATCTCTTAAGTGCCAAGAAAATTGTGGAGAAAGTATAAAACATACTGTCAATGGCATTGCACCAGAGAAAAACAATAGCATAGTGATTTTGTGAAGAAGCATAATAATGATTCTCTAACAACTATGGCCACGCACAATGAAGAAATATATATTGATTTCTCTTGACTCACTTAAGACTTGATCTTGAAGAGTCTGGGATCAAATTAATCCATTTAAAATTGCCTCTGAAATAAAAATTGGAACAAAATAATTTATGCTATTTATTTTTAACACAACAAGCATAATCAGCATCAGTTATTTTTCTGTGGTATTTTTCCCCATACTTGGCTTATAGGAAAGTGTAGTGTATGTTCAATCATGGATAAATTGTAGTAGTTTTCCACATTTGTATGTAAGATTGAAGATTCAGATTTGTCTTTTTTTCAATTAACTGGAATTAGCAGTTTAAATGTGTTCTAGCAGGTCATTGCTGTGTCAACACAGCGAAGGATACAGGTTTTAAGATGGTTAAGCAATTACATAAGTTTTCTTTAACCACAACATTTATATTAAGTGGTTTAAGTATTGTTAATTAGCGTCAGCATTTCCATATGAAAATAAAAATACCACTTGACATTTCCCGAGCATCGCCTAGTTGTGGATTTCAGACTGATCCAGCCACAACGAATATGCTTAGAATTCAAAGTTTCGTAGTTGCCTAGTACAATGGGTCAACTTTTTCCTAGTTATCACACTGAAAGACACTGTAGAATCAACTCAGGGAAATCAGTTTTATCTGAACCGCTTTCCAGCTAATCAATACAGCAAAGATATATAAAGTTATATATCTAAACCAGCTGTGCTCTGACCCAGCACCAGTCTAAAACTCTGCTTGACCCCAGTGAAACAATACCAAGATGAACTGGTATGCATTAGCTCAAGTATATATTTCCTTAAAACATTTTAAGTACCTTCCAGAAGAGAACTGGATTGCATAGTCAACTGAGAGTATACCAGGGAGAAAAACAATGGTTTGAAGCTATCCACTTAGACATTCTTTCTCAGACAGTAGAAACTCAAATGCATGTCACTGATTCTAGAGAACCTGCTGTATCTCCTCCATTGCTCCCTTATATTAAACCAGTATTGTGGAGTATTGAAAGGCATGGACTCTGACTGTGGTCAATCAAAGACAAGTTTAATAACAACCAAACAAGCTTTTATACCTTCTAGGTGGCTGACATAGCAGCCTGCCATCAGGCTTCAGTGCTCCTCCATACTAACACACAGTTAACGTGAAGTGCAACTTCCTTATTTTAAAGTGTTGTCCGGCGCTAATGGACTCTCCTGAACATTACAAAGCCACCATCTCCCAACATACCATAACACTTAACACTACAGAGCAACAAGCTAGCCCCAACACATATCCAGGCACCAAAGCCACAACGTCCTACACACTCCATTTAGTGAATTTCCTGTTTTGATTCTTGGTCCCGGTTTCTTCCCAGCAGAGTTATGTCTCTTTCTAAGGGCCACTCTTTGTCTCCCACACAGTATGGAACTAAGTTTCCCAGCTTTTTATTTCCAAAGTGAGGGTAACCAGAGTCTGAGCTTCTCTATACCTTGTATACAGCCTATCTACTTCCTTTCTCACACTATACCTGGAAAATTCTAGCTGTTACTATTTGACTGATGGGTGACACGAGTTTGATGCTCAGTTCCTTTAGTAGCTCCTTGATTATTGTGTTTGAGAATGGTGTGATTTAATCACAGAATTTATTTGGGTTTTGTTTGGGGTTTGTTGGTGTTGGTTTTGTTTGGTTTGGTTTCGTTTTCACTCAAAAATATGCAACCTTTTTTTGGAACTATCCTTAATAGTTATATGTCAATTTAATGTTTAATATAAAAACTGCCATAAATTCTAAGTTACTCAAAAGGGAGAAGCATTTATGCCAAGCGCAAACTTTAGAATAAGCAGGGAAAAAAAAAAAAAAACAAACCAAAACCTGAAACTGAAATCTTAAAAAGGCAAGGAAAGGAAACCTTCCTTTAATTTTGATGTTTCCAGTGCTATAAGAAGTCTCTTTTCTTCCTCATATTGATAAAGAGGAACACATATATGTACTTTATATGTAAACAAGCTTAAACTCTTTATATTCTCTTGCATGTAGGAAACACTCATGAATAAGAAACACATGTAAACATTTTTACACAAACTCAGATCTTAAGTGTTTGCTGGACACTTCCATTAATCTTGATTTTTATTTTAATTTAGTGCTTATTATTTGCTTATGATATACATTCTATAAATTTGGTGTCAGTTTTGCCCCATGTAAAAGTTCATTAGCATAACACTGAAAGGGGTTTAAATATATGAATTCTCAGGATGAAAACATGCAGTGTTAGGTTATTCATAATTCTATTTAGTAGCTTATTTCTAGTCATGACCATTCATCATATTCTGAGTACTAATCTTACAGATACTACTTATTTCCAAGTTTGCTTCAGCCTGATTCTTTGAATCAGCAGCAGCGTCTCTGCAACTACTTATTTCCAAGTTTGCTTCAGCCTGATTCTTTGAATCAGCAGCAGCGTCTCTGCATCCCTCTCTCTGTGTAATACTCTTGTGAACTTACAATTCTCCCCACTTCAGTTACCATGATGTTGTGTATCTAAATATAACAAAATTACATCAGTTTCTATGAAACTCTACATACATTTCATGTGAACTTTTTAATGTTTAATCTCTCTGCTTTAGCCCAAGCATTTATGAAAAAATAAGGAGGGAAACAGAAAATATTTCCTTTTCTTGATTTAAATTAAACATACATAAGTGTATTTAGATTCTTCCCTTCTGCAGATATCTGTCATGGCTTTCTGACATTTTGTTATTGCCATCTCCAATTTGTTGGCTTATAGCACAAGGATTTCATCTGGAAGTACAAAGTTCTGAATATATTCTGAAATGTCTAGTGAATTTCATCTTAGGAAAAGTGTGAATCATCACATTTGCCAGCATTTACAAAAATTGATCACTTTGCCATCATTGTCAAAAGAGCAGTAATAGTGTCTTCTATGTGGTACAAATGTTTTATAAAATCTACCTTTCTTGTCACAGGATATAAAATATTCAGTATACCTTTGAAAAAAATAGTTGCTGAACAGTTTCCTTGAAGATTGTGTATTGTTTTGTTGAGGGGTTTTTTTTGTTGTTGTTGGGTTTTTTTTTCCCTTTGGACATTTTTTACAATTATTTTTTCAGGAATTCAAACAATTAAATATGTCTTCTTATTAAACTTAGCTATTGAAGAACAATCTTGTTTACATTTGAAGTACCTATGGTTTTGTTTCGGAAGTTAGAAAGTTGAGTAAAGAATGTAACAATTATATAAAAAAACAGCCAACAAAGGAAATGGTCCAATTGTTATAAACCCATAGAAAGATAGATACTTGCCAAGGATCCTGATCAGTCACAGAATCACCTAAAATAGAACTCCTGCAATTTGTAAGTATGTTACCTTTTTCTGGAAAGGTAACTTCTCCCAGTATGAGATACTTTCTTCAGTTGGGTCTGGCTGAGACAGTTAACGATCCGCACAGCAGCCTCAAGGTGCTGTGCTGTGGATTGGTACCTAGAGGTGTTCCTAACACACCGGGGGTTTTGCTACTCCTAAGCAGTGCTAGGACAGCACCAAGACATTTCTCACCTTCACCAGAAAGCTGGGGTTGGACAAGATCTGGGGAGGGGGCATAGTCAGGAAAGCTGACCCCAACTGATCAGAGGGATATTCCATACCATATGACATCTACTCAGCAATAAAAAGCTGATAGGGATGGGGGGTGGGGGATGTGGAGGACCCAGTACATCTAATGAAGCCCTGCTTCCCAGGAAATCTCCTGACATTGCCTGCTGATGGGAGGTAGAGAACACATCTTTAATATTCACTTTGTTTCCATGTAAGGCCATTGCTTTTGCTTTATTAAACTGCCTGTAGCTGTACTCATGAGGTTTTTTTCTGTCTTATTCTCTTACTTCATGTCCTGCTGGGGAGGGCAGTGATAGAGCACTTTGGTGGGCACCTGACATCCAGATAAGGTCAACCCACTAAAACAGCACAAAAACAATGGCTAAATCCAAGGATCTGAGCATCTATCAGTTTGGAGAAAAAAAGGAAAAGTATGGAAATAAGACTGTCTTATTTTGTCTTGCTGTGAAAACTCAATAATCAAAGTTACTGAACATGTATTCTTTATTAACAGTGCTGGGTGTATAGGGGATACCTCCACCTAATACACGCTGAGTATTAGGAGTAGGTTTATATTGTTAAACTATATACATATTCATTATATTCCCTGTAAATTAGTTACATATTCAACACCTTTCTGAGAAGTCATTATAATAGGTTTCTGACTACTATCCTGCATGCGTTTTAGTCTCTGGGTGGTCACTGGTGGTCTTCTGATGAAGGCTTGCAGTCTTCCTCAGCTTTAAACTTTTGACCCTGGCTGCTTTATGTAACCATGAGAGGCTAAAACTGTTTTTCTTCCCAGGTGCATCAGCTCATTCCTTCTTTATCTTCAAGGTCATTGTGTTTTCATATTTTAGGGATGTTTTATTTTTCAAGTGGAGCTGTGTCTGTGAAAATAACTCCAAGGTTAAACACCAGCTTCTCTATCTCAACTCCTCTTTTTCCCACCAAGCTATCCTTGCTTTTACAGGCCAAGCTGTATCTTACTTTGCGAGTCTAACTATGCACTGGCTACAATATGGGACACCCCATAAATTTCAGTTTTCTCTCTATCACTGTCATGAAGACTAAACCTCACTGTTACAGTAACTTTACAAAGTTACTGTATAATTTCTACCATTTCTGTATCTGTAATAAGTATTTCACGTCACAAGGAAGATATGGCAAAAGCTCATATAGTAAGATACTAAAGGAGACACTCATGAATAAAAAAATAATTCAGCATTCAGAGCAGGCTTTTCACACTATTCAGAAATACATGTTAGTATTATGCATTGAAAGTTGAAAATAATAACCAATGCTTTACATCTGCCTTGCTTCCTCCATGTTTCTTATGTCTTTATGATATTAACATAGAAACCATATTTCCTTCACTTTACATATATCTATCTATACACAAAAGCGAATGCCAATATATATCTATACATGTGTTTATAGATCCTATGTATGTGTATGTACATATGTATATATATAAATAAATGTACACACAAACAAATGCTCCTTTTTTCTTTGGTACACATCGTATGGTTGTGTGTTTAGTATATCTACTAGGAAAAAAAGTCTATCAGCTTTTCACCTCTAATCCAAAATAAACAATAACAAAATTTCTGGAGTTCTAAGCTCAAACAATCAAAAACAAACAAACAAACAAAAACACACTAAACAAACAAACAAACTTGAATCTGTTAAGAAATGTATGTTAAACTTTAAAAGGCAGAGATTTATGTCCAGTCCTGTAAGTTTTACAAAGAGAGCTTAGAATGACTCTGAAGAACAATGCAAGAAAAATGAGGTTTTGCTTTTTAAGCCTGAATAGTTAAAAATCAAAATCTCTGAGTTAAATCTGAACATCTGGATTATCTACCTATAATTATTTGGTGGAAGCTTTTAATTAGGGAATCTGCTCTCCATCAGTATTCTGTCTAGTGAAACAAGACTGCTTCAGTGTCTTCAGATGGAAAAAAGAAAGTATAGGAGGAAGTCAGTATTTACTTTAGAATAACACTTTTTAAGTTCTACAAAAGGATTCAGCCTTGTTTAAGAACTAAATATCTGGAGACAAGAGTGAAAAAAAACCCAAAAACCAAACAAACAAACAAAAAAACCAGCCACAACAAAATCAAACAAACCCCAAACCCAACCCTCCTAATACTTTTCTCTTAGTATGTACAAAAGGCTGATTGTTTTTCTCCTTCTACATTGGTATGTACATACTAAATTACAAGCTTAAGCACTTTTTGGAAATAAACTGTTTCTACTAACTTTCTGTGGGACTTTTGTGGTATATGAATCACTATTCTCTTTAGCCTAACAAATAACAATGCTGTTCCTCTGGTTGCATCTTCCTCCATGCTGTTGATTATATTATGACCTAATGAAGCAAAGACTATTTCTCAGTGTTTGTTTTGAGTTTACTTAGAATATTAGGGTTCTGACCTAGATCTGAATTTTCCAAAAACAATGCTTACAAAGTATAGTTGCTTAATATCATCAAGTTATCAGGTGTGACAGAAAGAGACTCGACTGTGGGGTTTTAAACAAATTAATTTATTACAACACCACGAGCAGATTCCCCATGTCTGTACTGTAGGTGTTATGGGTACAATGGGGAAATGCAGTACTGTGGTTTACAAGTGCGACTACATTTCGCACAGCCACAAGAGACTCACAAAACCCACGACTGCCGGCACAGCCCCGTCACGACATTTCACGACATGCCGTATCACCGCCCGCAGCGGAGTCACAAACCTCACTGTTCCCGCCCGAGATTCCCAAGATTCAGTAGTGCAGCCGCAGCACATCTCACAGCTCACGAGCGCGCTAAATCCCACCCGTGTGTCGGCCTGAGACCACAAACTTCAAGCGTATCAAATGTTCGCTTGCCCCTTCCCAGGCCAGGGCCCTCAGCGCGTCCCCTCAGCCAGCAGCCTGGCCAGGGGAAGGGTCTCCTCCCAGAGCTGGAGAAGCAGCGCCCCGCTCTCAGCCTCAGTCCCAGCGCGTTTCTTTCCTCCCTCTACGTGACAAGGACCGTGCCCGAGGGAACAATACCACCTGCCGCGTTTGTCATTAGCAGTGTTCCCCCTTATCTTAGGTCCTATCTCTTTCCAAACCTTCTACATTGCCTGGGCCCATTCAAGCCAAACGAGGACCCCATGGCTTGGCTCTGCCTGACTTCAGGGCAGCTGAATAGCGCTTTGGTTGGGACTCGGGGCAGTTGTTCCTTGAAGGAATCCAAGGCTCAAGGCCGGTCTCAGCTCTTTGAACGAGGCAGCGCTGCCCTGCTCAGTCTCAGCGCACAGGACAGCTCAGGTTGGAGCTCTCCACACAGCTCCCACCAGGTGTCTCCGCAGGGATGGGGCCTCAAAGCAATCCAAGGCCCAGTCGCTTTTACAGCCCCACGGGGGTCGCCGGGTGCACCCGGCATTACAAAACCTGTTTGTGGAGCTCAGGGCCAGACCATTCTCACTAGATATGTATGAATTTTCACTTAAAGAAAATAGAGTAGCTTCTCAAGATATATCCTTTGATATATTCTAGCTGGCATATTCAGTTGATCTTGTGAAATTTGAATGTGAAAACTGGTTTGCACTGACATATTTCTAACTATATTAAGGATCTACTTTTCAAATAAAGATCTAAATTAACATACATTAACACAGGCCCGGTCAGATTTGCCTCAAGTGTGTTCTTAACCTAGCAAGTCAAACATAACACTATGGTAAGCAGTTATATTATGACTTTTTTTGATTGCCTTAATAAAAAGACTAGCTTTTCTATTACGAATTGCAGGAAAATGGAAAAAAAAATCTCTAAAGTACAACCTGCAATAACAGATATACCATGTCTAGTGTGGAATATTGCTACATGTCATCAAGCTTTTTTGACATACTTAAATAATACAAATATTTGTGTATACTTTCTGCTTAGGAAAGAGCAGGTTATGTAAGCTGAGAGATATTCCAGATATGGCCTTATGTCTCATAAATACATAATGAGCATTCTTGCACAATTATTTTGATAATTAAATATTCTGCCAAATTACATTCTAGAAACAGCTTTTGTTACTGTGTCTACAGGCAACCCAATAAGCTGGAACAATTGGCATTGTCAGAGAAGATTACCAGACCTCATGTGTATTGCAAGAGAGCAGGATGTGGCTGAAAGAAACAAAACCTCTACAGAAACATTTATATTGATTAATTATTCCATTTCTATGGAAGCTAGCAAGCTTTTCTACTTTGTTCAACTGGCTTTGTTAGAGAACAGGAACATTTTCAATTTCCATAGAGGACAGGCTGTTTAGACTCCTTTATGTCTACAAAACTACAAGTAGAAACTATAAGAAACCATACAGAGCTAACACCAAACCTCCATAGTTTTGCCTCAGATTTGACATGTTTGACCTATTATATAGTTATTTAGTAATTGATCAAAGGGGATGATCTCATATACTGTTAGCTAGAATGAGTAAAAAGCAACAATGCCAAGTAAGTATGGAAAGACAGTGACTGTGCAACTCGACAGGCACCATAGCCGTAAGAGAAACAAAAGAGAAAGATGGGGATGTTAAAGTGGCAACAAATAGGCATTTCTTTAAAAGATTGCTTTTCAGGAAAGCTGTCAGATAGCTAGGAACAAAACCAGAACACATATTTCTAAGAAATTGTGGAAGTTATATAAAAAAATAAATAAATTGTTATTTTTCATCAGAGACCTCATTAAAAAATGGTGGTCCTGGGCTTCCTTGATTTAACTTGACTACTTTGTATTCCTAGAAGATGAATTTACAAAGGATTGTATTAGACTGCTAAATTGTATTTCAGTAGATATGGGAACATGACATGACAAAGCTTGACATGATCTAGCCTACAGAAACGACTTGGAAATGTTTTAGATTTTAATATTAAAGAATCAGATTTCTTCACAAGAAAGTGGTCTAAAATCCAAAGTCCTAAATCAAGTCTTTATATGCAATACTTCAGTTTCACGGGTTTTTCATTACTTGCCAATTTATTATTTTATTATTTAAGATAGGTTTGACAATAGTCTTTATTTTGTTCATGCTTTAGAAATTTCTTGTTGATCATTTCCCTTTTCTGCATCCAAGAAACACATTGTGCATTCATGGTGCTTTTGCAAAGAGGAAGGCATTCCATTAGCAGAATGTTTTGTTATGCTGTTCATCTATTTATTTTTTTATTATCGTAGAATCATATAATGTGTTAGGTTGGAAGGGACCTTTAAAGGTCATCTAGTCCAACCCACATTATTCAGTGGTCTTTACAAAAATATGCGTTTTATGATATAGAACAGAAAGGGAAGCTTTTATTAATCTTTCTGTGACGAAAAAGAATAAAAATCATGTCATTCAATAAAGTTTATATGGAAAAAGACAATGATCAGGATGAAAAATTAGAGCAATGTGTCTTGGTTTTCCTGAGGAAGGGAAGTAACTAAAATTTATTCCAATTTTTTAATCCAAAATGCACAAATAGGAACTATTTTATGCTGTGTAGCATAATGCTCATTTGTAAATAATTAATAAGCTGAAAAGAAGCCTTTATGCAACTGGGTTAAGTTTTTAATGCCAATAGCTATGCCATTAAATACTTGCATAAATGAATTCCAGAACTCTAAAACAGGAGTCAAGAAATGTCAAAACAATAAACGCTGCAGCCAGAATGTTAAGGGGAAAACAGTAGCATCATTGATTTGTAATAATATGCTAAAGCTTTCTATATAAATAACAGGGATAATTTGTCCTTTCAAGCTTTGCAAGCAACAATCTCCAGCTTTTGACAAGACTGCAAACAAGCTCTTACTTGGTAATAATATAAAGATATTTTAAACAAACATTAGAAAAAATAAAAATGATAAAATGTAGTGCTCTGTTGGAGGAAAATCAAAGCAACACTAAACCAGACCAATGTTTGTGTGAGGAATTTCTGGGGAAGGAAATACATATTTTTCTTATAGGATAGGAGGTTTGGATGCAGTGTGGGGCAGGGTGGTTGTGGTGTGTGTTCACAAACAAAGCTGAAATATGTGGTTATGGATGTGTGGATTTTCGTTTTACAGGAGGAACTGGATACCCACACATCTTTACAACAGCACGATTATCAAAGGTTCCAGCTTTAGACTTTGGGCTACAATTTATTTATGTACTCTTTAAGATGTAAATGCTTCTCTTCTGCACACATTTCTCTTTTTCCTTTTTCTCCCACTGCTTCCTTTCTATTTCTCCATTTTTTAATTTTTCTTCTATTTTTCTTGTTTATTTTCCTTGTACCTTCCTTCACTAAAAACATGTTCCTATAGTCTTCTGTATGCTTAAATAGTATTTTTTCTCCTTCAAACCTGTTTCAGTCTCTGACTGAGGCTTTCGGTATTCCATTGCTAGTCTTGAGCTCCATTTTCATTTCTTGCAGACCAGGCATAAATGCTGGCAAGTGAGTGATAACTAATTAGAGTAGCACAGTATGGCACAGCATAGCACAGAACAGAACAGCAGAAGAATAAGAATAAGAATAAGAATAAGAATAAGAATAAGAATAAGAATAAGAATAAGAATAAGAATAAGAATAAGAATAAGAATAAGAATAAGAATAAGAATAAGATCCCTGTTAAACCGTGAAACCCAGAGCTGTACACAGTATTGAAGCTGAGATCATAACAAGGCTGAATACATCAGGAGAATCACTTCTTTTGACTATCTGGTTATGCTGTGTTTGATGCACCCCAGATTGCAGATTGCCCTTTTGGCTGCCAGGGCACAGTGCTCACTCACACTGACCCTGCTGTCAACCAGCACCCTCAGATCCCTTTTTGTGCAGAGCTGCTCTCCAGAGACTCCACTTCCAGTTTATAGTTGGTCCAGGAGTTTCTTCATCCCACGTGCAGAATTGTTCGTGTTAAATTTCATGCCTCTAGTGCTCCAATCTATCTAGATCCCTCCACAAGGCCTCTTGTCCCTCAAAAGAGTCAACAGCACCTTCCAGTTTGGTTTCATCAGCAAACTTAATAATGGTGCCTTCAACATCTGCATCCAGATCATTGATAAAAATTCTGAACAGATCTGGCCCTAAAACTGAGCCCCAAGGAAAGCACGGGTAATATACTCCTGCCAGATGTACATTGTGCATTCACTACAACACTTTGAACCCCGCTGTTCACACAGTTCTTTACCCAGTGCACAGTGTTCCTGCTCCTCTCGCAGTTGGACAACTTGTCCAGAAGGATGCTGTAAGGGACCTTATGAAAAGACTTACTGAACTCCACAAAAACTACAAAATCTTTCTGCCATTTGGTAATTTTGAAGTAAATGTTTGTGCAATTAACTTAGGCCCTCACTCTTCTGGATGTATGCAGTTAATCTGTTCCAAAAAAAAGAACTTGTTAGCTGAGAAGCAGAAAAACTCATTTGTGTCTCTATCTGTAGCCACTTCTTTCCTTAAGCAGGGAATACTATAAATCAGCTTGCATAGAGCTGTGAATCTGTAGTAATGTATCACATCCACACAGCATCTGATCTGCCTCGTTTATATCAGCTCTGCTCTACATTATAAACTGAGGATATTTACTAAGCAGCCTCGGGGCTTAGACAACTGATCAAGTCATCAAAATCATCTGAGCTAATTAATTGGCTATGTTCTTAGTTCGCCTCTGACAATCATGAAGTGAAATGACATCTTAATGAAGAAGACATGCTATCTCAGTTTGGTACAGCCAGATATCAGATCTTTTAATTCAAACTAGCTTAACAGCCAATATGAAACAGATATTATCCTGAGTCTTCAGGTTGCCCTTCACATAGGTAGACCACTGGTGTGTAGCAGCAATAGTATGAATGCTTTTGTTCTTCTGCAGGGGCTTCTGTAGTCTTATGACGTGTCTGTGGATTTGGACAAAAAATTGTAATTTTAATGTCTTTGTTTCTTTTAATCTATTAGATGTTGTTTCAGAGAAAAGCTGAAGTACAGAAACCTGAAAAAAAAAAAAAAGTAAGCCCAGGTAATGTTTCCAAAACCAGTTTTTAAATTAATTCCACAACTTTCAACACAGACCCACAATTCTGGTGACAGTGTTATTTTGTGACTTCTGAAAATTTTTTGCACAAAGTTTTGGCTGTCATCACTAATGTATCTCATCCTGGTACAGCAGAGCCTTCCCTAGCATGGAAGTAACTCATTAAAGAATGAAGCAGTTCATAGGGTACACGGATATTCTGTTGTGGACACAGTCAATATCTACCATATCCAGTTCTGTTACATCATGGTACTACTGGAGAAGTCTTGTAGATATTTTTCTCCATATGTACAAGTAGCTTGGGCTATATTTCTGCTTAACTTCCAGAAGAAAAAAAACTAACATTGCTAACTTCTTCAGCTTTCTTAGGTGAATATTTTGAAAAATATAAAAGAACTCTGTTGAAGTAGGTGATGAGCAGATCTAAGTGAAAAGTTTCATCAAGCTACTGAGAATCCTCCTCACAAGGAGAGCAATAGATTTGTATATATGTAAGCAAAGGTCTCCATACACATGGCATTCTATGTCCCAAGACAGACAAATAAAGGAGTTATTGCATATAAAAATATGAAATTTTCTCAATATTGTGTACAAGACAGGACATGGTACTTGAAAGCATTTGTTTTTTTTCATTTTGCTGTGTTACCATAACTGTTTAATTGAGGGAATTATTTGAATAATTATTTGAATACTATTGAATCTGGGACCATAACAAGAGAATATGATTTCAAGTCCAAAATTAGACTGAGATATTGATAAAAAAAGAAAGAAAAAAGTACTTTATCAAACAGAATGGGGGAATGAAACATAAATCAAAATAAAAAAGCCTTTTTACAAAGCAAACATAAAATAGAATATTACTACCTGAACATTCTGTTTGCTTTAGTGAATGTTTTATGAGCAGATAAAAATACAATGGGGATTTTTTGGAAAAGAAAGAAGAATTTTCATGTAACCTACAGAAGTACATTTGGTATATGTAGTTTGTGATACGTCAGAAGCTCAATGATTTTTTTTCTGTAAATTTTTTTACAATATATCAAATAACATATTTTAAACTATTTTTAAACATTTGAGTGGCTACCAGTTTCAGGTCCGTAAACATCCTTATGTATCTGCAAGTTGAATGTTATAAAAGCTATATGGAAATAAGATTCCACTGGAAACAGGAGTTTTCTCTGAAAAAGGAAACATCACTCTTTCATTGCAGCATATGTTTGGTGTATGTCATAACAGTTTTTTCATTATTACTATTTATACAAAACAATGCAGTACTGAGACATTTGGGAGCCTTATTACCAAAGTGCTAAGTAGTTTCAAGTTATAATGCAATTATCCATATATGCTACCACTAATTCTCACAGCACATATTTCAGAGTTAAGTGTGCAATTGTACATTTTGTCATTCAAATGACTCATCTCCTTAGCTTACTAATATATTTATATACTCAATATATACTTTTTTGTCACATAGTCACTTACATGAATAATGCGTGCCAGCACTTAGGTTTGTAATGTCAGGCCTTTAAGAGACATACTTTTACTGGTGGTACACATGTACCGTCTGTCACATATATGAATGGTGAAACAAATTTATAGCAGGAGGAAGGGAGGAATTACTTAAAAGAGTGTTAAAGCCCCTCACAATATAAAAAAAGTTGTAATGTGTCAGTCATAATGTCCATTTTAGCAGTTTCATCCAAGGAAAAGTTTTGCTGGGAGTAGAATCCATTAAAGTGCCTGAGAGCTAAAGGTGACCTATGCCAAATGCCAAAGCAATGCTAGGACATGATCAATATGAGTCTCCTCAAAAATAAACACTTTCAGAGGTTGTAAAGCTTCCCACTAGACTTAACGCTTAGTTTGTACCAGCCTTTTCTCCCTGGCCTTTTCCATCCAATCTGGTAAATCCATTTAGTTTCCCAGTTTTGGGGCTAGTTTTAACAGGGAGCTCAGACAAGACCACTGCCAGCAGCAGCAAAACTCAGACACAACAGTGAATTTTGGCAGCTCTGGCACGTGGGATTATTTCACTGCCAAGAAAGATGGGAAGTTGCAGTAGGTTCTTTTATGCAATACATATAATCTTTCCTGAATCATGTGGACGTTATCAAATATTTGTTTCTGCCTATTATCTTTTAAAAAACAATTAAAAATGTAGTATTAAAAGAAGACACAAAACAAAACAAGCTGTCATCTACATATATAGTTATTTATCGCTGCATAAACAGCCTTTAAGGCTGTAAAATGAACAGTTTGTACTAAGTAGTAATACACGTATAGATCACTATACTGTATTATGTCAGCCCCATATGCTTTTGTTCTTCAATTCCATGACATACTCCATTCTTTTTGCCTTAAACAGATAAACACCTCTGTCATTTTCAGGTAGAAAATATTGAGAGGTTGCAGTAATACTGCATGAGGAATTACAAATCTGTCATCTCCTTATTTCTAAGTACTTAATGTTACCAATTTAAATGTACTCATTTAATATATTTTAAAACTTTTAATTACAACCATTTTTTTACAGTTTTATTTCATATAGATATTTAATGCAGTTATTATATTGATGTTTTAATAGCTAAGTTACATTATTATTCTAGATAAAAGACATGTGGATATTATTTGCGGGCTGAAAGAAAATTATCTAAACATTTTAACCCTATGAGGCAACAACTGATAACATAAAGCCCTTGAAGGTTATGCTGCCACTGTTATAACAGGAAGAATTATATTAATTTCCAAGGAATTTGTATTTTTTTCTATGAAGACAAGGCTTAGAAAACTGACAGTGATGCTGAAGTTTCATATGTATAATTATGTTAGTAATGGAAAGATAATGTGAAAGAACATTCTTTGCAATGTCATAAGTAATGGGAGGTGAGGAAGTGCACACAAGTGTTAGACACTAGCAAAGTTTAAGAAGGAATTAGAACAATGATTTTCTCTAGCAGCCCAGAGACTAGAATGTACCTAGCAGCAGTCAAAACGTGTTCTCAGCTACAGTCTTTCTGTAATGTGTACTTACATGTTTATGAAGGTATATCTGTTATAACCAATAGGAGACTGTAACTTTTACAGTGTTTTAGATATAACAGATATGCTTCTAAGTAGTGTCTGTGATATGTCATAAACATTTTGTTACATTTTGTATTCTACTGCAAACTCTAGTGTTGTCGTATTACATATTTAGCTTGTAAAATTGATTGATTGCTTCAGAGAAAAGTATATATGGTATTCCACTTCTTATCTGAGCCAATGTTTTTCTTAACACAGTGAAGTAAATTAAAATAAAGTGTTTAAATCTACTGCTTATGATAAAGACGACCAAATCTCATTCTAATAAATGTGAAATGCAACTTGTCATGTTCCTTTCACTTTCTAGAAATGCTACCACAAGGCTTACCCAGTTAAGTCTAATATGTTGACATTTATTTTTTGCTGCAATAAATGTTAGGATTATATTTTTGCATTAAATTCTGGCATTTTTAAAGATCACGATGACAAGTAATTTATTCTTCAAATCACTCTGGTTTGTTTTTACTTTTTGAATATGGATTTGGCCATGTGTCTCCAAGGCACAGTACAAAGTATATTTCATATGTTTCGCAACCTATTAGTTTGATTTAAATCCACTTTTTCTGTCAGGATTTATGCAAGCCTTTCTTGATGTTATTTGATCTGAATTATTGCCCAGAAATAATCACACTGAATCCAATTTCACACAGGCTGTGTGGCCTATGAGGTCTGTTACTGTAAAGCTCAAAAGTATTTAATTTTTTTTCAATGGAGGTGACTCCCCAAATTTCTTCAGTATACACCATCTTGTTTTATTTTCATATTTACCCCTTCCTCTCAAAGTGTGATGAATTTGATTGTGTGCAGTAAGTACATAGCAATCTGTAAGGAAGAAGGAGAAAATTAGAATTTAAAAAACATTCTAAAATGCAAATTAAACGAAGGACTAATATACTGTTAAAACTGCACCGGTTCAAATGTGTATGTTCTTTCAACACATGTGCAAAGTTTCCACATTTTTTCTTTCATGTTTACATGTGAATTTTCAACCGTTTGAAATGCAAATGTGTTTATTGGAAGGAACTACAAAAAAAAAAAAAGGATTCTTGAGTTTTTTTAGAAATGTACTAAACTTGTGTGCTCAAATGCCTCATTCAGAACTGACCTCTACAAAATGGTTCACAAGTTTTCATTTTCCAAAACACTTAACAAAAGCCCTAGTAATATTCTACTGCTTAATTTGCATATCTAAGCATGCCCAGAGGCAGATTTAATTTACATCCTGACTATTTTTGATTACTTCCTCTACTCAGTCTTCATTTAGTACAGGTACATATGCTGGAAGGAGGTACACTGCAAGAAAAGTTTATTTACCCTCAAACTCAAAACAAACATAATAACAACCCCTGAAACAGTTGAAGCTAACAAAATAGGTTCTTTTGGAGTTTTCTTTTGTTTTGGTTTGGTTTTTTAATTTGTCTGTGGGTCTTGTTTCATTGTTTGTTTGTTTTGCAATCAGAAGTCAGCTTACTTTTTTTTTTTTTTTTACCAAATACCTTCAGGATACTTAATTGTATCTATACTAAATCAATACAAGCCATCAATCAGCAGAGCACAAGAAGTGTGAGGTTGTTCAAATGATGCGATGTTTCTCCAAGTACTGCAGTACTTTCTTATTCAGTACAAAGTTAGTCTGATCTACCTATTCTGCTCAGAACCTATTTTTCAGCCATGCCTCACAGGTGCTGATCTGGGCAAAAGTCTATGATGTCCAGAAACTATTCTTCAGAAGCTGTGGTCGGTGAGAAGGATGATGTTAGGCAGTAAGCTAATGTGTTCTATCTTCACAGATACTTATAGGACTGACAGGCTTGTTTTGCTGCTTTCCTCTGATAAAAGGGGTTTTGCAGCATCTTCTTTCTATAAGTTCCTTACATCATTCCTGTATGGTAGCTAAAGATAATATATAACATCCAGCACTAGCAAATATGCAGACTATGTAATCACTGTACTGATATTGACCTGTTTATACAACATATGAACTCCTTTGGTGTCGCATGGGGAACATTTTGTTTTGCTAACTTTTCCCCATGAGTTCTAAATTATATTATTGTGTTAGCTATTCTACTTCTGAGATACCATATAGACATAATTTGATTATTTTGATTTTGTAGCATAGTGCTTTGGTACATTTCTGAGTATGTTCCTCCTTGTGCATATGAATGTATATATATACCATGTCTTGCTCATGCTACAGATTTACTAACCATTCTATAGATATAAATAATGAACTGACACCAAGATGTGATATCATTCACTCCGTTTCCTTGTACACTGACTACGTGTAGTAGTAGTATTCAAAGCCGTAGTCTTTGAATACGGCTGGTGATAGAGATTTACTGCAGGCATTTGTATTTTCATAAAAATTCTGTAAAATTCCCCCAAACCCAGTTTAGGTCAGTGTCTCTTCTAACAAGTGTATGCTGGAATTAATGTGAGCCATCACTTGTATGATTATATATATTTCCAATTCTGTAGAAACAAAAAAGGATCGAAAGCTTCAGGATATTATTAACTTCCTTTATCCAGAGCTAGTTCTGCTCCTAGAAGTTCCCTACAACTTTTTCCCAAGAGGATTACACAAAGATTACACCACTGGTTGACATAATCTCTAAACTTCAATGTACAGAGACAGAGAGAGGGTAAAAGGCAATCATACATAGGTGCATGGTACATTGTTATTTAGCAATGGCTCCATAATTAAGAATGATTCTAGATAGTTGCTAGGTGGTTGCTAAGAAAAAGATCAAAGGGAATTGTCTGAAGGAATACCTGTAAACTAACTGTCCTGGAACACTAAAAAAATCTAGTAACACATAGCCAGTTCAGCAGTAAAGAGTCCAGGCAACCCTAACCAAACAGTCATCGTTATATTACTAAAAAAAACCAATCACAGATCAAGAAAACCCTTCCCCAGGTGAAGACCCTTGCTACATGCAGGTTCAGTGATTGAAGAAGTTGATACAGAAAATACTATAATTACATGTAAATTACATGTAAATTACATGTAAATTGCTAGCCAATCATTGTAACTTATGTGGTAACAAGAAGCCTTCTTTGTGTGTGCTTGATTTGTGGAAATCCACAGGGTACCCAGGTCTGAGCAAAAATCAGTCCCTCTCCTGTATGTGTGTGAATTTGCTTGTTGTACACAGGGTCATGAATTTACTTTTTGGAAAGCACCCTTATACAGTAACATCCACACATTTGCTGAGAGTGAATTCTGTATTGTCATTGATTAATATATTAAACAGTATTGGTCCCAGCATTGACCTTTGAGGTATTCCTTTTGTTACAGGTCACTGGTGATGTCAAGCCATTAATCATTACCCTTTGATTTTGGTGGCTCCACCAATTTTTACATGATCATTTATCTTTACTTGTTAAATTAATGTCTCATTTTGTAAATATATGTGGTATTTTACCTAGATCCTAGGGTCTCAGCAGATCAATTCAGTGATAACTTCTCACACCCACTGCTTTTTGGTCCTCCAGTCACTTCCAAGCATCAGTATTCTGTTGAAACATCACTGGTAGTGCCTCTGCAATTGAAAGCCCACAAGCAGTTGTTGCGTTAAAGGATATGGAGTGATATGCCCAATTTGTCATTATAGGTCCAGTCTCATTCCATACATGGAACTACTGTACGGAACAGTACCAGTACTACCATGATTTGGATGCATGAATAGTGAAATACACCTTCAGCTTAATCGTATTTGTTGAATGACCACGACCATCTCAGAAGAGTTTGGTTGCATTCAATAAGAACTAGCATGGCTGGCTTAATGAAAGTGTAATTTATTAAATCAAGAGACATACTCATTCTTTGGATTGCCGGTGATGAATACACTGTCTGTGAAGCACTTGTAAATGGAAAAGATCTTAATTAATGATGCATTATAAAATATATGGTACCTAAAATATATAGTGACTCAGTAGAGATTACGAAGCTTCCGAAGAAGACGCTTAGCATACCTAAGCTAATTTTACCCAAAGGCATCCCGATGGAGGGGAAGAGAGGCTCATTCCATTGGCTGGTCCCAGGGGTCAGAATGATATGTGATGTTATCTTCTCTATATGATGGTGTGTTCCCTAACAATGTCGGTATCTTCCCTAACAATATCACAGAAGTTCCAACATTATCACAGAACCTGACTGCAGTGTCTCCACTCTGCTCCACTCTCCATGTGTGCTGAGTCAGAGACCTCAAGCTCCCCTGATGTTACCAACCTTCGAGATTGTCTTGGAACTTACTGTGAATAAGGATGTTTAGGAACTTTCCTGGTGATAACGATGCTCTGCATATCAGTTACTCATCCCCCTGGAATGCTTTCATAAATGCTGAACTTTTCTTAGAAATATGAGCATACATTTAATTTCTAAGTTACCTCTAGGAATTATCCCACAGGGCTTTCATTGTTGAGAGATCTAGTGGAGAGATTTTTCTTTGGGCATAGCATATGCACAAATAGAAGGAGAGCTATATTGCCTTTTAAGTGGGTTGTGCACTGGCCATGTTAAATATGTGTGAAATGGAAAATGACATGATATCCTGAGTAAAATGTACAAATGGAACCATGCAGCCCTGAATGCAGTGTAACCCCCCTAACACAAAACACCCTCCCACAGCACATTAGCAGAGAAAGTGAGTTAGATGAGGTTAAAAAAGAAGATGTCCTCTTGTCAAACGATGAAAACATACACCCTCCTTCATGTCATTACAGTTGTCTAAATCTGCATTCTTTCTCATCTCTATACTGCTTTGTATAAAGTACATTCCTGTCATTATAAACACATCAGCCAGCCTTAGGCAGTTGTGATTACCATACACCCAAGAAGAATATTCACTAATTACGAATACATATGACTTTCTCACTTTTCATCAAGGGTAAATTGTGATACTATCCTTGAATCTTTATAAGACACATAATATGCACTTTATGTTGAGTTGTTTATTGGATGACTAGATTTCCATATCACCTATGTGAAAAAGGAGGCAGAGAAAAAGGGAAAACATATAAATGGAACAGTATACAAAAGGTGTAATTGTGGGGGAAAAATTGATGGAACAAGAACACATTAGGGATTATCAATAAATTTTACTTTTAAAATAAGAATGGGGGCACTTATTTCTTTTCTTTTTCATCTACTCCTAATTCTTTCCACTTTTGGACCCTAAAAACTAGGCCTGTCCCATGACTTTTCAATCCTTAAAAAGGGTCTTTTATTTAAAAGCCAAATCTGTCTGACACCATCTGTGCAAACAGTAGCAATCTTCTCTTAACCAAGCTTTTCCCTTTTATTATCACCAGGATTGAAGAGAAACTCTGGATTTCCATGGGCTCACACCCAGAGCTGTGAAGCCACTTTTGATATGGTTGACATCTTCCTTTACAATACTATTGGTGACTATGGGGATGAACAACAGCAGATAATAGTCCAAGGGCTGCACAAGCTTCAGCAGTCTCTCCACAACATCTGGGATCTGAGCTTCTGGCAAGCAAAGTACCTCCTCAGACAGCAAGTGGGACCAGCAGATGAGAATTTATATTCCCCACAAGGAGTCACCAACTACAAATACCTAATGCTATCTCTAGATGTTGACTTGTATTTCAGGTTTGCCTGTGCTCTGACACTACTCTATATAGAGTCTTCTTCCCTCACCTTCTACCAGTGCAATGGAGCTGTTCTGAACATGCAGATCTGGTGGTAGCTGTGGATGAAAAACTGGACATGTGGTAGCAATATGCACTTACAGCCTAGAAAGTCAGCGATATCCTGGGCTCCATAAAAAAAAGTGAACAGCAGGATGAGGGACGTGATTCTCCCTCTACTCTGCTCTCATGAATACCAATCTGGAGTACTGTGTCCAGCTCTGGGGCCCCCAGTACAAGAAAACTGTTGAAGCAATTCCAGAGGAGAGCCATGAAGTTTATTGTAAGGCTGGAGCACTTCTTCTCTGAAGACAGGCTGGGAGAGTTGGGGTTTTTCAGCCTGGAGAACAGAAGGCTCCAGGGAAATCTTACAATAGCCTTTCACAACTTAAAGAGGTCTTATAAGAAAGTCATAAGAAAAACATATGAATATTCAAGCCTTACAGCTAGATAAAACTAAAGAAATGTTTGGTTGTAAAGAATTGTTATGTTAGCCTGGAAAGTTTTTTTTTTTTTTTTTTTTTGTATTTTGCCTTTAAACCGAGCTAGCTAAAATATGCAATCACTTGGAAGGACTGGTGAGTTTACAGAGTTAGCAAGTGAACTTGTATTTTGCTCTTTGGAATGAAAGAAACCAATAATACAAAAATAGGTGAGCACACAATCTTCAGCTGAAAAAAGGAAAAAAACCTAAAGCTTTCCACTGGAATTTTTACTGATCAGCAATGGCAATGGCATTACGTTAGTAAACAGAAAAAAAATACAAAGAGAGAGAAATGTATGAGACATATATCTATGAAGACTACAACAATTTTTGAAATATAAATAGGAGTTGATAAAAAAGTTTTAACTAATAGTTTTAAGGCTAACTCCTCCCTCAAAAGCACACCATTTCTCTCTTTTAAGAGAGAAATTTAGGATAGGGTGAAACAAGGTTGTTGTCTACTTCAGTACTAGGCCCAGCTAAGAGGACATTATTTTGGTTTCCACATGTTTAAGAATGTCAAAGCTACACCTTGGATTCCATAGAGACCCAGTATATTCTTAAATTTTCCTTCCTGAATGTGAATGCATTTGTACATGAGGGATGACCAGGGAATTTCAAAGGTCATTTACATCTAAGCTTTCTACCACACTTTTCCTCTAGCCCTTTGTTAAATCCACATTAAATGCAAAGGAGACTACTACAGCAAATAAGCCTATCATTGAAAAATGGTTTAGTAATAGCTTTGAGTCACAAGACAACAAAAAAACCCAAGTATATGAATCATAAGTGTTGTACCTAAATGTACAGAATAAGGTCAAAGCTCTAGGAAGTTTGACCTGTAATAAACAAAAGTAACCAGATGTTATGCTGTTACAATAACTTACATAGAGATTTCAGATAGACAACCAACATACAAAAGAAAGAACAAGAAAGGTAATGAACATATCTAAATTAAATTGTGAACACAGAAAGAATGATAATGCTTTTGAGAAAATATATTTTAAAAGAATGTATTATTTCAAATATAGTTCTGAAATTGAAGGTATCAGGGTGGACATTATACAAATCTAGAGGCAGAAAAAGACAAAAATCGATGTGTTGTATATAGCAAGAATTTAAAAAAATCATAGGTTTTCTGTTAATAGTATAATTCAAGCAACACTATTTCAAAATTACTGAGATTCTTTTTCACTGTTGCATTTTCCAATTTTTGCTTTTTTCAGGTTTGCTTTTGAATAATAAGTTTATATTAAGTGTGAAGGTTTAGGTGTTTTTACCATGTTATGTCAGACCTTCTACTAGAGAATTTTTTGTGTCCCTACTAGTAGTGAAAATATATTTTCCTTGATGGAGAAAAGATTTTTAGGAGGACATATTAAAGTTGATGCAGGTGTGTATATTAAAAAGAAAAAAAATCTGATCTGGAATTTTTTTCATTAATTATTTCCATGAATTATTTTTTCTAATCTTAACCACTCCAAGACAGAAGTTTTGGAGCTTGCTCATAGCCAGAAAATGGAGTACTAGGATTCTTTGCAGAAACTCCAGGTTAGTTTGAATTATAAAAGGCAGGAACCATTTTAGTTCTCATTCTTGCAATACCAATATTGGAAGAAATTCTGCACTATAACTCCTTGTAATTACTGCTCTTATATATTTTGCATTAAGGGGTGTCATATCATGTCATATCCCTTCTGGACAAAAACATTAAAAAAATTTAAATTCATAATTTTGTAGTTGAACTTTTATTCAGCGTTTTCCCATAGGACATTACAGACTTTTCAAAAAGTACTCAAGTATTTTATCTTTAACACCTAATTCAGCCTATAAAAAAGCTACTTTAGTATTTCTTTTTACACCCAGAACACCAAGTCTGCTGCTCTGGACTAAAGGTTAATAAAGGAAAACTACTGTTCTTCTACAATTTGACCTTTATTCTGAAGTAATATACTTTCCTACATCTTAAACTGAGCGTTTCTATTTTCATTTGAAGTAACTCTGATCCATTAGCACTTACAGATGGTTAAAACTTACAGCTCTTAAAACACCATCCCCCACCCCTTACTTCTTTGCAGACTTCACTTCATTCATGATGTTTCTCTTCCCCAGGATGGCATGGGGGAAAGGGGGGTGGAAATAGAGAATGGAGGCTTCGGTCTTCGGTCAGTTCCTCATGAGTTGTTCTCCTTCTTGGAGGGATATTTCTCACATCTGCACCAGTGTGGGGTCCCAAGCCACAGGAGACAGTCCTCCACGACCCTCTCCACATGAGTCGTCTCCCACAGGGCCTCGGCTCTTCACCAACTGCCCCAGTGTGGATCACTTCTATAAACTCATAAAATGTCTCTCAATCTCTCAGTCCCAGACTGCTGGGCCCAGACTGGTCCCCCACAGAGTCAAAAGTTACTCCCAGCAAACTTGCTCCGGCATGGAGCTCTCTCTCTGCCTCTTATCTCTCCCTGTGGGCTGCAGGTTCTGTCAGGGCTGGCTCCAATATAGGTCACAGATTTCTTCCCTATTCCTCCACCTGCTCCATGGTGGGCTCCTACCTGGCACAGATACCTCTCCATTGGCTACAAGAGGGGTCTCTTCCTCCTCCATGTGCTGATGGGGGACACACCCATTTCACCATGGTCTTCTCCACAGGCCGCAGGGAATCTTCTCTCAGTGACTCCTCCTCCACCTCCTCATCCTCCTCCGCCTTCAGTGACATTGGTGTCTGTAAGATTTCTTACATCTTCTCACTGTCTCCTTCATTGGCATTGTAGCTGTTTTCATTCTTCTATCTCTAAAATGTGATTCCCAGAGGCACTGTGATTGGCACTGATTGGCCTGGCTGGCCTTGTTGGCAACAGGGTTTGGGAGTTTGGCCTTGGGAGCTCAGCTGGGATTTGCTTTGTTGGACCCTTAAACTTTCTAACCTCTTCTTAAAGAAGGCACATTGCCAACCCACCACCTAAAGAGACCTCCCTAGAAAATATTACTAGTGTTAACAAAGCCAAAGAAATCAACAATTATCTTCTTAAAGACAAAAATATTAATAATATCTTTAAGTACTATGTCATTAAAGTGGAGAAAGAATTGTAACATTAAAAAGAGTCAATTTTGTTCTATATCTTCCATATTTTAATATATGTTGCATATTTGTTGTATTTGCTGTTCAAACTGGCAAGCAAACTTTCAAAGCATACAAATATACAGTGCTTCACAAATAAAAATCTTTACAAGACCAAGGCTCAAGGACAGGCAGTGGGTGAGAAGGATACATCTTTTGCTCAAGCACACAAACCCCTTCTAATTCCCAACTCAAAAGGCTCTTCCTAACATTGAAAATTTCAACTGGCTTGTGAAACTAATGAGAGACTTCAAAATAGATTTCTTCAAGGTTAATGAATTTAAATTCCCATATCCAAAATCTTCCTGGCAGTAAAATACTCCTACTTCCAACCATTATTTTTATGATATTTCTAAAGATTCACCTCAGCACAAAATACTGCATTATACATTCCCTAAAAATATATATTTTTCTGTGGTATGCAATATACAAAGAACAGTCTCCTCCACAGCAGCCTGCAGGCAAACTTTCAAGGTTTAAAAAGCAGCCTCAAGAGAAGCTTAAAAAGATGACAAAGTCAATTAAGTTATAAGAAATCCTTTATTTTTATGAAGAGGGAACATATTAGGAATTTTATTATCAGTCTGTGCTGTAGTGCACATATTTTTCCTTTGCAATTTAGAAATCCTGACTTCTGTTGCAAATTAACCACTACAGTTCAAACAACTGAGATGCTCCTTAGAGGAACACTGCACAGGCCTTTCAGTCTGTTGAAAAAAAAGAAATGTATCTTAATTTGGAAGCTGAAACCTACTCCAAACTGTTTTATTACTTAGACCTTGATAAATATCTTAGAAAAAGATTTTATTATTATCATGAACCAAGACATCTCAGACAATGCGTAAAATTACCTACTCAACACAAAGTAGGCTTCATCTTTGAAACTATGAATTCAAAATGCAGTACCAAGTGTTACTGATAAATGAAGCAGTCAGACACAGTTGCTAGCACCCTTTACTGAATGACAAAGAGCAAGAAACCTTCTACAGATGTTGAAATTGTGAGGGCACAAAGCACATGCTTAAATCTTATTTCATTAAAACTGAAAAATCTCCAAGTTACAAAAGAAGCCTATATTTCATATGTCACGCTCAACCCATGTTAAGTACTCCACTGTTTTATGATGAGCCTAATACTCCACATTTTGATCTCTAATAATGCATCCGTTCAAGATTTTACTGCTAAAGTAAAGATTCGGGCAACAATAAATAAGTCTTGTTAAAGTCCTGTTGAAAATTAACGATTATATTAAAATGTCTTTAATATACCTACCACAACTTGAAGTTTGACATCCAATTAACATTCCCACTAATTCTTCTCAGTTAGTTGAGCAAAACATTATTAGTATCTGTGGATAAAAAGTTTTGCTAATTCTGAAATTTTAAAACAAGATAAAATTTGCTTTTAAATATAAACTCAGGAGACATCATAGTCGCATGACATTGATAATGAAATTTTTGTACTTACCTATTAATGGAATATCAAACTTGTTTTTACTGGGCTCTCTCAGGAGTCCTCAGCATCGTTAAGAAAAGCTCTTTTCTCCCTCTCTTACTCAAAATAACACTTCCAAGAATTCAAGACCCTTTCTTGTAGCTTTCATCCAACTAAACAAAAGAGCACCATGATCTCTATGGAATCTCTTGGAGATAAAGATCAGGACCATATGTTTTTTGAGAAGTTTGGGTTGCTAATATTTCATGCTTTGTCACTTATCTTGTCTAGCCTAGTCATACTGCAGATTCATATATTAAGAAGAGCTGCCATCATACTTTCATCTTGATTTAATTACACAGGAATATAAAAAAATTGTGTGCATATATATATAATATATATATATACACACACAAATATATAATACACACACACACATATGTATACATATATATGTATAAAATTCCTTAGGATGGACAGTACTTGTTAATCTGCTTTTTGGATCTTTTGGCCTGATCATGTTCATCAGCAGTAACATCACAGAAGGGTATAAACAAAGAAAGTGCTACTAAATTGTTATGAGCTTCCTTATTTAAAAGATGAGTGAGTGATACTAGTCCTGGGATTGTCTTAATTGATTTTTCACTTAAGAACTTTTTCTGTGGCATTCTTGTCAATTTTAGTGTTGCTGCACTTTGGGGCACTAGATTAAAGAAGGATATTTTATAATTTATCAAATGCTCTTCTTAATTTTACAGCTTGAGATAAAACATTTGCTGCACTTGATAAATAACTTGGACTGGGAAAAAATATTTAGGCAGAAACTGTTATTGCCTTTGGAAAGCAAAACCCCTGAGAACTAAATGATAAGGAGGAAACGGCTTTGCAGGAATTTATGTGGACATTTAGTGAACTGGCTCATAGAATGATTCTTGTTTAAATAGCTGAAAAGACAAATAACTTCAAGCCTAGAGAAAGAAAAATATTAAGAGAGAAAGATTTAAATCTGGCAGTTGGTCTTGATATAGTTAAAAGAATCAAAGAAGTCATTAAAGATGCAAAATCAGTACCTACTCTGCAGTCCAATGAGGTTGCACAAACAGTATGTACTACAGCATAGAGATAGAGAAAGAGAATAATAATCTTTTTACAGTTTAAGACATTTGAAAAAAAAACCCTATTTATTCCTGTCTTGAAAAAAATATTTTCCAAGAGCTTGCAACTGTTTTAACGCAGAGTTGCAGTACCTGTTCAGTAGGGCCTATTGTGACAGGACAAGGGGTAATGGTTTCAAAATAGAGGGAGGGAGATTTAGATTGGATATTAGGAAAAAGTTCTTTATTGTAAGAGTGGTGGAGCACTGGAACAGGTTGCCCAGGGAGGTGGTGAATGCCCCATCCCTGGAGACGTTGAAGGCCAGGTTGGATGAGGCCCTGAGCAACCTGATCTAGTTGGGGGTGTCCCTGCTTCTTGCAGGGGGGTTGGACTAGGTGACCTCTGGGAGCTGCTTCCAACTCTAATCATTCTATGATTATATGACTCTATGATTCTACCATATAAGCGACCTAAAATTAGGCTTATGAGATATTTGAGTATTTAATAAATCTGTGAGAAGAATATGTCAATTTTTTTGTGTACTGAGATTAATATATAGGGTACATGTAGCATGCATAAAACAGTAGGAATATTTATTTTTAATTAGATTGGTAAGAACTACTGAAGCATAAGAGCATTAAAATGTTATGTTTTAATTATTACATACCTAAATTTCCTAATTTTTGCCTTTAAAATTAACTGTTTTATAAGGAAAAAAAAACCACATTAAGCCAGAAGTTAATTGGACTTGCCTATGAAATAAGCTAAACTCAGTGAACAGTTTTTGCTGACCCCCTGCAAAATTCGGGGGGGAATATTTTTAAAATATCAAATTATTTTGTTTTTCCAACAAAATTACTTCATTTGAAAATTCTCAAATTTTATTTTAAATCCTGAAAATGAATATATTTTATATATATAAATTATTATATATAAATTTTATATTTTCACTTTGTTTCTTTACAGAGAAGAAACAAAGTGAAAATTCAGCTTCCCCCAAGAAGCTGACCTATCTCCTGTCCTTAGACAGGAGGCAGAATCTTAGTGAATATAATGGCTTAACAAAACCAACAGGCAAAACAGAAGTGTGCAGTTTTAATGGCACAAAACTAGTGCACAGTGTTCAAAAAAGTCTCACAGAGTGCCTGCTCAGAGCAAGAATCACAGAATGGTTTAGGTTGTTGCAACTTCCCCTGCCATGGGCAGGGACACACATCACTAGACCANTGTAAGAGTGGTGGAGCACTGGAACAGGTTGCCCAGGGAGGTGGTGAATGCCCCATCCCTGGAGACGTTGAAGGCCAGGTTGGATGAGGCCCTGAGCAACCTGATCTAGTTGGGGGTGTCCCTGCTTCTTGCAGGGGGGTTGGACTAGGTGACCTCTGGGAGCTGCTTCCAACTCTAATCATTCTATGATTATATGACTCTATGATTCTACCATATAAGCGACCTAAAATTAGGCTTATGAGATATTTGAGTATTTAATAAATCTGTGAGAAGAATATGTCAATTTTTTTGTGTACTGAGATTAATATATAGGGTACATGTAGCATGCATAAAACAGTAGGAATATTTATTTTTAATTAGATTGGTAAGAACTACTGAAGCATAAGAGCATTAAAATGTTATGTTTTAATTATTACATACCTAAATTTCCTAATTTTTGCCTTTAAAATTAACTGTTTTATAAGGAAAAAAAAACCACATTAAGCCAGAAGTTAATTGGACTTGCCTATGAAATAAGCTAAACTCAGTGAACAGTTTTTGCTGACCCCCTGCAAAATTCGGGGGGGAATATTTTTAAAATATCAAATTATTTTGTTTTTCCAACAAAATTACTTCATTTGAAAATTCTCAAATTTTATTTTAAATCCTGAAAATGAATATATTTTATATATATAAATTATTATATATAAATTTTATATTTTCACTTTGTTTCTTTACAGAGAAGAAACAAAGTGAAAATTCAGCTTCCCCCAAGAAGCTGACCTATCTCCTGTCCTTAGACAGGAGGCAGAATCTTAGTGAATATAATGGCTTAACAAAACCAACAGGCAAAACAGAAGTGTGCAGTTTTAATGGCACAAAACTAGTGCACAGTGTTCAAAAAAGTCTCACAGAGTGCCTGCTCAGAGCAAGAATCACAGAATGGTTTAGGTTGTTGCAACTTCCCCTGCCATGGGCAGGGACACACATCACTAGACCAGGGTGCCCAAACCCCATCCAACCTGATCTTGAACAGGGAGGCAGCAGCCAGAGCGTCTCTGGGCAACATGAAGAACAGGGTCTATAAAACTTCTGAAAGTGTCTGTGTCTCTTTATCTGGATTTACATGTCATGAACTTTAATTGAGGATATGGGCTTCATGCCCAGGAAGCTTAAGGAAATGACAACTAAACTAAAATGATAGTGATACCTTGATTGAAGCTAGAATCTTTATAAGATGGTTTACTACTATCTAATTGTCCACCCTTTTTATCAATCACGCATATGTGCAGTTTAGCATATATTTTACATTTAAATAGATCTAAAAAATCATGCAAGTAATATAGTTCTCCTTAAATGGGGACTACCTTTTATCACATTAATGTTACGTTATCTAAGCGTTAATCTTCATTAGTTGCTATGTGCATGTGGCCAGAACATGACAAAACTTAGCAGAAAGCATCTTTAGCAAGGCAATATAGTCACCTTGACACCAAATTACCCTGTCCAGTTCTGTATTACAGTTTTGCATACCAGTGGCTACTAATAGCCCTATAAAAATCTCATCCAGCAGCAGAAAAAAAAAATTATAAAAATCCTTTTTAATATTGAATGCTGCAGAGGAATGAGTGACAAGGAGGTCTATGTATTAGTCTACAATAAGGTGTAGGTCTGGTTTAGCAAAATACACCTATGTACCACTATCTTAAATGTTTTTCAGAAAGTTTTACTGATGACATATATAGAAATGTGTGATTTCAAATTACAAAAGTACATGTATCACAGAATCACAGAATGTTAGAAGTTGGAAGCCACCTCGAAAGGTGGTCCTCATCTAGTCCAACCCCCCTGCCTGAATAGGATCACCTAGATTAAATCACACAGGAACGTGTCCAGATTAGTCTAGGATGTCTCCAGAGAAGGAGACTCCACAACCTCTCTGGGAAGCCTGTTCCAATGATCCCTCACCCTTACAGTGAAAAAGTTTTTTCCTTACATTCACATGGAACTTG